>VCKV01000137.1:0-521320 GCA_005876975.1 Drosophila orena
TTATGAGGTAGAAAAATTAAAATATTTAATTTTAAGTGTAAGGAAAACTCAAAAATTTTTTTTAATGTGTGAGCAAACGTTGGGTAATCGATAAAACTAATTTTAAAAGGTACAAAAACGTTTTTTATTGAAAAAATAGTTTTATGAGGTGGAAAAAACTTAATATTTAATTTTAAGTGTAGGGAACCTTTAAAAACTATTTGTAATGTGTGGGCAAACGTTTTTTATTAAACATTAAACGTTTTAAACGTTTTTCATTTAAAAAAATTAGTTTTTAGAGGTTGGCAATCGATAAAACTATTTTTAAAAGGTACAAAAACGTTTTTTATTGAAAAAACAAAATATTTAATTTTAAGTGTAGGGAAACGTCAAAAACTATTTTCAATGTGTGGGCAAACGTTTTTTATTAAACATTATTAGTTTTTATATGTTGGCAATCGATAAAACTATTTTCAAAAGGTACAAAAACGTTTTTTATTGAAAAAAAATTGTTTTATGAGGTAGATAAATGAAAATATTTAATTTTAAGTGTAGGGAAACGTCAAAAACTATTTTTAATGTGTGGGTAAACGTTTTTTATTAAAAAGAATTAGTTTTTAGAGGTTGGCACTTGATAAATATATTTTTAAAAGGTACAAAATCGTTTTTTATTGAAAAAATCATTTTATGAGGTGGAAAAAACTAAATATTTAAATTTATGTGTAAGGAAACGTCAAAAAGTATTTTTAATGTGTGGGCAAACGTTTTTTATTAAACATTATTAGTTTTTATATGTTGGCAATCGATAAAACTATTTTTAAAAGGTACAAAAACGTTTTTTATTGAAAAAAATAGTTTTATGTGGTAGAAAAATGAAAATATTTAATTTTAAGTGTAGGGAATCTCAAAAACTATTTTCAATGTGTGGGCAAACGTTTTTTATTAAACATTATTAGTTTTTATAGGTTGGCAATCGAAAAAGCTATTTTTAAAAGGTACGAAAACGTTTTTTATTGAAAAAAATAGTTTTATGAGGTAGAAAAATTAAAATATTTAATTTTAAGTGTTAGGAAAAGTCAAAAACTCTTTTTAATGTGTGGGCAAACGTTGGGTAATCGATAAAACTAATTTTAGAAGGTACAAAAACGTTTTTTGTTGAAAAAATAGTTTTATGAGGTGGAAAAAACTTAATATTTAATTTTAAGTGTAGGGAAACTTCAAAAACTATTGTAATGTGTGGGCAAACGTTTTTTATTAAACATTATTAGTTTTTATATGTTGGCAATCGATAAAGCTATTTTTAAAAGGTACAAAAACGTTTTTTATTGAAAAAAATAGTTTTATGAGGTAGAAAAATGAAAATATTTAATATTAAGTGTAGGGAATCTTAAAAACTATTTTCAATGTGTGGGCAAACGTTTTTTATTAAACATTATTAGTTTTTATAGGTTCGCAATCGAAAAAGCTATTTTTGAAAGGTACAAAAACGTTTTTTATTGAAAAAAATAGTTTTATGAGGTAGAAAAATTAAAATATTTAATTTTAAGTGTAAGGAAAAGTCAAAAACTCTTTTTAATGTGTGGGCAAACGTTGGGTAATCAATAAAACTAATTTTAAAAGGTACAAAAACGTTTTTTATCGAAAAAAATAGTTTTATGACTTAGAAAAAGGAAAATAATTAATTTTAAGTGTAGGGAATCTAAAAAACTATTTTCAATGTGTGGGCAACCGTTTTTGATTAAAAATAACTAGTTTTTAGAGGTTGGCAATCGATAAAACTATTTTTAAAAGGTACAAAATGTTTTTTTTTGATAAAAATAGTTTTATGAGGTGGAAAAAACAAAATATTTAATTTTAAGTGTAGGGAGACGTCAAAAACTATTTTAAGTGTATGGGCAAACGTTTTTTATTAAACATTATTAGTTTTTATAGGTTGGCAATCGAAGAAGCTATTTTTAATAGGTACAAAAACGTTTTTTATTGAAAAAAATAGTTTTATGCGGTAGAAAAATGAAAATATTTAATTTTAAGTGTAGGGAATCTCAAAAACTATTTTCAATGTGTGGGCAACCGTTTTTGATTAAAAATAATTGGTTTTTAGAGGTTGGTATTCGATAAACCTATTTTTAAAAGTTACAAAAACGTTTTTCATCGAAAAAATAGTTTTATGAGGTGGAAAAATTAAAATATTTAGTTTTAAGTGCGGGAAAACATTAAAAACTATTTGTAATGAGTGGGCAAACGTATTTCATTTAAAAAAAAAAAAAAATTTAGAGGTTGGCAATCGATAAAACTTATTTTAGAACGTACAAAATCGTTTTTTATTGAAAAAAATAGTTTTATGAGGTGAAAAAATGAAAATATTTAATTTTAAGTGTAGGGAAACGTCAAAAACTATTTTTAATGTTTGGCAAACGTTTTTTATTAAAAAGAATTAGTTTTAAGAGGTTGGCACTTGATAAATATATTTTTAAAAGGTACAAAATCGTTTTTTATTGAAAAAATAGTTTTATGAGGTGGAAAAAACAAAATATTTAAATTTATGTGTAGGGAAACGTCAAAAACTATTTTTAATGTGTGGGCCAACGTTTTTTATTAAACATTATTAGTTTTTATAGGTTGGCAATCGAAAAAGCTATTTTTAAAAGGTACAAAAACGTTTTATATTGAAAAAAATAGTTTTATGAGGTAGAAAAATGAAAATATTTAATTTTAAGTGTAGGGAATCTCAAAAACTATTTTCAATGTGTGGGCAACCGTTTTTTATTAAAAATAATTGGTTTTTAGAGGTTGGCAATCGATAAACCTATTTTTAAAAGTTTCAAAATCGTTTTTTATTGAAAAAATAGTTTTATGAGGTGGAAAAATGAAAGTATTTAGTTTTAAGTGCAGGAAAACGTCAAAAACTATTTGTAATGTGTGGGCAAACGTTTTTCATTTAAAAAAAATTAGTTTTTAGAGGTTGGCAATCGATAAAACTATTTTTAAAAGGTACAAAAACGTTTTTTATTGAAAAAACAAAATATTTAATTTTAAGTGTAGGGAAACGTCAAAAACTATTTTTAATGTTTGGACAAACGTTTTTTATTAAACATTATTAGTTTTAGAGGTTGGCAATCGATAAAACTATTTGTAAAAGGTACAAAAACGTTATTTATTGAAAAAAATAGTTTTATGCGGTAGAAAAATGAAAATATTTAATTTTAAGTGTAGGGAATCTCAAAAACTATTTTCAATGTGTGGGCAACCGTTTTTGATTAAAAATAATTGGTTTTTAGAGGTTGGTAATCGATAAACCTATTTTTAAAAGTTACAAAAACGTTTTTCATTGAAAAAATAGTTTTATGAGGTGGAAAAATTAAAATATTTAGTTTTAAGTGCAGGAAAACGTCAAAAACTATTTGTAATGAGTGGGCAAACGTATTTCATTAAAAAAAAAAAAAAAATTTTAGAGGTTGGCAATCGATAAAACTTATTTTAGAACGTACAAAAACGTTTTTTATTGAAAAAAATAGTTTTATGAGGTGGAAAAATGAAAATATTTAATTTTAAGTGTAGGGAAACGTCAAAAACTATTTTCAATGTTTGGCAAACGTTGGGTAATCAATAAAACTAATTTTAAAAGGTACAAAAACGTTTTTTATCGAAAAAAATAGTTTTATGACTTAGAAAAATGAAAATAATTAATTTTAAGTGTAGGGAATCTAAAAAACTATTTTCAATGTGTGGGCAACCGTTTTTGATTAAAAATAACTAGTTTTTAGAGGTTGGCAATCGATAAAACTATTTTTAAAAGGTACAAAATGTTTTTTTTTGATAAAAATAGTTTTATGAGGTGGAAAAAACAAAATATTTAATTTTAAGTGTAGGGAGACGTCAAAAACTATTTTAAGTGTATGGGCAAACGTTTTTTATTAAACATTATTAGTTTTTATAGGTTGGCAATCGAAGAAGCTATTTTTAATAGGTACAAAAACGTTTTTTATTGAAAAAAATAGTTTTATGCGGTAGAAAAATGAAAATATTTAATTTTAAGTGTAGGGAATCTCAAAAACTATTTTCAATGTGTGGGCAACCGTTTTTGATTAAAAATAATTGGTTTTTAGAGGTTGGTATTCGATAAACCTATTTTTAAAAGTTACAAAAACGTTTTTCATCGAAAAAATAGTTTTATGAGGTGGAAAAATTAAAATATTTAGTTTTAAGTGCGGGAAAACGTTAAAAACTATTTGTAATGAGTGGGCAAACGTATTTCATTTAAAAAAAAAAAAAAATTTAGAGGTTGGCAATCGATAAAACTTATTTTAGAACGTACAAAATCGTTTTTTATTGAAAAAAATAGTTTTATGAGGTGGAAAAATGAAAATATTTAATTTTAAGTGTAGGGAAACGTCAAAAACTAATTTTAATGTTTGGCAAACGTTTTTTATTAAAAAGAATTAGTTTTAAGAGGTTGGCACTTGATAAATATATTTTTAAAAGGTACAAAATCGTTTTTTATTGAAAAAATAGTTTTATGAGGTGGAAAAAACAAAATATTTAAATTTATGTGTAGGGAAACGTCAAAAACTATTTTTAATGTGTGGGCCAACGTTTTTTATTAAACATTATTAGTTTTTATAGGTTGGCAATCGAAAAAGCTATTTTTAAAAGGTACAAAAACGTTTTATATTGAAAAAAATAGTTTTATGAGGTAGAAAAATGAAAATATTTAATTTTAAGTGTAGGGAATCTCAAAAACTATTTTCAATGTGTGGGCAACCGTTTTTTATTAAAAATAATTGGTTTTTAGAGGTTGGCAATCGATAAACCTATTTTTAAAAGTTTCAAAATAGTTTTTTATTGAAAAAATAGTTTTATGAGGTGGAAAAATGAAAATATTTAGTTTTAAGTGCAGGAAAACGTCAAAAACTATTTGTAATGTGTGGGCAAACGTTTTTCATTTAAAAAAAATTAGTTTTTAGAGGTTGGCAATCGATAAAACTATTTTTAAAAGGTACAAAAACATTTTTTATTGAAAAAACAAAATATTTAATTTTAAGTGTAGGGAAACGTCAAAAACTATTTTTAATGTTTGGACAAACGTTTTTTATTAAACATTATTAGTTTTAGAGGTTGGCAATCGATAAAACTATTTGTAAAAGGTACAAAAACGTTATTTATTGAAAAAAAATAGTTTTATGAGGTGGAAAAATGAAAATATTTAATTTTAAGTGTAGGGAAACGTCAAAAACTATTTTTAATGTTTGGCAAACGTTTTTTATTAAAAATAATTAGTTTTAAGAGGTTGGCACTTGATAAATATATTTTTAAAAGGTACAAAATCGTTTTTTATTGAAAAAATAGTTTTATGAGGTGGTAGAAACAAAATATTTAAATTTATGTGTAAGGAAACGTCAAAAAGTATTTTTAATGTGTGGGCAAACGTTTTTTATTAAACATTATTAGTTTTTATATGTTGGCAATCGATAAAACTATTTTTAAAAGGTACAAAAACGTTTTTTATTGAAAAAAATAGTTTTATGCGGTAGAAAAATGAAAATATTTAATTTTAAGTGTAGGGAATCTCAAAAACTATTTTCAATGTGTGGGCAACCGTTTTTGATTAAAAATAATTGGTTTTTAGAGGTTGGTAATCGATAAACCTATTTTTAAAAGTTACTAAAACGTTTTTCATTGAAAAAATAGTTTTATGAGGTGGAAAAATTAAAATATTTAGTTTTAAGTGCAGGAAAACGTCAAAAACTATTTGTAATGAGTGGGCAAACGTATTTCATTAAAAAAAAAAAAAAATTTTAGAGGTTGGCAATCGATAAAACTTATTTTAGAACGTACAAAAACGTTTTTTATTGAAAAAAAATAGTTCTATGAGGTGGAAAAATGAAAATATTTAATTTTAAGTGTAGGGAAACGTCAAAAACTATTTTCAATGTTTGGCAAACGTTTTTTATTAAACATTATTAGTTTTTATATGTTGGCAATCGATAAAACTATTTGTAAAAGGTACAAAAACGTTATTTATTGAAAAAAAAATAGTTTTATGAGGTGGAAAAATGAAAATATTTAATTTTAAGTGTAGGGAAACGTCAAAAACTATTTTTAATGTTTGGACAAACGTTTTTTATTTAACATTATTAGTTTTAGAGGTTGGCAATCGATAAAACTATTTGTAAAAGGTACAAAAACGTTATTTATTGAAACAAAATAGTTTTATGAGGTGGAAAAATGAAAATATTTAATTTTAAGTGTAGGGAAACGTCAAAAATTTTTTTTAATGTTTGGCAAACGTTTTTTATTAAAAAGAATTAGTTTTAAGAGGTTGGCACTTGATAAATATATTTTTAAAAGTACAAAATCGTTTTTTATTGAAAAAATAGTTTTATGAGGTGGAAAAAACAAAATATTTAAATTTATGTGTAAGGAAACGTCAAAAAGTATTTTTAATGTGTGGGCAAACGTTTTTTATTAAACATTATTAGTTTTTATATGTTGGCAATCGATAAAACTATTTTTAAAAGGTACAAAAACGTTTTTTATTGAAAAAAATAGTTTTATGCGGTAGAAAAATGAAAATATTTAATTTTAAGTGTAGGGAATCTCAAAAACTATTTTCAATGTGTGGGCAACCGTATTTGATTAAAAATAATTGGTTTTTCGAGGTTGGTAATCGATAAACCTATTTTTAAAAGTTACAAAAATGTTTCTCATTGAAAAAATAGTTTTATGAGGTGGAAAAATTAAAATATTTAGTTTTAAGTGCAGGAAAACGTCAAAAACTATTTGTAATGAGTGGGCAAACGTATTTCATTTAAAAAAAAAAAAAAAATTTAGAGGTTGGCAATCGATAAAACTTATTTTAGAACGTACAAAATCGTTTTTTATTGAAAAAAATAGTTTTATGAGGTGGAAAAATGAAAATATTTAATTTTAAGTGTAGGGAAACGTCAAAAACTATTTTTAATGTTTGGGCAAACGTTTTTTAGTAAACATTATTAGTTTTAGAGGTTGGAAATCGATAAAACTATTTGTAAAAGGTACAAAAACGTTTTTTATTGAAAAAAAATAGTTTTATGAGGTGGAAAAATAAAAATATTTAATTTTATGTGTAGGGAAACGTCAAAAACTATTTTTAATGTTTGGCAAACGTTTTTTATTAAAAAGAATTAGTTTTAAGAGGTTGGCACTTGATAAATATATTTTTAAAAGGTACAAAATCGTTTTTTATTGAAAAAAAATAGTTTTATGAGGTGGAAAAATGAAAATATTTAATTTTAAGTGTAGGGAAACGTCAAAAACTATTTTTAATGTGTGGGCAAACGTTTTTTATTAAAAAGAATTAGTTTTTAGAGGTTGGCACTTGATAAATATATATTTTTAAAAGGTACAAAATCGTTTTTTATTGAAAAAATAGTTATATGAGGTGGAAAAAACAAAATATTTAAATTTATGTGTAAGGAAACGTCGAAAAGTATTTTTAATGTGTGGACAAACGTTTTTCATTAAACATTATTAGTTTTTATATGTTGGCAATCGATAAAACTATTTTTAGAAGGTACAAAAACGTTTTTTATTGAAAAAAAATAGTTTTATGAGGTAGAAAAATGAAAATATTTAATTTTAAGTGTAGGGAATCTCAAAAACTATTTTCAATGTGTGGGCAAACGTTTTTTATTAAACAATTTTAGTTTTTATAGGTTGGCAATCGAAAAAGCAATTTTTAAAAGGTACAAAAACGTTTTTTATTGAAAAAAATAGTTTTATGAGGTGGGAAAAACTTAATATTTAATTTTAAGTGTAGGGAAACTTCAAAAAATATTTGTAATGTGTGAGCAAACGTTTTTTATTAAACATTATTAGTTTTTATATGTTGGCAATCGATAAAGCTATTTTTAAAAGGTACAAAAACGTTTTTTATTGAAAAAAATAGTTTTATGCGGTAGAAAAATGAAAATATTTAATTTTAAGTGTAGGGAATCTCAAAAACTATTTTTAATGTTTGGCAAACGTTTTTTATTAAAAAGAATTAGTTTTAAGAGGTTGGCACTTGATAAATATATTTTTAAAAGGTACAACATCGTTTTTTATTGAAAAAATAGTTTTATGAGGTGGAAAAAACAAAATATTTAAATTTATGTGTAAGGAAACGTCAAAAAGTATTTTTAATGTGTGGGCAAACGTTTTTTATTAAACATTATTAGTTTTCATATGTTGGCAATCGATAAAACTATTTTTAAAAGGTACAAAAACGTTTTTTATTGAAAAAAATAGTTTTATGCGGTAGAAAAATGAAAATATTTAATTTTAAGTGTAGGGAATCTCAAAAACTATTTTCAATGTGTGGGCAACCGTATTTGATTAAAAATAATTGGTTTTTCGAGGTTGGTAATCGATAAACCTATTTTTAAAAGTTACAAAAATGTTTCTCATTGAAAAAATAGTTTTATGAGGTGGAAAAATTAAAATATTTAGTTTTAAGTGCAGGAAAACGTCAAAAACTATTTGTAATGAGTGGGCAAACGTATTTCAATTAAAAAAAAAAAAAAATTTTAGAGGTTGGCAATCGATAAAACTTATTTTAGAACGTACAAAATCGTTTTTTATTGAAAAAAATAGTTTTATAAGGTGGAAAAATGAAAATATTTAATTTTAAGTGTAGGGAAACGTCAAAAACTATTTTTAATGTTTGGGCAAACGTTTTTTAGTAAACATTATTAGTTTTAGAGGTTGGAAATCGATAAAACTATTTTGTAAAAGGTACAAAAACGTTTTTTATTGAAAAAAAAATAGTTTTATGAGGTGGAAAAATAAAAATATTTAATTTTAAGTGTAGGGAAACGTCAAAAACTATTTTTAATGTTTGGCAAACGTTTTTTATTAAAAAGAATTAGTTTTAAGAGGTTGGCACTTGATAAATATATTTTTAAAAGGTACAAAATCGTTTTTTATTGAAATAAAATAGTTTTATGAGATGGAAAAATGAAAATATTTAATTTTAAGTGTAGGGAAACGTCAAAAACTATTTTTAATGTGTGGGCAAACGTTTTTTATTAAAAAGAATTAGTTTTTAGAGGTTGGCACTTGATAAATATATTTTTAAAAGGTACAAAATCGTTTTTTATTGAAAAAATAGTTTTATGAGGTGGAAAAAACAAAATATTTAAATTTATGTGTAAGGAAACGTCGAAAAGTATTTTTAATGTGTGGGCAAACGTTTTTCATTAAACATTATTAGTTTTTATATGTTGGCAATCGATAAAACTATTTTTAGAAGGTACAAAAACGTTTTTTATTGAAAAAAAATAGTTTTATGAGGTAGAAAAATGAAAATATTTAAATTTAAGTGTAGGGAATCTCAAAAACTATTTTCAATGTGTGGGCAAACGTTTTTTATTAAACAATTTTAGTTTTTATAGGTTGGCAATCGAAAAAGCAATTTTTAAAAGGTACAAAAACGTTTTTTATTGAAAAAAATAGTTTTATGAGGTAGAAAAATTAAAATTTTTAATTTTAAGTGTAAGGAAAAGTCCAAAACTCTTTTTAATGTGTGGGCAAACGTTGGGTAATCGAAAAAACTAATTTTAAAAGGTACAAAAACGTTTTTTATTGAAAAAATAGTCTTATGAGGTGGGAAAAACTTAATATTTAATTTTAAGTGTAGGGAAACTTCAAAAACTATTTGTAATGTGTGGTCAAACGTTTTTTATTAAACATTATTAGTTTTTATATGTTGGCAATCGATAAAGCTATTTTTAAAAGGTACAAAAACGTTTTTTATTGAAAAAAATAGTTTTATGAGGTAAAAAATGAAAATATTTAATTTTAAGTGTAGGGAATCTCAAAAACTATTTTCAATGTGTGGGCAAACGTTTTTTATTAAACAATTTTAGTTTTTATAGGTTGGCAATCGAAAAAGCAATTTTTAAAAGGTACAAAAACGTTTTTTATTGAAAAAAATAGTTTTATGAGGTGGGAAAAACTTAATATTTAATTTTAAGTGTAGGGAAACTTCAAAAAATATTTGTAATGTGTGAGCAAACGTTTTTTATTAAACATTATTAGTTTTTATATGTTGGCAATCGATAAAGCTATTTTTAAAAGGTACAAAAACGTTTTTTATTGAAAAAAATAGTTTTATGCGGTAGAAAAATGAAAATATTTAATTTTAAGTGTAGGGAATCTCAAAAACTATTTTTAATGTTTGGCAAACGTTTTTTATTAAAAAGAATTAGTTTTAAGAGGTTGGCACTTGATAAATATATTTTTAAAAGGTACAACATCGTTTTTTATTGAAAAAATAGTTTTATGAGGTGGAAAAAACAAAATATTTAAATTTATGTGTAAGGAAACGTCAAAAAGTATTTTTAATGTGTGGGCAAACGTTTTTTATTAAACATTATTAGTTTTCATATGTTGGCAATCGATAAAACTATTTTTAAAAGGTACAAAAACGTTTTTTATTGAAAAAAATAGTTTTATGCGGTAGAAAAATGAAAATATTTAATTTTAAGTGTAGGGAATCTCAAAAACTATTTTCAATGTGTGGGCAACCGTATTTGATTAAAAATAATTGGTTTTTCGAGGTTGGTAATCGATAAACCTATTTTTAAAAGTTACAAAAATGTTTCTCATTGAAAAAATAGTTTTATGAGGTGGAAAAATTAAAATATTTAGTTTTAAGTGCAGGAAAACGTCAAAAACTATTTGTAATGAGTGGGCAAACGTATTTCAATTAAAAAAAAAAAAAAATTTTAGAGGTTGGCAATCGATAAAACTTATTTTAGAACGTACAAAATCGTTTTTTATTGAAAAAAATAGTTTTATAAGGTGGAAAAATGAAAATATTTAATTTTAAGTGTAGGGAAACGTCAAAAACTATTTTTAATGTTTGGGCAAACGTTTTTTAGTAAACATTATTAGTTTTAGAGGTTGGAAATCGATAAAACTATTTTGTAAAAGGTACAAAAACGTTTTTTATTGAAAAAAAAATAGTTTTATGAGGTGGAAAAATAAAAATATTTAATTTTAAGTGTAGGGAAACGTCAAAAACTATTTTTAATGTTTGGCAAACGTTTTTTATTAAAAAGAATTAGTTTTAAGAGGTTGGCACTTGATAAATATATTTTTAAAAGGTACAAAATCGTTTTTTATTGAAAAAAAATAGTTTTATGAGATGGAAAAATGAAAATATTTAATTTTAAGTGTAGGGAAACGTCAAAAACTATTTTTAATGTGTGCGCAAACGTTTTTTATTAAAAAGAATTAGTTTTTAGAGGTTGGCACTTGATAAATATATTTTTAAAAGGTACAAAATCGTTTTTTATTGAAAAAATAGTTTTATGAGGTGGAAAAAACAAAATATTTAAATTTATGTGTAAGGAAACGTCGAAAAGTATTTTTAATGTGTGGGCAAACGTTTTTCATTAAACATTATTAGTTTTTATATGTTGGCAATCGATAAAACTATTTTTAGAAGGTACAAAAACGTTTTTTATTGAAAAAAAAATAGTTTTATGAGGTAGAAAAATGAAAATATTTAATTTTAAGTGTAGGGAATCTCAAAAACTATTTTCAATGTGTGGGCAAACGTTTTTTATTAAACAATTTTAGTTTTTATAGGTTGGCAATCGAAAAAGCAATTTTTAAAAGGTACAAAAACGTTTTTTATTGAAAAAAATAGTTTTATGAGGTAGAAAAATTAAAATTTTTAATTTTAAGTGTAAGGAAAAGTCCAAAACTCTTTTTAATGTGTGGGCAAACGTTGGGTAATCGAAAAAACTAATTTTAAAAGGTACAAAAACGTTTTTTATTGAAAAAATAGTCTTATGAGGTGGGAAAAACTTAATATTTAATTTTAAGTGTAGGGAAACTTCAAAAACTATTTGTAATGTGTGGTCAAACGTTTTTTATTAAACATTATTAGTTTTTATATGTTGGCAATCGATAAAGCTATTTTTAAAAGGTACAAAAACGTTTTTTATTGAAAAAAATAGTTTTATGAGGTAAAAAATGAAAATATTAAATTTAAGAGTAGGAAATCTCAAAAACTATTTTTAATGTGTCTGCAAACATTTTTTATTAAACATTATTAGTTTTTAGAGGTTGGCAATCGATAAAACTATTTGTAAAAGGTACAAAAACGTTTTTATTGAAAATAAAATAGTTTCATGAGGTGGAAAAATGAAAATATTTAGTTTTAAGTGTAGGGAGACGTCAAAAACTATTTTTAATGTATGGGCTAACGTTTTTTATTAAACATTATTAGTTTTTATAGCGGTGCAATCGAATAAGCTATTTCTAAAAGGTACAAAAACGTTTTTTATTGAAAAAAATAGTTTTATGCGGTAGAAAAATGAAAATATTTAATTTTAAGTGTAGGGAATCTCAAAAACTATTTTCAATGTGTGGGCAAACGTTTTTGATTAAAAATAATTGGTTTTTAGAGGTTGGTAATCGATAAACCTATTTTTAAAAGTTACAAAAACGTTTTTCATTGAAAAAATAGTTTTATGAGGTGGAAAAATTAAAATATTTAGTTTTAAGTGCAGGAAAACGTCAAAAACTATTTGTAATGAGTGGGCAAACGTATTTCATTAAAAAAAAAAAAAAATGTAGAGGTTGGCAATCGATAAAACTTATTTTAGAACGTACAAAATCGTTTTTTATTGAAAAAAATAGTTTTATGAGGTGGAAAAATGAAAATACTTAATTTTAAGTGTAGGGAAACGTCAAAAACTATTTTTAATGTTTGGGCAAACGTTTTTTATTAAACATTATTAGTTTTAGAGGTTGGAAATAGATAAAACTATTTGTAAAAGGTACAAACTTGTTTTTTATTGAAAAAAAATAGTTTTATGAGCTGGAAAAATAAAAATATTTAATTTTAAGTGTAGGGAAACGTCAAAAACTATTTTTAATGTTTGGCAAACGTTTTTTATTAAAAAGAATTAGTTTTAAGAGGTTGGCACTTGATAAATATATTTTTAAAAGGTACAAAAACGTTTTTTATTAAAAAAAATAGTTTTATGAGGTAAAAAAATGAAAATATTTAATTTTAAGAGTAGGGAATCTCAAAAACTATTTTTAATGTGTCTGCAAACATTTTTTATTAAACATTATTAGTTTTTAGAGGTTGGCAATCGATAAAACTATTTGTAAAAGGTACAAAAACGTTTTTATTGAAAAAAAAATAGTTTCATGAGGTGGAAAAATGAAAATATTTAGTTTTAAGTGTAGGGAGACGTCAAAAACTATTTTTAATGTATGGGCTAACGTTTTTTATTAAACATTATTAGTTTTTATAGCGGTGCAATCGAATAAGCTATTTCTAAAAGGTACAAAAACGTTTTTTATTGAAAAAAATAGTTTTATGCGGTAGAAAAATGAAAATATTTAATTTTAAGTGTAGGGAATCTCAAAAACTATTTTCAATGTGTGGGCAACCGTTTTTGATTAAAAATAATTGGTTTTTAGAGGTTGGTAATCGATAAACCTATTTTTAAAAGTTACAAAAACGTTTTTCATTGAAAAAAATAGTTTTATGAGGTGGAAAAATGAAAATACTTAATTTTAAGTGTAGGGAAACGTCAAAAACTATTTTTAATGTTTGGGCAAACGTTTTTTATTAAACATTATTAGTTTTAGAGGTTGGAAATAGATAAAACTATTTGTAAAAGGTACAAACTTGTTTTTTATTGAAAAAAAATAGTTTTATGAGCTGGAAAAATAAAAATATTTAATTTTAAGTGTAGGGAAACGTCAAAAACTATTTTTAATGTTTGGCAAACGTTTTTTATTAAAAAGAATTAGTTTTAAGAGGTTGGCACTTGATAAATATATTTTTAAAAGGTACAAAATCGTTTTTTATTGAAAAAATAGTTTTATGAGGTGGAAAAAACAAAATATTTAAATTTATGTGTAGGGAAACGTCAAAAACTATTTGTAATGTGTGGGCAAACGTTTTGTATTAAACATTATTAGTTTTTATAGGTTGGCAATCGATAAAGCTATTTTTAAAAGGTACAAAAACGTTTTATATTGAAAAAAAATAGTTTTATAAGGTAGAAAAATGAAAATATTTAATTTTAAGTGTAGGGAATCTCAAAAACTATTTTCAATGTGTGGGCAACCGTTTTTGATTAAAAATAATTGGTTTTTAGAGGTTGGCAATCGATAAACTTATTTTTAAAAGTTTCAAAATCTTTTTTATTGAAAAAATAGTTTTATGAGGTGGAAAAATGAAAGTAGTTAGTTTTAAGTGCAGGGAATCGTCAAAAACTATTTGTAATATATCGGCAAACGTTTTTTTCTTAAAATAAATTAGTTTTTAAAGGTTGGCAATCGATAAAACTATTTTTAAAAGGTACAAAATGGTTTTTTATTGAAAAAAATAGTTTTATGAGGTGGAAAAATTAAAATATTTTATTTAAGTGTAAGGAAAAGTCAAATACTCTTTTTAATGTGTGGGCAAACGTTTTTTATTAAAAATAAATAGTTTTTAGAGGTTGTCAATCGATACAACTATTTTTAAAAGGTACAAAAACGTTTTTATTGAAAAAATAGTTTTATGAGGTAAAAAAACTTAATATTTAATTTTAAGTGTAGGGAAACGTCAAAAACTGTTTGTAATGTGTGGGCAAACGTTTTTTATTAAACATTATTAGTTTTTATAGGTTGGCAATCGATATTTTTAAAAGGTACCAAATGGTTTTTTATTGACAAAAATAGTTTTATGAGGTGGTAAAATGAAAATATTTAATTTTAAGTGTAAGGAAAAGTCAAAAACTCTTTTTAATGTGTGGGCAAACGTTGGGTAATCGATAAAACTAATTTTAAAAGGTACAAAAACGTTTTTTATTGAAAAAATAGTTTTATGAGGTGGAAAAAACTTAATATTTAATTTTAAGTGTAGGGAAACTTCAAAAACTATTTGTAATGTGTGGGCAAACGTTTTTCATTAAACATTATTAGTTTTTATAGGTTGGCAATCGATAAAGCTATTTTTAAAAGGTACAAAAACGTTTTTTATTGAAAAAAATAGTTTTATGAGGTAACAAAATGAAAATATTTAATTTTAAGAGTAGGGAATCTCAACTATTTTTAATGGGTCTGCAAACATTTTTTATTAAACATTATTAGTTTTTAGAGATTGGCAATCGATAAAACTATTTGTAAAAGGTACAAAAACGTTTTTATTGAAAAAAAATAGTTTTATGAGGTGGAAAAAACTTAATATTTAATTTTAAGTGCAGGGAAACGTCAAAAACTAATTTTAATGTGCGGGCAAACGTTTTTTATTAAAAAGAATTAGTTTTTAGAGGTTGGCAATAGAAAAAGCTATTTTTAAAAGGTATAAAAACGTTTTTTATCGAAAAAAATAGTTTTATGACGTAGAAAAATAAAAATAATTAATTTTAAGTGTAGGGAATCTCAAAAACTATTTTCAATGTGTGGGCAACCGTTTTTGATTAAAAATAACTCGTTTTTAGAGGTTGGCAATCGATAAAACTATTTTTAAAAGGTACAAAATGTTTTTTTTTGATAAAAATAGTTTTATGAGGTGGAAAAAAAAAATATTTTATTTAAGTGTAAGGAAAAGTCAAAAACTCTTTTTAATGTGTGGGCAAACGTTTGGTAATCGATAAAACTAATTTTAAAAGGTACAAAAACGTTTTTTATTGAAAAAATAGTTTTATGAGGTGGAAAAAACTTAATATTTAATTTCAAGTGTAGCGTAACTTCAAAAAAAAAATATTAAAATATTTAATTTTAAGTGTAAGGAAAAGTCAAAAACTCTTTTTAATGTGTGGGCAAACGTTTGGCAATCGATAAAGCTATTTTTAAAAAGTACAAAAACGTTTTTTATTGAAAAAAAATAGTTTTATGAGGTAAAAAAATGAAAATATTTAATTTTAAGAGTAGGGAATCTCAAAAACTATTTTTAATGTGTCTGCAAAAATTTTTTATTAAACATTATTAGTTTTTAGAGGTTGGCAATCGATAAAACTATTTGTAAAAGGTACAAAAACGTTTTTATTGAAAAAAAAATAGTTTTATGAGGTGGAAAAAACTTAATATTTAATTTTTAGTGCAGGGAAACTACAAAAACTAATTTTAATGTGCGGGCAAACGTTTTTTATTAAAAAGAATTAGTTTTTAGAGGTTGGCAATAGAAAAAGCTATTTTTAAAAGGTACAAAAACGTTTTTTATCGAAAAAAAAATAGTTTTATGACGTAGAAAAATGAAAATAATTAATTTTAAGTGTAGGGAATCTCAAAAACTATTTTCAATGTGTGGGCAACCGTTTTTGATTAAAAATAACTAGTTTTTAGAGGATGGCAATCGATAAAACTATTTTTAAAAGGTACAAAATGTTTTTTTTTTGATAAAAAAAAGTTTTATGGGGTGGAAAAAACAAAATATTTAAATTTATGTGTCAGGAAACGTCAAAAAGTATTTTTAATGTGTGGGCAAACGTTTTTCATTAAACATTATTAGTTTTTATATGTTGGCAATCGATAAAACTATTTTTAGAAGGTACAAAAACGTTTTTTATTGAAAAAAAATAGTTTTATGAGGTAGAAAAATGAAAATATTTAATTTTAAGTGTAGGGAATCTCAATAACTATTTTCAATGTGTGGGCAAACGTTTTTTATTAAACAATTTTAGTTTTTATAGGTTGGCAATCGAAAAAGCAATTTTTAAAAGGTATAAAAACGTTTTTTATTGAAAAAATAGTTTTATGAGGTAGAAAAATTAAAATATTTAATATTAAGTGTAAGGAAAAGTCAAAAACTCTTTTTAATGTGTGGGCAAACGTTGGGTAATCGATAAAACTAATTTTAAAAGGTACAAAAACGTTTTTTATTGAAAAAATAGTCTTATGAGGTGGGAAAATTAAAATATTTTATTTAAGTGTAAGGAAAAGTCAAATACTCTTTTTAATGTGTGGGCAACCGTTTTTTATTAAAAATAAATAGTTTTTCGAGGTTGGCAATCGATAAAACTATTTTTAAAAGGTACAAAATGTTTTTTTTTTGATAAAAAAAAGTTTTATGAGGTGGAAAAAACAAAATATTTAAATTTATGTGTCAGGAAACGTCAAAAAGTATTTTTAATGTGTGGGCAAACGTTTTTTATTAAACATTATTAGTTTTTATATGTTGGCAATCGATAAAGCTATTTTTAAAAGGTACAAAAACGTTTTTTATTGAAAAAAATAGTTTTATGAGGTAAAAAAATGAAAATATTTAATTTTAAGAGTAGGGAATCTCAAAAACTATTTTTAATGTGTCTGCAAACATTTTTTATTAAACATTATTAGTTTTTATAGGTTGGCAATCGGTAAAGCTATTTTTAAAAGGTACAAAAACGTTTTATATTGAAAAAAATAGTTTTATGAGGTAGAAAAATGAAAATATGTAATTTTAATGTGCGGGCAAACGTTTTTTATTAAAAAGAATTGGTTTTTAGAGGTTGGCAATCGATAAACCTATTTTTAAAAGTTTCAAAATCGTTTTTTATTGAAAAAATAGTTTTATGAGGTGGAAAAATGAAAGTAGTTAGTTTTAAGTGCAGGGAATCGTCAAAAACTATTTGTAATATATCGGCAAACGTTTTTTTATTAAAATAAATTAGTTTTTAAAGGTTGGCAATCGATAAAACTATTTTTAAAAGGTACAAAATGGTTTTTTATTGAAAAAAATAGTTTTATGAGGTGGAAAAATTAAAATATTTTATTTAAGTGTAAGGAAAAGTCAAATACTCTTTTTAATGTGTGGGCAACCGTTTTTTATTAAAAATAAATAGTTTTTCGAGGTTGGCAATCGATACAGCTATTTTTAAAAGGTACAAAAACGTTTTTTATTGAAAAAATAGTTTTATGAGGTAAAAAAACTTAATATTTAATTTTAAGTGTAGGGAAACGTCAAAAACTGTTTGTAATGTCTGGGCAAACGTTTTTTATTGAAAAAAATTGTTTTATGTGGAAGAAAAATGAAAATATTTAATTTTAAGTGTAGGGAATCTCAAAAACTATTTTCAATGTGTGGGCAACCGTTTTTGATTAAAAATAACTAGTTTTTAGAGGTTGGCAATCGATAAAACTATTTTTAAAAGGTACAAAATGGTTTTTTATTGACAAAAATAGTTTTATGAGGTGGTAAAATGAAAATATTTAATTTTAAGTGTAAGGAAAAGTCAAAAACTCTTTTTAATGTGTGGGCAAACGTTGGGTAATCAATAAAACTAATTTTAAAAGGTACAAAAACGTTTTTTATTGAAAAAATAGTTTTATGAGGTGGAAAAAACTTAATATTTAATTTTAAGTGTAGGGAAACTTCAAAAACTATTTGTAATGTGTGGGCAAACGTTTTTTATTAAACATTATTAGTTTTTATAGGTTGGCAATCGATAAAGCTATTTTTAAAAGGTACAAAAACGTTTTTTATTGAAAAAAATAGTTTTATGAGGTAAAAAAATGAAAATATTTAATTTTAAGAGTAGGGAATCTCAAAAACTATTTTTAATGTGTCTGCAAACATTTTTTATTAAACATTATTAGTTTTTAGAGGTTGGCAATCGATAAAACTATTTGTAAAAGGTACAAAAACGTTTTTATTGAAAAAAAAATAGTTTTATGAGGTGGAAAAAACTTAATATTTAATTTTTAGTGCAGGGAAACGTCAAAAACTAATTTTAATGTGCGGGCAAACGTTTTTTATTAAAAAGAATTAGTTTTTAGAGGTTGGCAATAGAAAAAGCTATTCTTAAAAGGTACAAAAACGTTTTTTATCGAAAAAAATAGTTTTATGACTTAGAAAAATGAAAATAATTAATTTTAAGTGTAGGGAATCTCAAAAACTATTTTCAATGTGTGGGCAACCGTTTTTGATTAAAAATAACTAGTTTTTAGAGGTTGGCAATCGATAAAACTATTTGTAAAAGGTACAAAAACGTTTTTATTGAAAAAGAAATAGTTTTATGAGGTGGAAAAAACTTAATATTTAATTTTTAGTGCAGGAAAACGTCAAAAACTAATTTTAATGTGCGGGCAAACGTTTTTTATTAAAAAGAATTAGTTTTTAGAGGTTGGCAATATAAAAAGCTATTTTTAAAAGGTACAAAAACGTTTTTTATCGAAAAAAAATAGTTTTATGACGTAGAAAAATGAAAATAATTAATTTTAAGTGTAGGGAATCTCAAAAACTATTTTCAATGTGTGGGCAACCGTTTTTGATTAAAAATAACTAGTTTTTAGAGGTTGGCAATCGATAAAACTATTTTTAAAAGGTACAAAATGTTTTTTTTTTGATAAAAATAGTTTTATGAGGTGGAAAAAACAAAATATTTAAATTTATGTGTCAGGAAACGTCAAAAAGTATTTTTAATGTGTGGGCAAACGTTTTTCATTAAACATTATTAGTTTTTATATGTTGGCAATCGATAAAACTATTTTTAGAAGGTACAAAAACGTTTTTTATTGAAAAAAATAGTTTTATGAGGTAGAAAAATTAAAATATTTAATATTAAGTGTAAGGAAAAGTCAAAAACTCTTTTTAATGTGTGGGCAAACGTTGGGTAATCGATAAAACTAATTTTAAAAGGTACAAAAACGTTTTTTATTGAAAAAATAGTCTTATGAGGTGGGAAAAACTTAATATTTAATTTTAAGTGTAGGGAAACTTCAAAAACTATTTGTAATGTGTGGGCAAACGTTTTTTATTAAACATTATTAGTTTTTATATGTTGGCAATCGATAAAGCTATTTTTAAAAGGTACACAAACGTTTTTTATTGAAAAAAATAGTTTTATGAGGTAAAAAAATGAAAATATTTAATTTTAAGAGTAGGGAATCTCAAAAACTATTTTTAATGTGTCTAAAAACATTTTTTATTAAACATTATTAGTTTTTAGATGTTGGCAATCGATAAAACTATTTGTAAAAGGTACAAAAACGTTTTTATTGAAAAAAAAATAGTTTCATGAGGTGGAAAAATGAAAATATTTAGTTTTAAGTGCAGGGAAACGTCAAAAACTAATTTTAATGTGCGGGCAAACGTTTTTTATTAAAAAGAATTAGTTTTTAGAGGTTGGCAATAGAAAAAGCTATTCTTAAAATGTACAAAAACGTTTTTTATCGAAAAAAAATAGTTTTATGACTTAGAAAAATGAAAATAATTAATTTTAAGTGTAGGGAATCTCAAAAACTATTTTCAATGTGTGGGCAACCGTTTTTGATTAAAAATAACTAGTTTTTAGAGGTTGGCAATCGATAAAACTATTTTTAAAAGGTACAAAATGTTTTTTTTTGATAAAAATAGTTTTATGAGGTGGAAAAAACAAAATATTTAATTTTAAGTGTCAAAAACTATTTTTAATGTATGGGCAAACGTTTTTTATTAAACGTTATTAGTATTTATAGGGGTGCAATCGAATAAGCTATTTCTCAAAGGTACAAAAACGTTTTTTATTGAAAAAAATAGTTTTATGCGGTAGAAAAATGAAAATATTTAGTTTTAAGTGCAGGAAAACGTCAAAAACTATTTGTAATGAGTGGGCAAACGTATTTCATTTAAAAAAAAAGAAAAATTTAGAGGTTGGCAATCGATAAAACTTATTTTAGAACGTACACAATCGTTTTTTATTGAAAAAAATAGTTTTATGAGGTGGAAAAATGAAAATACTTAATTTTAAGTGTAGGGAAACGTCAAAAACTATTTTTAATGTTTGGGCAAACGTTTTTTATTAAACATTATTAGTTTTAGAGGTTGGAAATAGATAAAACTATTTGTTAAAGGTACAAACTTGTTTTTTATTGAAAAAAAATAGTTTTATGAGCTGGAAAAATAAAAATATTTAATTTTAAGTGTAGGGAAACGTCAAAAACTATTTTTAATGTTTGGCAAACGTTTTTTATTAAAAAGAATTAGTTTTAAGAGGTTGGCACTTGATAAATATATTTTTAAAAGGTACAAAATCGTTTTTTATTGAAAAAATAGTTTTATGAGGTGGAAAAAACAAAATATTTAAATTTATGTATAGGGAAACGTCAAAAACTATTTGTAATGTGTGGGCAAACGTTTTTTTATTAAAATAAATTAGTTTTTAAAGGTTGGCAATCGATAAAGCTATTTTTAAAAGGTACAAAAACGTTTTATATTGAAAAAAATAGTTTTATGAGGTAGAAAAATGAAAATATTTAATTTTAAGTGTAGGGAATCTCAAAAACTATTTTCAATGTGTGGGCAACCGTTTTTGATTAAAAATAATTGGTTTTTAGAGGTTGGCAATCGATAAACCTATTTTTAAAAGTTTCAAAATCGTTTTTTATTGAAAAAATAGTTTTATGAGGTGGAAAAATGAAAGTAGTTAGTTTTAAGTGCAGGGAATCGTCAAAAACTATTTGTAATATATCGGCAAACGTTTTTTTATTAAAATAAATTAGTTTTTAAAGGTTGGCAAGCGATAAAGCTATTTTTAAAAGGTACAAATTTAGTTTTAAGTGCAGGGAAACGTCAAAAACTAATTTTAATGTGCGGGCAAACGTTTTTTATTAAAAAGAATTAGTTTTTAAAGGTTGGCAATAGAAAAAGCTATTCTTAAAAGGTACAAAAACGTTTTTTATCGAAAAAAAATAGTTTTATGACTTAGAAAAATGAAAATAATTAATTTTAAGTGTAGGGAATCTCAAAAACTATTTTCAATGTGTGGGCAACCGTTTTTGATTAAAAATAACTAGTTTTTAGAGGTTGGCAATCGATAAAACTATTTTTAAAAGGTACAAAATGTTTTTTTTTGATAAAAATAGTTTTATGAGGTGGAAAAAACAAAATATTTAATTTTAAGTGTCAAAAACTATTTTTAATGTATGGGCAAACGTTTTTTATTAAACATTATTAGTATTTATAGGGGTGCAATCGAATAAGCTATTTCTCAAAGGTACAAAAACGTTTTTTATTGAAAAAAATAGTTTTATGCAGTAGAAAAATGAAAATATTTAGTTTTAAGTGCAGGAAAACGTCAAAAACTATTTGTAATGAGTGGGCAAACGTATTTCATTTAAAAAAAAAGAAAAATTTAGAGGTTGGCAATCGATAAAACTTATTTTAGAACGTACACAATCGTTTTTTATTGAAAAAAATAGTTTTATGAGGTGGAAAAATGAAAATACTTAATTTTAAGTGTAGGGAAACGTCAAAAACTATTTTTAATGTTTGGGCAATGTTTGGGTACAAACTTGTTTTTTATTGAAAAAAAATAGTTTTATGAGCTGGAAGAATAAAAATATTTAATTTTAAGTGTAGGGAAACGTCAAAAACTATTTTTAATGTTTGGCAAACGTTTTTTATTAAAAAGAATTAGTTTTAAGAGGTTGGCACTTGATAAATATATTTTTAAAAGGTACAAAATCGTTTTTTATTGAAAAAATAGTTTTATGAGGTGGAAAAAACAAAATATTTAAATTTATGTATAGGGAAACGTCAAAAACTATTTGTAATGTGTGGGCAAACGTTTTGTATTAAACATTATTAGTTTTTATAGGTTGGCAATCGATAAAGCTATTTTTAAAAGGTACAAAAACGTTTTATATTGAAAAAAATAGGTACAATAGGTACAAAAACGTTTTATATTAAAAAAAAAATAGTTTTATGAGCTAGAAAAATGAAAATATTTAATTTTAAGTGTAGGGAATCTCAAAAACTATTTTCAATGTGTGGGCAAACGTTTTTTATTAAACAATTTTAGTTTTTATAGGTTGGCAATCGCAAAAGCAATTGTTAAAAGGTACAAAAACGTTTTTTATTGAAAAAAATAGTTTTATGAGGTAGAAAAATTAAAATATTTAATTTTAAGTGTAAGGAAAAGTCAAAAACTCTTTTTAATGTGTGGGCAAACGTTGGGTAATCGATAAAACTAATTTTAAAAGGTACAAAAACGTTTTTTATTGAAAAAATAGTCTTATGAGGTGGGAAAAACTTAATATTTAATTTTAAGTGTAGGGAAACTTCAAAAACTATTTGTAATGTGTGGGCAAACGTTTTTTATTAAACATTATTAGTTTTTATAGGTTGGCAATCGATAAAGCTATTTTTAAAAGGTACAAAATGGTTTTTTATTGAAAAAAATAGTTTTATGAGGTGGAAAAATTAAAATATTTTATTTAAGTGTAGGGAAACGTCAAAAACTGTTTGTAATGTGTGGGCAAACGTTTTTTATTAAACATTATTAGTTTTTATAGGTTGGCAATCGATATTTTTAAAAGGTACAAAATGGTTTTTTATTGACAAAAATAGTTTTATGAGGTGGTAAAATGAAAATATTTAATTTTAAGTGTAAGGAAAAGTCAAAAACTCTTTTTAATGTGTGGGCAAACGTTGGGTAATCGATAAAACTAATTTTAAAAGGTACAAAAACGTTTTTTATTGAAAAAATAGTTTTATGAGGTAGAAAAAACTTAAAATTTAATTTTAAGTGTAGGGAAACTTCAAAAACTATTTGTAATGTGTGGGCAAACGTTTTTTATTGAAAAAAATTGTTTTATGTGGAAGAAAAATGAAAATATTTAATTTTAAGTGTAGGGAATCTCAAAAACTATTTTCAATGTGTGGGCAACCGTTTTTGATTAAAAATAACTAGTTTTTAGAGGTTGGCAATCGATAAAACTATTTTTAAAAGGTACAAAATGGTTTTTTATTGACAAAAATAGTTTTATGAGGTGGTAAAATGAAAATATTTAATTTTAAGTGTAAGGAAAAGTCAAAAACTCTTTTTAATGTGTGGGCAAACGTTGGGTAATCAATAAAACTAATTTTAAAAGGTACAAAAACGTTTTTTATTGAAAAAATAGTTTTATGAGGTAAAAAAATGAAAATATTTAATTTTAAGAGTAGGGAATCTCAAAAACTATTTTTAATGTGTCTGCAAACATTTTTTATTAAACATTATTAGTTTTTAGAGGTTGGCAATCGATAAAACTATTTGTAAAAGGTACAAAAACGTTTTTATTGAAAAAAAAATAGTTTTATGAGGTGGAAAAAACTTAATATTTAATTTTAAGTGCAGGGAAACATCAAAAACTAATTTTAATGTGCGGGCAAACGTTTTTTTATTAAAAAGAATTAGTTTTTAGAGGTTGGCAATAGAAAAAGCTATTTTTAAAAGGTACAAAAACGTTTTTTATCGAAAAAAAATAGTTTAATGAAAAATATGAAAATAATTAATTTTAAGTGTAGGGAATCTCAAAAACTATTTTCAATGTGTGGGCAACCGTTTTTGATTAAAAATAACTAGTTTTTAGAGGTTGGCAATCGATATAACTATTTTTAAAAGGTACAAAATGTTTTTTTTTGATAAAAATAGTTTTATGAGGTGGAAAAAAAAAATATTTTATTTAAGTGTAAGGAAAAGTCAAAAACTCTTTTTAATGTGTGGGCAAACGTTTTTTATTAAAAATAATTTGTTTTTAGAGGTTGGCAATCGATACAACTATTTTTAAAAGGTACAAAAACGTTTTTTATTGAAAAAATAGTTTTATGAGGTAAAAAAACTTAATATTTAATTTTAAGTGTAGGGAAACGTCAAAAACTGTTTGCAATGTGTGGGCAAACGTTTTTTATTAAACATTATTAGTTTTTATAGGTTGGCAATCGATATTTTTAAAAGGTACAAAATGGTTTTTTATTGACAAAAATAGTTTTATGAGGTGGTAAAATGAAAATATTTAATTTTAAGTGTAAGGAAAAGTCAAAAACTCTTTTTAATGTGTGGGCAAACTTTGGGTAATCGATAAAACTAATTTTAAAAGGTACAAAAACGTTTTTTATTGAAAAAATAGTTTTATGAGGTGGAAAAAACTTAATATTTAATTTTAAGTGTAGGGAAACTTCAAAAACTATTTGTAATGTGTGGGCAAACGTTTTTTATTGAAAAAAATTGTTTTATGTGGAAGAAAAATTAAAATATTTAATTTTAAGTGTAGGGAATCTCAAAAACTATTTTCAATGTGTGGGCAACCGTTTTTGATTAAAAATAACTAGTTTTTAGAGGTTGGCAATCGATAAAACAATTTTTGAAAGGTACAAAATGGTTTTTTATTGACAAAAATAGTTTTATGAGGTGGTAAAATGAAAATATTTAATTTTAAGTGTAAGGAAAAGTCAAAATGTCTTTTTAATGTGTGAGCAAACGTTGGGTAATCGATAAAACTAATTTTAAAAGGTACAAAAACGTTTTTTATTGAAAAAATAGTTTTATGAGGTGGAAAAAACTTAATATTTAATTTTAAGTGTAGCGAAATTTCAAAAAAAAAAAGTTAAAATATTTAATTTTAAGTGTAAGGAAAAGTCAAAAACTCTTTTTAATGTGTGGGCAAACGTTTGGTAATCGATAAAACTAATTTTAAAAGGTACAAAAACGTTTTTTATTGAAAAAATGGTTTTATGAGGTGGAAAAAACTTAATATTTAATTTTAAGTGTAGCGTAACTTCAAAAAAAAAATATTAAAATATTTAATTTTAAGTGTAAGGAAAAGTCAAAAACTCTTTTTAATGTGTGGGCAAACGTTTGGCAATCGATAAAGCTATTTTTAAAAGGTAAAAAAACGTTTTTTATTGAAAAAATAGTTTTATGAGGTAAAAAAATGAAAATATTTAATTTTAAGAGTAGGGAATCTCAAAAACTATTTTTAATGTGTCTGCAAACATTTTTTATTAAACATTATTAGTTTTTAGAGGTTGGCAATCGATAAAACTATTTGTAAAAGGTACAAAAACGTTTTTATTGAAAAAAAAATAGTTTTATGAGGTGGAAAAAACTTAATATTTAATTTTAAGTGCAGGGAAACGTCAAAAACTAATTTTAATGTGCGGGCAAACGTTTTTTATTAAAAAGAATTAGTTTTTAGAGGTTGGCAATAGAAAAAGCTATTTTTAAAAGGTACAAAAACGTTTTTTATCGAAAAAAAATAGTTTTATGACGTAGAAAAATGAAAATAATTAATTTTAAGTGTAGGGAATCTCAAAAACTATTTTCAATGTGTGAGCAACCGTTTTTGATTAAAAATACCTAGTTTTTAGAGGTTGGCAATCGATAAAACTATTTTTAAAAGGTACAAAATGTTTTTTTTTGATAAAAATAGTTTTATGAGGTGGAAAAAACAAAATATTGAATTTTAAGTGTAGGGAGACGTCAAAAACTATTTTTAATGTATGGGCAAACGTTTTTTATTAAACATTATTAGTTTTTATAGGTTGGCAATCGAATAAACTATTTTTAAAAGTTACAAAAACGTTTTTCATTGAAAAAATAGTTTTATGAGGTGGAAAAATGAAAATATTTAGTTTTAAGTGCAGGAAAACGTCAAAAACTATTTGTAATGTGTGGGCAAACGTATTTCATTTAAAAAAAATAGTTTTTAGAGGTTGGCAATCGATAAAACTTATTTTAGAACGTACAAAATCGTTTTTTATTGAAAAAAATAGTTTTATGAGGTGGAAAAATGAAAATATTTAATTTTAAGTGTAGGGAAACGTCAAAAACTCTATTTAATGTGTGGCCAAACGTTTGGCAATCGATAAAACTATTTTTAAAAGGTACAAAAACGTTTTTTATTGACAAAATAGTTTTATGAGGTGGAAAAATGAAAATATTTAATTTTAAGTGTAGGGAAACGTCAAAAACTATTTTTAATGTGTGGGCAAACTTTTTTTTATTAAAAATAATTGGTTTTTAGAGGTTGGCAATCGATAAAACTATTTTTAAAAGGTACAAAAACGTTTTTTATTGAAAATATTTAATTTTAAGTGTAGGGAATCTCAAAAACTATTTTCAATGTGTGGGCAACCGTTTTTGATTAAAAATAATTGGTTTTTAGAGGCTGGCAATCGATAAAACTATTTTTAAAAGGTACAAAATTGTTTTTTATTGAAAAAAATAGTTTTATGGGGTGGTAAAATGAAAATATTTAATTTAAAGTGTAAGGAAACGTCAAAAACTATTTTTAATGTGTGGACAAACATTTTTTATTAAAAATAATTGGTTTTTAGAGGTTGGCAATCGATAAAACTATTTTCAAAACGTACAAAATCGTTTTTTATTGAAAAAAAATTGTTTTATGAGGTGGAAAAATGAAAATATTTAATTTTGAGTGTAGGGAAACGTCAAAAACTATTTTTAATGTGTGGGCAAACGTTTTTTATTAAATATTATGAGTTTTTAGAGGTTGGCAATCGATAAAACTATTTGTAAAACGTACAAAAATGTTTTTATTGAAAAAAAAAAATAGTTTCATGACGTGGAAAAATGAAAACATTTAGTTTTAAGTGCAGGAAAACGTCAAAAACTAATTTCAATGTGTGGGCAAACGTTTTTTATTAAAAAGAATTAGTTTTTAGAGGCTGGCACTCGATAAATATATTTTTAAAAGGTACTTAATCGTTTTTCATTGAAAAAATAGTTTTATGAGGTGGAAAAATTACAATATTTAGTTTTAAGTGTGGGGAAACGTCAAAAACTAGTTTTAATGTGTGGGCAAACGTTTTTTTATTAAAATAAATTAGTTTGTAGAGGTTGGCAATCGATAAAACTAGTTTTAAAAGGTACAAAAACGTTTTTTATTGAAAATATTTAATTTTAAGTGTAGGGAATCTCAAAAACTATTTTCAATGTGTGGGCAACCGTTTTTGATTAAAAATAATTGGTTTTTAGAGGCTGGCAATCGATAAAACTATTTA
Organism: Drosophila orena; assembly: GCA_005876975.1. Taxonomy (NCBI): domain Eukaryota; kingdom Metazoa; phylum Arthropoda; class Insecta; order Diptera; family Drosophilidae; genus Drosophila; species Drosophila orena. Next base: position 27,710 of record VCKV01000137.1, read on the forward strand.
AAAGGTACAAAATTGTTTTTTATTGAAAAAAATAGTTTTATGAGGTGGTAAAATGAAAATATTTAATTTAAAGTGTAAGGAAACGTCAAAAACTATTTTTAATGTGTGGACAAACATTTTTTATTAAAAATAATTGGTTTTTAGAGGTTGGCAATCGATAAAACTATTTTCAAAACGTACAAAATCGTTTTTTATTGAAAAAAATAGTTTTATGAGGTGGAAAAATGAAAATATTTAATTTTGAGTGTAGGGAAACGTCAAAAACTATTTTTAATGTGTGGGCAAACGTTTTTTATTAAATATTATGAGTTTTTAGAGGTTGGCAATCGATAAAACTATTTGTAAAACGTACAAAAACGTTTTTATTGAAAAAAAAAAATAGTTTCATGAGGTGGAAAAATGAAAATATTTAGTTTTAAGTGCAGGAAAACGTCAAAAACTAATTTCAATGTGTGGGCAAACGTTTTTTATTAAAAAGAATTAGTTTTTAGAGGCTGGCACTCGATAAATATATTTTTAAAAGGTACTTAATCGTTTTTCATTGAAAAAATAGTTTTATGAGGTGGAAAAATTACAATATTTAGTTTTAAGTGTGGGGAAACGTCAAAAACTAGTTTTAATGTGTGGGCAAACGTTTTTTTATTAAAATAAATTAGTTTGTAGAGCTTGGCAATCGATAAAACTAGTTTTAAAACGTAGAGAATCGTTTTCTATTGAAAAGAAAATAGTTTCATGAGGTGGAAAAAACAAAATATTTAAATTTATGTGTAGGGAAACGTCAAAAAGTATTTGTAATGTATGGGCAAACGTTTTTTATTAAACAGTATTAGTTTTTTTAGGTTGGCAATCGATAAAACTATTTTTAGAACGTACAAAATCGTTTTTTATTGAAAAAAATAGTTTTATGAGGTGGAAAAATGAATATATTTAATTTTAAGTGTAGGGAATCGTCAAAAACTATTTTTAATGTGTGGGCAAACGTTTTTTATTAAAATAAATTAGTTTGTAGAGGTTGGCAATCGAAAAAACTAGTTTTAAAACGTAAAAAATTGTTTTTTATTGAAAAAAAAAATAGTTTTATGTGGAAGAAAAATGAAAATATTTAATTTTAAGTGTAGGGAATCTCAAAAACTATTTTCAATGTGTGGGCAACCGTTTTTGATTAAAAATAACTCGTTTTTAGAGGTTGGCAATCGATAAAACTATTTTTAAAAGGTACAAAATGGTTTTTTATTGACCAAAATAGTTTTATGAGGTGGTAAAATGAAAATAATTTATTTTAAGTGTAAAGAAAAGTCAAAAACTCTTTTTAATGTGTGGGCAAATGTTGGGTAATCGATAAAACTAATTTTAAAAGGTATAGAAACGTTTTTTATTGAAAAAATAGTTTTATGAGGTGGAAAAAACTTAATATTTAATTTTAAGTGTAGGGAAACTTCAAAAACTATTTGTGATGTGTGGGCAAACGTTGGGTAATCGATAAAACTAATTTTAAAAGGTACAAAAACGTTTTTTATTGAAAATAAATAGTTTTATGAGGTAAAAAAATGAAAATATTTAATTTTAAGAGTAGGGAATCTCAAAAACTATTTTTAATGTGTGTGCAAACGTTTTTTATTAAACATTATTAGTTTTTAGAGGTTGGCAACCGATAAAACTATTTGTAAAAGGTACAAAAACGTTTTTATTGAAAAATAAAATAGTTTCATGAGGTGGAAAAATGAAAATATTTAGTTTTAAGTGCAGGGAAACGTTAAAAACTAATTTTAATGTGTGGGCAAACGTTTTTTATTAAAAAGAATTAGTTTTAAAAGGTTTGCAATAGAAAAAGCTATTTTTAAAAGGTACAAAAACGTTTTTAATTGAAAAAAAAAGTTTTATGACGTCGAAAAATGAAAATAATTAATTTTAAGTGTAGGGAAACTCAAAAACTATTTTCAATGTGTGGGCAACCGTTTTTGATTAAAAATAACTAGTTTTTAGAGGTTGGCAATCGATAAAACTCCTTTTTAAAAGGTGCAAAATGGTTTTTTTTGATAAAAATAGTTTTATGAGGTGGAAAAAACAAAATATTTAATTTTAAGTGTAGGGAAACTCAAAAACTATTTTTAATGTGTAGGCAAACGTTTTTTTTTAAACATTATTAGTTTTTATAGGTTGGCAATCGAATAAGCTATTTTTAAAAGGTACAAAAACGTTTTTTATTAAAAAAAATAGTTTTATGAGGTAGAAAAATGAAAATATTTAATTTTAAGTGTAGGGAATCTCAAAAACTATTTTCAATGTGTGGGCAACCGTTTTTGATTAAAAATAATTGCTTTTTAGAGGTTGGTAATCGATAAACCTATTTTTAAAAGTTACAAAAACGTTTTTTATTGAAAAAATAGTTTAATGAGGTGGAAAAATGAAAATATTTAGTTTTAAGTGCAGGAAAACGTCAAAAACTATTTGTAATGTGTGGGCAAACGTTTTTCATTTAAAAAAAATAGTTTTTAGAGGTTGGCAATCGATAAAACTTATTTTAGAACGTGCAAAATAGTTTTTTATTGAAAAAAATAGTTTTATGAGGTGGAAAAATGAAAATATTTAATTTTAAGTGTAGGGAAACGTCAAAAACTATTTTTAATGCTTGGGCAAACGTTTTTTATTAAACATTATTAGTTTTAGAGGTTGGCAATCGATAAAACTATTTGTAAAAGGTACAAAAACGTTTTTTATTGAAAAAAAAATAGTTTTATGAGGTAGAAAAATGAAAATATTTAATTTTAAGTGTAGGAAATCTCAAAAACTATTTTCAATGTGTGGGCAACCGTTTTTTATTAAAAATAATTAGTTTTTAGAGGTTGGCAATCGATACAACTATTTTTAAAAGGTACAAAAACGTTTTTTATTGAAAAAATAGTTTTATGAGGTAAAAAAACTTAATATTTAATTTTAAGTGTAGGGAAACGTTAAAAACTGTTTGTAATGTGTGGGCAAACGTTTTTTATTAAACATTATTAATTTTTATAGGTTGGCAATCGATAAAACTATTTTTAAAAGGTACAAAATGGTTTTTTATTGACAAAAATAGTTTTATGAGGTGGTAAAATGAAAATATTTAATTTAAGTGTAAGGAAAAGTCAAAAACTCTTTTTAATGTGTGGGCAACGTTGGGTAATCGATAAAACTAATTATAAGAGGTACAAAAACGTTTTTTATTGAAAAAATAGTTTTATGAGGTGGAAAAAACTTAATATTTAATTTTAAATGTAGGGAAACTTCAAAAACTTTTTGTAATGTGTGGGCAAACGTTTTTTATTGAAAAAAATTGTTTTATGTTGAAGAAAAATGAAAATATTTAATTTTAAGTGTAGGGAATCTCAAAAACTATTTTCAATGTGTGGGCAACCGTTTTTTATTAAAAATAATTAGTTTTTAGAGGTTGGCAATCGATACAACTATTTTTAAAAGGTACAAAAACGTTTTTTATTGAAAAAATAGTTTTATGAGGTGGAAAAAACTTAATATTTAATTTTAAATGTAGGGAAACTTCAAAAACTTTTTGTAATGTGTGGGCAACCGTTTTTGATTAAAAATAACTAGTTTTTAGAGGTTGGCAATAGCTAAAACTATTTTTAAAAGGTACAAAATGGTTTTTTATTGAAAAAAATAGTCAATAAAAAACCATTTTGTACCTTTTAAAAATAGTTTTATGAGGTGGTAAAATGAAAATATTTAATTTTAAGTGTAAGGAAAAGTCAAAAACTCTTTTTAATGTTTGGGCAAACGTTGGGTAATCGATAAAACTAATTTTAAAAGGTACAAAAACGTTTTTTATTGAAAAAATAGTTTTATGAGGTGGAAAAAACTTAATATTTAATTTTAAGTGTAGGGAAACTTCAAAAACTATTTGTAATGTGTGGGCAAACGTTTTGTATTAAACATTATTAGTTTTTATAGGTTGGCAATCGATAAAGCTATTTTTAAAAGGTACAAAAACGTTTTTTATTGAAAATAAATAGTTTTATGAGGTAAAAAAATGAAAATATTTAATTTTAAGAGTAGGGAATCTCAAAAACTATTTTTAATGTGTGTGCAAAAGTTTTTTATTAAGCAGTATTAGTTTTTAGAGGTTGACAATCGATAAAACTATTTGTAAAAGGTACAAAAACGTTTTTATTGAAGAAAAAAATTGTTTCATGAGCTGGAAAAATGAAAATATTTAGTTTTAAGTGCAGGAAAACGTCAAAAACTATTTTTAATGTGTGGGCAAACGTTTTTTATTAAACATTATTAGTTTTTATAGGTTGGCAATCGAATAAGCTATTTTTAAAAGGTACTAAAACGTTTTTTATTGAAAAAATAGTTTTATGAAGTGGAAAAAACTTAATATTTAGTTTTAAGTGTAGGGAAACTTCAAAAACTATTTGTAATGTGTGGGCAAACGTTTTGTATTAAACATTATTAGTTTTTATAGGTTGGAAATCGATAAAGCTATTTTTAAAAGGTACAAAAACGTTTTTTATTGAAAATAAATAGTTTTATGAGGTAAAAAAATGAAAATATTTAATTTTAAGAGTAGGGAATCTCAAAAACTATTTTCAATGTGTGGGCAACCGTTTTTGATTAAAAATAATTGGTTGTTAGAGGTTGGTAATCGATAAACCTATTTTTAAAAGTTACAAAAACGTTTTTTATTGAAAAAATAGTTTTATGAGGTGGAAAAATGAAAATATTTAATTTTAAGTGCAGGAAAACGTCAAAAACTATTTTAAATGTGTGGGCAAACGTTTTTTATTAAACATTATTAGTTTTTATAGGTTGGCAATCGAATAAGCTATTTTTAAATGGTACAAAAACGTTTTTTATTGAAAAAACAGTTTTATGAGGTGGAAAAAACTTAATATTTAGTTTTAAGTGTAGGGAAACTTCAAAAACTATTTGTAATGTGTGGGCAAACTTTTTGTATTAAACATTATTAGTTTTTATAGGTTGGCAATCGATAAAGCTATTTTTAAAAGGTACAAAAACGTTTTTTATTGAAAATAAATAGTTTTATGAGGTAAAAAAATGAAAATATTTAATTTTAAGAGTAGGGAATCTCAAAAACTTTTTTTCAATGTGTGGGCAACCGTTTTTGATTAAAAATAATTGGTTGTTAGAGGTTGGTAATCGATAAACCTATTTTTAAAAGTTACAAAAACGTTTTTTATTGAAAAAATAGTTTTATGAGGTGGAAAAATGAAAATATTTAATTTTAAGTGCAGGAAAACGTCAAAAACTATTTGTAATGTGTGGGCAAACGTTTTTCATTAAAAAAAAATTAGTTTTTAGAGGTTGGCAATTGATAAAACTTATTTTAGAACGTACAAAATCGTTTTTTATTAAAAAAAATAGTTTTATGAGGTGTAAAAATGAAAATATTTAATTTTAAGTGTAGGGAAACGTCAAAAACTATTTTTTATGCTTGGGCAAACGTTTTTTATTAAACATTATTAGTTTTAGAGGTTGGGAATCGATAAAACTATTTGTAAAAGGTACAAAAACGTTTTTTATTGAAAAAAAATAGTTTTATGAGGTGGAATAATAAAAAATTTTTAATTTTAAGTGTAGGGAAACGTCAAAAACTATTTTTAATGTTTGGCAAACGTTTTTTATTAAAAAGAATTAGTTTTAAAAGGTTGGCACTTGATAAATATATTTTTAAAAGGTACAAAATCGTTTTTTATTGAAAAAATAGTTTTATGAGGTGGAAAGAACAAAATATTTAAATTTATGTGTAGGGAAACGTCAAAAAGTATTTTTAATGTGTGGGCAAACGTTTTTTATTAAACATTATTAGTTTTTATATGTTGGCAATCGATAAAGCTATTTTTAAAAGGTACAAAAACGTTTTTTATTGAAAATAAATAGTTTTATGAGGTAAAAAAATGAAAATATTTAATTTTAAGTGTAGGGAATCTCAAAAACTATTTTCAATGTGTGGGCAACCGTTTTTTTATTAAAAAACAAAACTAGTTTTTAGAGGTTGGCAATCGATAAAACTATTTTTAAAATGTACAAAATGGTTTTTTATTGAAAAAAATAGTTTTATGAGGTGGAAAAATTAAAATATTTAATTTTAAGTGTAAGGAAAAGTCAAAAACTCTTTTTAATGTGTGGGCAAACGTTTGGCAATCGATAAAACTATTTTTAAAAGGTACAAAAACGTTTTTTATTGAAAAAAAAGTTTTATGAGGTGGAAAAAACAAAATATTTAATTTTAAGTGTAGGGAAACGTCAAAAACTATTTTTAATGTGTGGGCAAACATTTTTTATTAAAAATAATTGGTTTTTAGAGGTTGGCAATCGATAAAACTATTTTTAGAACGTACAAAATCGTTTTTTATTGAAAAAAATAGTTTTATGAGGTGGAAAAATGAAAATATTTAATTTTAAGTGTAAGGAAACGTCAAAAACTATTTTTAATGTGTGGGCAAAAATTTTTTATTTAAAATAATTGGTTTTTAGAGGTTGCCAATCGATAAACCTATTTTTAAACGTTACAAAATCGTTTTTATTGAAAAAATACTTTTATGAAGTGGAAAAATGAAAATATTTAGTTTTAAGTGCAGGAAAACGTCAAAAACTATTTGTAATGTGTGGGCAAACGTTTTTTATTAAAAAGAATTAGTTTCTAGAGGTTGACACTCGATAAATATATTTTTAAAAGGTACAAAATCGTTATTTATTGAAAAAATAGTTTTATGAGGTGGAAAAAAGAAAATATTTAATTTTAAGTGTAGGGAAACGTCAAAAACTATTTTTAATGTGTTGGCAAACGTTTTTTAATAAACATTATTAGTTTTTATAGGTTGGCAATCGAAAAAGCTATTTTTAAAAGGTACAAAAACGTTTTTTATTGAAAAAAATAGTTTTATGAGGTAGAAAAATGAAAATATTTAATTTTAAGTGTAGGGAAACGTCAAAAACTATTTTTAATGTGTGGGCAAACAGTTTTTATTAAAAATAATTGGTTTTTAGAGGTTGGCAATCGATAAAACTATTTTTAGAACGTACAAAATCGTTTTTTATTGGAAAAAAATAGTTTTATGAGGTGGGAAATTGAAAATATTTAATTTTAAGTGTAAGGAAACGTCAAAAACTATTTTTAATGTGTGGGCAAACGTTTGGCAATCGATAAAACTATTTTTAAAAGGTACAAAAACGTTTTTTATTGAAAAAATAGTTTTATGAGGTGGAAAAAACAAAATATTTAATTTTAAGTGTAGGGAAACGTCAAAAACTATTTTTAATGTGTGGGCAAACATTTTTTATTAAAAATAATTGGTTTTTAGAGGTTGGCAATCGATAAAACTATTTTTAGAACGTACAAAATCGTTCTTTATTGAAAAAAATAGTTTTATGAGGTGGAAAAATGAAAATATTTAATTTTAAGTGTAAGGAAACGTCAAAAACTATTTTTAATGTGTGGGCAAACATTTTTTATTTAAAATAATTGGTTTTTAGAGGTTGGCAATCGATAAACCTATTTTTAAACGTTACAAAATCGTTTTTTATTGAAAAAATACTTTTATGAAGTGGAAAAATGAAAATATTTAGTTTTAAGTGCAGGAAAACGTCAAAAACTATTTGTAATGTGTGGGCAAACGTTTTTTATTACAAAGAATTAGTTTCTAGAGGTTGACACTCGATAAATATATTTTTAAAAGGTACAAAATCGTTTTTTATTGAAAAAATAGTTTTATGAGGTAGAAAAATGAAAATATTTAATTTTAAGTGTAGGGAATCTCAAAAACTATTTTCAATGTGTGGGCAACCGTTTTTGATTAAAAAGAACTAGTTTTTAGAGGTTGGCAATCGATAAAACTATTTTTAAAAGGTACAAAATCGTTTTTTATTGAAAAAATAGTTTTATGAGGTGGAAAAAAGAAAATATTTAATTTTAAGTGTAGGGAAACGTCAAAAACTATTTTTAATGTGTTGGCAAACGTTTTTTAATAAACATTATTAGTTTTTATAGGTTGGCAATCGAAAAAGCTATTTTTAAAAGGTACAAAAACGTTTTTTATTGAAAAAAATAGTTTTATGAGGTAGAAAAATGAAAATATTTAATTTTAAGTGTAGGGAAACGTCAAAAACTATTTTTAATGTGTGGGCAAACAGTTTTTTATTAAAAATAATTGGTTTTTAGAGGTTGGCAATCGATAAAACTATTTTTAGAACGTACAAAATCGTTTTTTATTGGAAAAAAATAGTTTTATGAGGTGGAAAATTGAAAATATTTAATTTTAAGTGTAAGGAAACGTCAAAAACTATTTTTAATGTGTGGGCAAACGTTTGGCAATCGATAAAACTATTTTTAAAAGGTACAAAAACGTTTTTTATTGAAAAAAATAGTTTTATGAGGTAGAAAAATGAAAATATTTAATTTTAAGTGTAGGGAAACGTCAAAAACTATTTTTAATGTGTGGGCAAACATTTTTTATTAAAAATAATTGGTTTTTAGAGGTTGGCAATCGATAAAACTATTTTTAGAACGTACAAAATCGTTCTTTATTGAAAAAAATAGTTTTATGAGGTGGAAAAATGAAAATATTTAATTTTAAGTGTAAGGAAACGTCAAAAACTATTTTTAATGTGTGGGCAAACGTTTGGCAATCGATAAAACTATTTTTAAAAGGTACAAAAACGTTTTTTATTGAAAAATAGTTTTATGAGGTGTAAAAAACAAAATATTTAATTTTAAGTGTAGGGAAACGTCAAAAACTATTTTTAATGTGTGGGCAAACATTTTTTATTAAAAATAATTGGTTTTTAGAGGTTGGCAATCGATAAAACTATTTTTAGAACGTACAAAATCGTTCTTTATTGAAAAAAATAGTTTTATGAGGTGGAAAAATGAAAATATTTAATTTTAAGTGTAGGGAAACGTCAAAAACTATTTTTAATGTGTTGGCAAACGTTTTTTAATAAACATTATTAGTTTTTATAGGTTGGCAATCGAAAAAGCTATTTTTAAAAGGTACAAAAACGTTTTTTATTGAAAAAAATAGTTTTATGAGGTAGAAAAATGAAAATATTTAATTTTAAGTGTAGGGAAACGTCAAAAACTATTTTTAATGTGTGGGCAAACAGTTTTTATTAAAAATAATTGGTTTTCAGAGGTTGGCAATCGATAAAACTATTTTTAGAACGTACAAAATCGTTTTTTATTGGAAAAAAATAGTTTTATGAGGTGGAAAATTGAAAATATTTAATTTTAAGTGTAAGGAAACGTCAAAAACTATTTTTAATGTGTGGGCAAACGTTTGGCAATCGATAAAACTATTTTTAAAAGGTACAAAAACGTTTTTTATTGAAAAAATAGTTTTATGAGGTGGAAAAAACAAAATATTTAATTTTAAGTGTAGGGAAACGTCAAAAACTATTTTTAATGTGTGGGCAAACATTTTTTATTAAAAATAATTGGTTTTTAGAGGTTGGCAATCGATAAAACTATTTTTAGAACGTACAAAATCGTTCTTTATTGAAAAAAATAGTTTTATGAGGTGGAAAAATGAAAATATTTAATTTTAAGTGTAAGGAAACGTCAAAAACTATTTTTAATGTGTGGGCAAACATTTTTTATTTAAAATAATTGGTTTTTAGAGGTTGGCAATCGATAAACCTATTTTTAAACGTTACAAAATCGTTTTTTATTGAAAAAATACTTTTATGAAGTGGAAAAATGAAAATATTTAGTTTTAAGTGCAGGAAAACGTCAAAAACTATTTGTAATGTGTGGGCAAACGTTTTTTATTACAAAGAATTAGTTTCTAGAGGTTGACACTCGATAAATATATTTTTAAAAGGTACAAAATCGTTTTTTATTGAAAAAATAGTTTTATGAGGTAGAAAAATGAAAATATTTAATTTTAAGTGTAGGGAATCTCAAAAACTATTTTCAATGTGTGGGCAACCGTTTTTGATTAAAAAGAACTAGTTTTTAGAGGTTGGCAATCGATAAAACTATTTTTAAAAGGTACAAAATCGTTTTTTATTGAAAAAATAGTTTTATGAGGTGGAAAAAAGAAAATATTTAATTTTAAGTGTAGGGAAACGTCAAAAACTATTTTTAATGTGTTGGCAAACGTTTTTTAATAAACATTATTAGTTTTTATAGGTTGGCAATCGAAAAAGCTATTTTTAAAAGGTACAAAAACGTTTTTTATTGAAAAAAATAGTTTTATGAGGTAGAAAAATGAAAATATTTAATTTTAAGTGTAGGGAAACGTCAAAAACTATTTTTAATGTGTGGGCAAACATTTTTTATTAAAAATAATTGGTTTTTAGAGGTTGGCAATCGATAAAACTATTTTTAGAACGTACAAAATCGTTTTTTATTGAAAAAAATAGTTTTATGAGGTGGAAAAATGAAAATATTTAATTTTAAGTGTAAGGAAACGTCAAAAACTATTTTTAATGTGTGGGCAAACGTTTGGCAATCGATAAAACTATTTTTAAAAGGTACAAAAACGTTTTTTATTGAAAAAATAGTTTTATGAGGTGGAAAAAACAAAATATTTAATTTTAAGTGTAGGGAAACGTCAAAAACTATTTTTAATGTGTGGGCAAACATTTTTTATTAAAAATAATTGGTTTTTAGAGGTTGGCAATCGATAAAACTATTTTTAGAACGTACAAAATCGTTCTTTATTGAAAAAAATAGTTTTATGAGGTGGAAAAATGAAAATATTTAATTTTAAGTGTAAGGAAACGTCAAAAACTATTTTTAATGTGTGGGCAAACATTTTTTATTTAAAATAATTGGTTTTTAGAGGTTGGCAATCGATAAACCTATTTTTAAACGTTACAAAATCGTTTTTTATTGAAAAAATACTTTTATGAAGTGGAAAAATGAAAATATTTAGTTTTAAGTGCAGGAAAACGTCAAAAACTATTTGTAATGTGTGGGCAAACGTTTTTTATTAAAAAGAATTAGTTTCTAGAGGTTGACACTCGATAAATATATTTTTAAAAGGTACAAAATCGATTTTTATTGAAAAAATAGTTTTATGAGGTAGAAAAAAAAAAAAAAAATTGTAAGTGTAGGGAATCTCAAAAACTATTTTCAATGTGTGGGCAACCGTTTTTGATTAAAAAGAACTAGTTTTTAGAGGTTGGCAATCGATAAAACTATTTTTAAGAGGTACGAAATGGTTTTTTTTTAAAAAAAATAGTTTTATTAGGTGGTAAAATGAAAATATTTAATTTTAAGTGTAATGAAACGTCAAAAACTATTTTTAATGTGTGGGCAAACATTTTTTATTAAAAATAATTGGTTCTTAGAGGTTGGCAATCGATAAAACAATTTTCAAAACGTAAAAAATCGTTTTTTATTGAAAAAAATAGTTTTATGAGGTGGACAAATGAAAATATTTAGTTTTAAGTGTGGGGAAACGTCAAAAACTATTTTTAATCTGTTGGCAAACGTTTTTTATTAAAATAAATTAGTTTGTAGAGGTTGGCAATCGATAAAACTAGTTTTAAAACGTAGAGAATCGTTTTCTATTGAAAAGAAAAAAGTTTATGAGGTGGAAAAAACAAAATATTTAAATTTATGTGTAGGAAAACGTCGAAAATTATTTTTAATGTGTGCGCAAACGTTTTTTATTAAACATTATTAGTTTTTTTAGTTTTCGATAAAACTATTTTTAAAAGGTACAAAAACGTTTTTTACTGAAAAAAATAGTTTTATGAGGTAGAAAAATGAAAATATTTAATTTTAAGTGTAGGGAATCTCAAAAAATATTTTCAATGTGTGGGCAACAGTTTTTGATTAAAAATAACTACTTTTTAGAGGTTGGCAATCGATAAAACTATTTTTAAAAGGTACAAAATGGTTTTTTATTGAAAAAAATAGTTTTATGAGGTTGTAAAATGAAAATATTTAATTTTAAGTGTAAGGAAACGTCAAAAACTATTTTTAATGTGTGGGCAAACATTTTTTTTTTAAAAATAATTGGTTTTTAGAGGTTGGCAATCGATAAACCTATTTTTAAAAGTTACAAAATCGTTTTTTATTGAAAAAATAGTTTTATGAGGTGGAAAAATGAAAATATTTAGTGTTAAGTGCAGGAAAACGTCAAAAACTATTTGTAATGTGTGGGCAAACGTTTTTTATTATAAAGAATTAGTTTCTAGAGGTTGGCACTCGATAAATATATTTTTAAAAGGTAAAAAATAGTTTTTAATTGAAAAAATAGTTTTATGAAGTGGAAAAAACAAAATATATTTAAATTTATGTGTAGGGAAACGTCAAAAATTATTTGTAATGTATGGGCAAACGTTTTTTATTAAACATTATTAGTTTTTATGGGTTGGCAATCGACAAAACTAGTTTTAAAACGTAGAAAATCGTTTTTTATTGAAAAAATAGTTTTATGAGGTGGAAAAATGAAAATATTTAGTTTTAAGTGCAGGAAAACGTCAAAAACTTTATTTTTAATATGTGGGCAAACATTATTTATTAAAAATAATTAGTTTTACGAGGTTGGCAATCGATAAAACGTTTATTATTGAAAAAAAAATAGTTTTATTAGGTGGAAAAATGAAAATATTTAATTTTAAGTGTGGGAAAACGACAAAAACTTTTTTTAATGTGTGGCCAAACGTTTTTTGTTAAAAATAATTAGTTTTTAGAGGTTGGCAATCGATAAAACTAGTTTTAAAACGTAGAAAATCGTTTTTTATTGAAAAAAAAAAGTTTTATGAGGTGGAAAAAACAAAATATTTAATTTTAAGTGTAGGGAAACGTCAAAAACTATTTGTAATATATCGGCAAACGTTTTTTATTAAAATGAATTAGTTTTTAAAGGTTGGCAATCGATAAAACTATTTTTAAAAGGTTCAAAAACGTTTTTTATGGAAAAAATAGTTTTATGAGGTGGAAAACTGAAAATATTTAGTTTTAAGTGCAGGGAAACGTCAAAAACTTTATTTTTAATATGTGGGCAAACGTTATTTATTAAAAATAATTAGTTTTACGAGGTTGGCAATCGATAAAACGTTTATTATTGAAAAAAAAATAGTTTTATTAGGTGGAAAAATGAAAATATTTAATTTTAAGTGTGGGAAAACGACAACAACTTTTTTTAATGTGTGGCCAAACGTTTTTTGTTAAAAATAATTAGTTTTTAGAGGTTGGCAATCGATAAAACTAATTTAAAAGGTACTAAATCGTTTCTTATTGAAAAAATAGTTTTATGAGGTGGAAAAATTAAAATATTTAGTTTTAAGTTTGGGGAAACGTCAAAGACTTTTTTTAATGTGTGGGCAAACGTTTTTCATTAAAAAAAAATTTGTTTTTAGAGGTTGGCAATCGATAAAACTATTTTTGGAACGTAAAAAATCGATTTTTATTGAAAAAAATAGTTTTATGAGGTGAAAAAATGAAAATATTTAATTTTAAGTGTAGGGAATCGTCAAAAACTATTTTTAATGTGTGGGCAAACGTTTTTTATTAATCATTATTAGTTTTTAGAGGTTGGCAATCGAGAAAACTATTTGTAAAAGGTACTAAATCGTTTTTTATTGAAAAAATAGTTTTATGAGGTGAAAAAATGAAAATATTTAATTTTAAGTGTAAGGAAACGTCAAAAACTATTTTTAATAAGTGGGCAAACGTCTTTTAGTAAAATAAATTAGTTTGTAGAGGTTGGCAATCGATAAAACTACTTTTAAAACGTAAAAAATCGTTTTTTATTGAAAAAAAAATTTTATGAGGTGGAAAAAACAAAATATTTAATTTAAAGTGTAGGGAAACGTCAAAAACTATTTGTAATATATCGGCAAACGTTTTTTTATTAAAATGAATTAGTTTTTAAAGGTTGGCAATCGATAAAACTATTTTTAAAAGGTACAAACACGTTTTTTATTGAAAAAATAGTTTTATGAGGTGGAAAATTGAAATATTTAAATTTAAGTTCTCGGAAACGTCAAAAACTTTATTTTTAATGTGTGGGCAAACGTTATTTATTAAAAAAAACTAGTTTTTAGAGGTGGCAATCGATAAGACTAGTTTTAAAACGTAAATAATCGTTTTTTATTGAAAAAAATAGTTTTATGAGGCGGAAAAAACAAAATAATTAATTTTAAGTGCAGGGAAACGTCAAAAACTATTTGAAATATATCGGCAAACGTTTTTTATTAAGCATTAATAGTTTTTATAGGTTGGCAATCGATAAAACTATTTTTAAAAGGCACAAAAATGTTTTTTATTAAAAAAAAATAGTTTTATGAGGTAGAAAAATGAAAATATTTAATTTTAAGTGTAGAAAATCTCAAAAACTATTTTCAATGTGTGGGCAACCGTTTTTTATTAAATAAACTAGTTTTTAGAGGTTGGCAATCGATAAAACTATTTTTTAAAGGTGCAAAATGGTTTTTAATTGAAAAAAATAGTTTTATGAGGTGGAAAAATGAAAATATTTAATTTTAAGTGTAAGGAAAGGTCAAAAACCCTTTTTAATGTGTGGGCAAACGTTTGGCAATCGATAAAACTATTTTGAAAAGGTGCAAAAACGTTTTTGATTGAAAAAATAGTTTTATGAGGTGGAGAAAACTTAATATTTAATTTTAAGTGTAGGTAAACGTCAAAAAGTATTTGTAATGTGTGAGCAAACGTTTTTTATTAAACATTATTAGTTTTTTTAGGTTGGCAATCGATAAAGCTATTTTTAAAAAGTTCCAAAAACGTTTTTTATTGAAAAAATGGTTTTATGAGGTAGAAAAATGAAAATATTTAATTTTAAGTGTAGGGAATCTCAAAAACTATTTTCAATGTGTGGGCAACCGTTTTTGATTAAAAATAACTAGTTTTTAGAGGTTGGCAATCGATAAAACTATTTTTAAAAGGTACAAAATGGTTTTTCATTGAAAAAAATAGTTTTATAAGGTGGTAAAATGAAAATATTTAATTTTAAGTGTAAGGAAACGTAAAAAACTATTTTTAATGTGTGGGCAAACATTTTGTATTAAAAATAATTGGTTTTTAGAGGTTGGCAATCGATAAAACTATTTTCAAAATGTGCAAAATCGTTTTTTATTGAAAAAAAATAGTTTTATGAGGTGGAAAAATGAAAATATTTAATTTTAAGTGTAGGGAAACGTCAAAAACTATTTTTAATGTGTGGGCAAACGTTTTTTATTAAACATTATGAGTTTTTAGAGGTTGGCAATCGATAAAACTATATGTAAAAGGTACAAAAACGTTTTTATTGAAAAAAAATAGTTTCATGAGGTGGAAAAATGAAAATATTTAGTTTTAAGTGCAGGGAAACATCAAAAACTAATTTTAATGTGTGGGCAAACGTTTTTTATTAAAAAGAATTAGTTTTTAGAGGTTGGCACTCGATAAATATATTTTTAAAATGTACTAAATCGTTTTTCATTGAAAAAATAGTTTTATGAGGTGGAAAAATTAAAATATTTAGTTTTAAGTGTGGGGAAACGTCAAAAACTATTTTTAATGTGTGGGCAAACGTTTTTTATTAAAATAAATTAGTTTGTAGAGGTTGGCAATCGATAAAAATAGTTTTAAAACGTAGAGAATCGTTTTCTATTGAAAAGAAAATAGTTTCATGAGGTGGAAAAAACAAAATATTTAAATTTATGTGTAGGGAAACGTCAAAATGTATTTTTAATGTGTGCGCAAACGTTTTTTAATAAACATTATTAGTTATTTTAGTTTTCGATAAAACTATTTTTGAAAGGTACAAAAACGTTTCTTATTGAAAAAAATAGTTTTATGAGGTAGAAAAATGAAAATATTTAATTTTAAGTGTAGGGAATCTCATAAACTATTTTCAATGTGTGGGCAACCGTTTTTGATTAAAAATAACTAGTTTTTAGAGGTTGGCAATCGATAAACCTATTTTTAAAAGTTACAAAATCGTTTTTTATTGAAAAAATAGTTTTATGAGGTGGAAAAATGAAAATATTTAGTTTTAAGTGCAGGAAAACGTCAAAAACTTTATTTTTAATATGTGGGCAAACATTATTTATTAAAAATAATTAGTTTTACGAGGTTGGCAATCGATAAAACGTTTATTATTGAAAAAAAAATAGTTTTATTAGGTGGAAAAATGAAAATATTTAATTTTAAGTGTGGGAAAACGACAACAACTTTTTTTAATGTGTGGCCAAACGTTTTTTGTTAAAAATAATTAGTTTTTAGAGGTTGGCAATCGATAAAACTAATTTAAAAGGTACTAAATCGTTTCTTATTGAAAAAATAGTTTTATGAGGTGGAAAAATTAAAATATTTAGTTTTAAGTTTGGGGAAACGTCAAAGACTTTTTTTAATGTGTGGGCAAACGTTTTTTATTAAAAAGAATTAGTTTCTAGAGGCTGGCACTCGATAAATATATTTTTAAAAGGTACAAAATCGTTTTTTATTGAAAAAATAGTTTTATGAGGTGGAAAAAACAAAATATATTTAAATTTATGTGTAGGGAAACGTCAAAAATTATTTGTAATGTATGGACAAACGTTTTTTATTAAACATTATTAGTTTTTATAGGTTGGCAATCGATAAAACTAATTTTAAAACGTAGAAAATCGTTTTTTATTGAAAAAAATTAGTTTTATGAGGTGGAAAAAACAAAATATTTAATTTTAAGTGTAGGGAAACGTCAAAAACTATTTGTAATATATCGGCAAACGTTTTTTATTAAAATGAATTAGTTTTTAAAGGTTGGCAATCGATAAAACTATTTTTAACAGGTTCAAAAACGTTTTTTATTGAAAAAATAGTTTTATGAGGTGGAAAACTGAAAATATTTAGTTTTAAGTGCAGGGAAACGTCAAAAACTTTATTTTTAATATGTGGGCAAACGTTATTTATTAAAAATAATTAGTTTTACGAGGTTGGCAATCGATAAAACGTTTATTATTGAAAAAAAAATAGTTTTTTTAGGTGGAAAAATGAAAATATTTAATTTTAAGTGTGGGAAAACGACAAAAACTTTTTTTAATGTGTGGCCAAACGTTTCTTGTTAAAAATAATTAGTTTTTAGAGGTTGGCAATCGATAAAACTAATTTAAAAGGTACTAAATCGTTTCTTATTGAAAAAATAGTTTTATGAGGTGGAAAAATTAAAATATTTAGTTTTAAGTTTGGGGAAACGTCAAAGACTTTTTTTAATGCGTGGGCAAACGTTATTCATTTAAAAAAAATTTGTTTTTAGAGGTTGGCAATCGACAAAACTATTTTTAGAACGTACAAAATCGAGTTTTATTGAAAAAAATAGTTTTATGAGGTGAAAAAATGAAAATATTTAATTTTAAGTGTAGGGAATCGTCAAAAACTATTTTTAATGTGTGGGCAAACGTTTTTTTTTAATCATTATTAGTTTTTAGAGGTTGGCAATCGATAAAACTATTTGTAAAAAGTACTAAATCGTTTTTTATTGAAAAATTAGTTTTATGAGGTGGAAAAATGAAAATATTTAGTTTTAAGTGTGGGGAAACGTCAAAAACTATTTTTAATGTGTTGGCAAACGTTTTTTTATTAAACATTATGAGTTTTTAGAGGTTGGCAATCGATAAAACTATATGTAAAAGGTACAAAAACGTTTTTATTAAAAAAAAAATAGTTTCATGAGGTGGAAAAATGAAAATATTTAGTTTTAAGTGCAGGGAATCATCAAAAACTAATTTTAATGTGTGGGCAAACGTTTTTTATTAAAAAGAATTAGTTTTTAGAGGTTGGCACTCGATAAATATATTTTTAAAATGTACTAAATCGTTTTTCATAGAAAAAATAGTTTTATGAGGTGGAAAAATTAAAATATTTAGTTTTAAGTGTGGGGAAACGTCAAAAACTATTTTTAATGTGTGGGCAAACGTTTTTTATTAAAATAAATTAGTTTGTAGAGGTTGGCAATCGATAAAACTAGTTTTAAAATGTAGGGAATCGTTTTCTATTGAAAAGAAAATAGTTTCATGAGGTGGAAAAAACAAAATATTTAAATTTATGTGTAGGGAAACGTCAAAAAGTATTTTTAATGTGTGCGCAAACGTTTGTTATAAAACATTATTAGTTATTTTAGTTTTCGATAAAACTATTTTTGAAAGGTACAAAAACGTTTCTTATTGAAAAAAATAGTTTTATTAGGTAGAAAAATGAAAATATTTAATTTTAAGTGTAAGGAAAAGTCAAAAACCCTTTTTAATGTGTGGGCAAACGTTTTTTATTAAACATTATTAGTTTTTAGAGGTTGGCAATCGATAAAACTATTTTTAAAAGGTACAAAATGGTTTTTTATTGAAAAAAATAGTTTTATGAGGTGGTAAAATGAAAATATTTAATTTTAAGTGTAAGGAAACGTCAAAAACTATTTTTAATGTGTGGGCAAACATTTTTTATTAAAAAAAATTGGTTTTTAGAGGTTGGCAATCGATAAACCTATTTTTAAAAGTTACAAAATCGTTTTTTATTGAAAAAATAGTTTTATGAGGTGGAAAAATGAAAATATTTAGTTTTAAGTGCAGGAAAACGTCAAAAACTATTTGTAATGTGTGGGCAAACGTTTTTTATTAAAAAGAATTAGTTTCTAGAGGCTGGCACTTGATAAATATATTTTTTAAAAGGTACAAAATCGTTTTTTATTGCAAAAATAGTTTTATGAGGTGGAAAAAACAAAATATATTTAAATTTATGTGTAGGGAAACGTCGAAAACTATTTTTAATGTGTGGGCAAACGTTTTTAATTTAAAAAAAATTTGTTTTTAGAGGTTGGCAATCGATAAAACTATTTTTAGAACGTACAAAATCGTTTTTTATTGAAAAAAAAAATAGTTTTATGAGGTGGAAAAAACAAAATATATTTAAATTTATGTGTAGGGAAACGTCGAAAACTATTTTTAATGTGTGGGCAAACGTTTTTAATTTAAAAAAAATTTGTTTTTAGAGGTTGGCAATCGATAAAACTATTTTCAGAATGTAAAAAATCGTTTTTTATTGAAAAAAAATAGTCTTATGAGGTGAAAAATGAAAATATTTAATTTTAAGTGTAGGGAAACGTCAAAAACTATTTTTAATGTGTGGGCAAACGTTTTTTTTATTAAACATTATGAGTTTTTAGAGGTTGGCAATCGATAAAACTATATGTAAAAGGTACAAAAACGTTTTTATTGAAAAAAAAATAGTTTCATGAGGTGGAAAAATGAAAATATTTAGTTTTAAGTGCAGGGAATCATCAAAAACTAATTTTAATGTGTGGGCAAACGTTTTTTATTAAAAAGAATTAGTTTTTAGAGGTGGAAAAAACAAAATATACTTAAATTTATGTGTAGGGAAACGTCAAAAATTATTTGTAATGTATGGACAAACGTTTTTTATTAAACATTATTAGTTTTTATAGGTTGGCAATCGATAAAACTAATTTTAAAACGTAGAAAATCGTTTTTTATTGAAAAAAATTAGTTTTATGAGGTGGAAAAAACAAAATATTTAATTTTAAGTGTAGGGAAACGTCAAAAACTATTTGTAATATATCGGCAAACGTTTTTTATTAAAATGAATTAGTTTTTAAAGGTTGGCAATCGATAAAACTATTTTTAACAGGTTCAAAAACGTTTTTTATTGAAAAAATAGTTTTATGAGGTGGAAAACTGAAAATATTTAGTTTTAAGTGCAGGGAAACGTCAAAAACTTTATTTTTAATATGTGGGCAAACGTTATTTATTAAAAATAATTAGTTTTACGAGGTTGGCAATCGATAAAACGTTTATTATTGAAAAAAAAATAGTTTTTTTAGGTGGAAAAATGAAAATATTTAATTTTAAGTGTGGGAAAACGACAAAAACTTTTTTTAATGTGTGGCCAAACGTTTCTTGTTAAAAATAATTAGTTTTTAGAGGTTGGCAATCGATAAAACTAATTTAAAAGGTACTAAATCGTTTCTTATTGAAAAAATAGTTTTATGAGGTGGAAAAATTAAAATATTTAGTTTTAAGTTTGGGGAAACGTCAAAGACTTTTTTTAATGCGTGGGCAAACGTTTTTCATTTAAAAAAAATTTGTTTTTAGAGGTTGGCAATCGACAAAACTATTTTTAGAACGTACAAAATCGAGTTTTATTGAAAAAATAGTTTTATGAGGTGAAAAAATGAAAATATTTAATTTTAAGTGTAGGGAATCGTCAAAAACTATTTTTAATGTGTGGGCAAACGTTTTTTTTTAATCATTATTAGTTTTTAGAGGTTGGCCATCGATAAAACTATTTGTAAAAAGTACTAAATCGTTTTTTATTGAAAAATTAGTTTTATGAGGTGGAAAAATGAAAATATTTAGTTTTAAGTGTGGGGAAACGTCAAAAACTATTTTTAATGTGTTGGCAAACGTTTTTTTATTAAACATTATGAGTTTTTAGAGGTTGGCAATTGATAAAACTATATGTAAAAGGTACAAAAACGTTTTTATTGAAAAAAAAATAGTTTCATGAGGTGGAAAAATGAAAATATTTAGTTTTAAGTGCAGGGAATCATCAAAAACTAATTTTAATGTGTGGGCAAACGTTTTTTATTAAAAAGAATTAGTTTTTAGAGGTTGGCGATAAATATATTTTTAAAATGTACTAAATCGTTTTTCATTGAAAAAATAGTTTTATGAGGTGGAAAAATTAAAATATTTAGTTTTAAGTGTGGGGAAACGTCAAAAACTATTTTTAATGTGTGGGCAAACGTTTTTTATTAAAATAAATTAGTTTGTAGAGGTTGGCAATCGATAAAACTAGTTTTAAAATGTAGGGAATCGTTTTCTATTGAAAAGAAAATAGTTTCATGAGGTGGAAAAAACAAAATATTTAAATTTATGTGTAGGGAAACGTCAAAAAGTATTTTTAATGTGTGCGCAAACGTTTGTTATAAAACATTATTAGTTATTTTAGTTTTCGATAAAACTATTTTTGAAAGGTACAAAAACGTTTCTTATTGAAAAAAATAGTTTTATTAGGTAGAAAAATGAAAATATTTAATTTTAAGTGTAAGGAAAAGTCAAAAACCCTTTTTAATGTGTGGGCAAACGTTTTTTATTAAACATTATTAGTTTTTAGAGGTTGGCAATCGATAAAACTATTTTTAAAAGGTACAAAATGGTTTTTTATTGAAAAAAATAGTTTTATGAGGTGGTAAAATGAAAATATTTAATTTTAAGTGTAAGGAAACGTCAAAAACTATTTTTAATGTGTGGGCAAACATTTTTTATTAAAAAAAATTGGTTTTTAGAGGTTGGCAATCGATAAACCTATTTTTAAAAGTTACAAAATCGTTTTTTATTGAAAAAATAGTTTTATGAGGTGGAAAAATGAAAATATTTAGTTTTAAGTGCAGGAAAACGTCAAAAACTATTTGTAATGTGTGGGCAAACGTTTTTTATTAAAAAGAATTAGTTTCTAGAGGATGGCACTTGATAAATATATTTTTAAAAGGTACAAAATCGTTTTTTATTGCAAAAATAGTTTTATGAGGTGGAAAAAACAAAATATATTTAAATTTATGTGTAGGCAAACGTCGAAAACTATTTTTAAAGTGTGGGCAAACGTTTTTAATTTAAAAAAAATTTGTTTTTAGAGGTTGGCAATCGATAAAACTATTTTTAGAACGTACAAAATCGTTTTTTATTGAAAAAAAAAAATAGTTTTATGAGGTGGAAAAATGAAAATATTTAATTTTAAGTGTAGGGAATCGTCAAAAACTATTTTTAATGTGTGGGCAAACGTTTTTTATTAATCATTATTAGTTTCTAGAGGTTGGCAATCGATAAAGCTATTTTTAAAAAGTTCCAAAAACGTTTTTTATTGAAAAAATAGTTTTATGAGGTAGAAAAATGAAAATACTTAATTTTAAGTGTAGGGAATCTCAAAAACTATTTTCAATGTGTGGGCAACCGTTTTTGATTAAAAACAACTAGTTTTTAGAGGTTGGCAATCGATAAAACTATTTTTAAAAGGTACAAAATGGTTTTTTATTGAAAAAAAAATAGTTTCATGAGGTGGAAAAATGAAAATATTTAGTTTTAAGTGCAGGGAATCATCAAAAACTAATTTTAATGTGTGGGCAAACGTTTTTTATTAAAAAGAATTAGTTTTTAGAGGTTGGCACTCGATAAATATATTTTTAAAATGTACTAAATCGTTTTTCATTGAAAAAATAGTTTTATGAGGTGGAAAAATTAAAATATTTAGTTTTAAGTGTGGGGAAACGTCAAAAACTATTTTTAATGTGTGGGCAAACGTTTTTTATTAAAATAAATTAGTTTGTAGAGGTTGGCAATCGATAAAACGTTTATTATTGAAAAAAAAATAGTTTTTTTAGGTGGAAAAATGAAAATATTTAACTTTAAGTGTGGGAAAACGACAAAAACTTTTTTTAATGTGTGGCCAAACGTTTCTTGTTAAAAATAATTAGTTTTTAGAGGTTGGCAATCGATAAAACTAATTTAAAAGGTACTAAATCGTTTCTTATTGAAAAAATAGTTTTATGAGGTGGAAAAATTAAAATATTTAGTTTTAAGTTTGGGGAAACGTCAAAGACTTTTTTTAATGCGTGGGCAAACGTTTTTCATTTAAAAAAAATTTGTTTTTAGAGGTTGGCAATCGACAAAACTATTTTTAGAACGTACAAAATCGAGTTTTATTGAAAAAATAGTTTTATGAGGTGAAAAAATGAAAATATTTAATTTTAAGTGTAGGGAATCGTCAAAAACTATTTTTAATGTGTGGGCAAACGTTTTTTTTTAATCATTATTAGTTTTTAGAGATTGGCAATCGATAAAACTATTTGTAAAAAGTACTAAATCGTTTTTTATTGAAAAATTAGTTTTATGAGGTGGAAAAATGAAAATATTTAGTTTTAAGTGTGGGGAAACGTCAAAAACTATTTTTAATGTGTTGGCAAACGTTTTTTTATTAAACAATTTGAGTTTTTAGAGGTTGGCAATCGATAAAACTATATGTAAAAGGTACAAAAACGTTTTTATTGAAAAAAAAATAGTTTCATGAGGTGGAAAAATGAAAATATTTAGTTTTAAGTGCAGGGAATCATCAAAAACTAATTTTAATGTGTGGGCAAACGTTTTTTATTAAAAAGAATTAGTTTTTAGAGGTTGGCGATAAATATATTTTTAAAATGTACTAAATCGTTTTTCATTGAAAAAATAGTTTTATGAGGTGGAAAAATTAAAATATTTAGTTTTAAGTGTGGGGAAACGTCAAAAACTATTTTTAATGTGTGGGCAAACGTTTTTTATTAAAATAAATTAGTTTGTAGAGGTTGGCAATCGATAAAACTAGTTTTAAAATGTAGGGAATCGTTTTCTATTGAAAAGAAAATAGTTTCATGAGGTGGAAAAAACAAAATATTTAAATTTATGTGTAGGGAAACGTCAAAAAGTATTTTTAATGTGTGCGCAAACGTTTGTTATAAAACATTATTAGTTATTTTAGTTTTCGATAAAACTATTTTTGAAAGGTACAAAAACGTTTCTTATTGAAAAAAATAGTTTTATTAGGTAGAAAAATGAAAATATTTAATTTTAAGTGTAAGGAAAAGTCAAAAACCCTTTTTAATGTGTGGGCAAACGTTTTTTATTAAACATTATTAGTTTTTAGAGGTTGGCAATCGATAAAACTATTTTTAAAAGGTACAAAATGGTTTTTTATTGAAAAAAATAGTTTTATGAGGTGGTAAAATGAAAATATTTAATTTTAAGTGTAAGGAAACGTCAAAAACTATTTTTAATGTGTGGGCAAACATTTTTTATTAAAAAAAATTGGTTTTTAGAGGTTGGCAATCGATAAACCTATTTTTAAAAGTTACAAAATCGTTTTTTATTGAAAAAATAGTTTTATGAGGTGGAAAAATGAAAATATTTAGTTTTAAGTGCAGGAAAACGTCAAAAACTATTTGTAATGTGTGGGCAAACGTTTTTTATTAAAAAGAATTAGTTTCTAGAGGCTGGCACTTGATAAATATATTTTTAAAAGGTACAAAATCGTTTTTTATTGCAAAAATAGTTTTATGAGGTGGAAAAAACAAAATATATTTAAATTTATGTGTTGGCAAACGTCGAAAACTATTTTTAAAGTGTGGGCAAACGTTTTTAATTTAAAAAAAATTTGTTTTTAGAGGTTGGCAATCGATAAAACTATTTTTAGAACGTACAAAATCGTTTTTTATTGAAAAAAAAAATAGTTTTATGAGGTGGAAAAATGAAAATATTTAATTTTAAGTGTAGGGAATCGTCAAAAACTATTTTTAATGTGTGGGCAAACGTTTTTTATTAATCATTATTAGTTTCTAGAGGTTGGCAATCGATAAAAATATTTTTAAAAAGTTCCAAAAACGTTTTTTATTGAAAAAATAGTTTTATGAGGTAGAAAAATGAAAATACTTAATTTTAAGTGTAGGGAATCTCAAAAACTATTTTCAATGTGTGGGCAACCGTTTTTGATTAAAAACAACTAGTTTTTAGAGGTTGGCAATCGATAAAACTATTTTTAAAAGGTACAAAATGGTTTTTTATTGAAAAAAATAGTTTTATGATGTGGTAAAATGAAAATATTTAATTTTAAGTGTAAGGAAACGTCAAAAACTATTTTTAATGTGTGGGCAAACATTTTTTATTAAAAATAATTGGTTTTTAGAGGTTGGCAATCGATAAAACTATTTTCAGAATGTAAAAAATCGTTTTTTATTGAAAAAAAAATAGTTTTATGAGGTGCAAAAATGAAAATATTTAATTTTAAGTGTAGGGAAACGTCAAAAACTATTTTTAATGTGTGGGCAAACGTTTTTTTATTAAACATTATGAGTTTTTAGAGGTTGGCAATCGATAAAACTATATGTAAAAGGTACAAAAACGTTTTTATTGAAAAAAAAATAGTTTCATGAGGTGGAAAAATGAAAATATTTAGTTTTAAGTGCAGGGAATCATCAAAAACTAATTTTAATGTGTGGGCAAACGTTTTTTATTAAAAAGAATTAGTTTTTAGAGGTTGGCACTCGATAAATATATTTTTAAAATGTACTAAATCGTTTTTCATTGAAAAAATAGTTTTATGAGGTGGAAAAATTAAAATATTTAGTTTTAAGTGTGGGGAAACGTCAAAAACTATTTTTAATGTGTGGGCAAACGTTTTTTATTAAAATAAATTAGTTTGTAGAGGTTGGCAATCGATAAAACTAGTTTTAAAATGTAGGGAATCGTTTTCTATTGAAAAGAAAATAGTTTCATGAGGTGGAAAAAACAAAATATTTAAATTTATGTGTAGGGAAACGTCAAAAAGTATTTTTAATGTGTGCGCAAACGTTTGTTATTAAACATTATTAGTTATTTTAGTTTTCGATAAAACTATTTTTGAAAGGTACAAAAACGTTTCTTATTGAAAAAAATAGTTTTATTAGGTAGAAAAATGAAAATATTTAATTTTAAGTGTAGGGAATCTCAAAAACTATTTTCAATGTGTGGGCAACCGTTTTTGATTAAAAATAACTAGTTTTTAGAGGTTGGCAATCGATAAAACTATTTTTAAAAGGTACAAAATGGTTTTTTATTGAAATAAATAGTTTTATGAGGTGGTAAAATGAAAATATTTAATTTTAAGTGTAAGGAAACGTCAAAAACTATTTTTAATGTGTGGGCAAACATTTTTTATTAAAAAAAATTGGTTTTTAGAGGTTGGCAATCGATAAACCTATTTTTAAAAGTTACAAAATCGTTTTTTATTGAAAAAATAGTTTTATGAGGTGGAAAAATGAAAATATTTAGTTTTAAGTGCAGGAAAACGTCAAAAACTATTTGTAATGTGTGGGCAAACGTTTTTTATTAAAAAGAATTAGTTTCTAGAGGCCGGCACTCGATAAATATATTTTTAAAAGGTACAAAATCGTTTTTTATTGCAAAAATAGTTTTATGAGGTGGAAAAAACAAAATATATTTAAATTTATGTGTAGGGAAACGTCGAAAACTATTTTTAATGTGTGGGCAAACGTTTTTAATTTAAAAAAAAATTGTTTTTAGAGGTTGGCAATCGATAAAAACTATTTTTAAAACGTACAAAATCGTTTTTTATTGAAAAAAAAAATTGTTTTATGAGGTGGAAAAATGAAAATATTTAATTTTAAGTGTAGGGAATCGTCTAAAACTATTTTTAATGTGTGGGCAAACGTTTTTTATTAATCATTATTAGTTTCTAGAGGTTGGCAATCGATAAAGCTATTTTTAAAATGTAAAAAATCGTTTTTTATTGAAAAAAAATAAATTTATGAGGTGGAAAAATGAAAATATTTAATTTTAAGTGTAGGGAAACGTCAAAAACTATTTTTAATGTGTGGGCAAACGTTTTTTTATTAAACATTATGAGTTTTTAGAGGTTGGCAATCGATAAAACTATATGTAAAAGGTACAAAAACGTTGTTATTGAAAAAAAAATAGTTTCATGAGGTGGAAAAATGAAAATATTTAGTTTTAAGTGCAGGGAATCATCAAAAACTAATTTTAATGTGTGGGCAAACGTTTTTTATTAAAAAGAATTAGTTTTTAGAGGTTGGCACTCGATAAATATATTTTTAAAATGTACTAAATCGTTTTTCATTGAAAAAATAGTTTTATGAGGTGGAAAAATTAAAATATTTAGTTTTAAGTGTGGGGAAACGTCAAAAACTATTTTTAATGTGTGGGCAAACGTTTTTTATTAAAATAAATTAGTTTGTAGAGGTTGGCAATCGATAAAACTAGTTTTAAAATGTAGGGAATCGTTTTCTATTGAAAAGAAAATAGTTTCATGAGGTGGAAAAAACAAAATATTTAAATTTATGTGTAGGGAAACGTCAAAAAGTATTTTTAATGTGTGCGCAAACGTTTGTTATAATACATTATTAGTTATGTTAGTTTTTGATAAAACTATTTTTGAAAGGTACAAAAACGTTTCTTATTGAAAAAAATAGTTTTATTAGGTAGAAAAATGAAAATATTTAATTTTAAGTGTAAGGAAAAGTCAAAAACCCTTTTTAATGTGTGGGCAAACGTTTTTTATTAAACATTATTAGTTTTTAGAGGTTGGCAATCGATAAAACTATTTTTAAAAGGTACAAAATGGTTTTTTATTGAAAAAAATAGTTTTATGAGGTGGTAAAATGAAAATATTTAATTTTAAGTGTAAGGAAACGTCAAAAACTATTTTTAATGTGTGGGCAAACATTTTTTATTAAAAAAAATTGGTTTTTAGAGGTTGGCAATCGATAAACCTATTTTTAAAAGTTACAAAATCGTTTTTTATTGAAAAAATAGTTTTATGAGGTGGAAAAATGAAAATATTTAATTTTAAGTGTAAGGAAACGTCAAAAACTATTTTTAATGTGTGGGCAAACATTTTTTATTAAAAATAATTGGTTTTTAGAGGTTGGCAATCGATAAAACTATTTTCAGAATGTAAAAAATCGTTTTTTATTGAAAAAAAAATAGTTTTATGAGGTGCAAAAATGAAAATATTTAATTTTAAGTGTAGGGAAACGTCAAAAACTATTTTTAATGTGTGGGCAAACGTTTTTTTATTAAACATTATGAGTTTTTAGAGGTTGGCAATCGATAAAACTATATGTAAAAGGTACAAAAACGTTTTTATTGAAAAAAAAATAGTTTCATGAGGTGGAAAAATGAAAATATTTAGTTTTAAGTGCAGGGAATCATCAAAAACTAATTTTAATGTGTGGGCAAACGTTTTTTATTAAAAAGAATTAGTTTTTAGAGGTTGGCACTCGATAAATATATTTTTAAAATGTACTAAATCGTTTTTCATTGAAAAAATAGTTTTATGAGGTGGAAAAATTAAAATATTTAGTTTTAAGTGTGGGGAAACGTCAAAAACTATTTTTAATGTGTGGGCAAACGTTTTTTATTAAAATAAATTAGTTTGTAGAGGTTGGCAATCGATAAAACTAGTTTTAAAATGTAGGGAATCGTTTTCTATTGAAAAGAAAATAGTTTCATGAGGTGGAAAAAACAAAATATTTAAATTTATGTGTAGGGAAACGTCAAAAAGTATTTTTAATGTGTGCGCAAACGTTTGTTATAAAACATTATTAGTTATTTTAGTTTTCGATAAAACTATTTTTGAAAGGTACAAAAACGTTTCTTATTGAAAAAAATAGTTTTATTAGGTAGAAAAATGAAAATATTTAATTTTAAGTGTCAGGAAAAGTCAAAAACCCTTTTTAATGTGTGGGCAAACGTTTTTTATTAAACATTATTAGTTTTTAGAGGTTGGCAATCGATAAAACTATTTTTAAAAGGTACAAAATGGTTTTTTATTGAAAAAAATAGTTTTATGAGGTGGTAAAATGAAAATATTTAATTTTAAGTGTAAGGAAACGTCAAAAACTAATTTTAATGTGTGGGCAAACATTTTTTATTAAAAAAAATTGGTTTTTAGAGGTTGGCAATCGATAAACCTATTTTTAAAAGTTACAAAATCGTTTTTTATTGAAAAAATAGTTTTATGAGGTGGAAAAATGAAAATCTTTAATTTTAAGTGTAAGGAAACGTCAAAAACTATTTTTAATGTGTGGGCAAACATTTTTTATTAAAAATAATTGGTTTTTAGAGGTTGGCAATCGATAAAACTATTTTCAGAATGTAAAAAATCGTTTTTTATTGAAAAAAAATAGTTTTATGAGGTGCAAAAATGAAAATATTTAATTTTAAGTGTAGGGAAACGTCAAAAACTATTTTTAATGTGTGGGCAAACGTTTTTTTATTAAACATTATGAGTTTTTAGAGGTTGGCAATCGATAAAACTATATGTAAAAGGTACAAAAACGTTTTTATTGAAAAAAAAATAGTTTCATGAGGTGGAAAAATGAAAATATTTAGTTTTAAGTGCAGGGAATCATCAAAAACTAATTTTAATGTGTGGGCAAACGTTTTTTATTAAAAAGAATTAGTTTTTAGAGGTTGGCACTCGATAAATATATTTTTAAAATGTACTAAATCGTTTTTCATTGAAAAAATAGTTTTATGAGGTGGAAAAATTAAAATATTTAGTTTTAAGTGTGGGGAAACGTCAAAAACTATTTTTAATGTGTGGGCAAACGTTTTTTATTAAAATAAATTAGTTTGTAGAGGTTGGCAATCGATAAAACTAGTTTTAAAATGTAGGGAATCGTTTTCTATTGAAAAGAAAATAGTTTCATGAGGTGGAAAAAACAAAATATTTAAATTTATGTGTAGGGAAACGTCAAAAAGTATTTTTAATGTGTGCGCAAACGTTTGTTATTAAACATTATTAGTTATTTTAGTTTTCGATAAAACTATTTTTGAAAGGTACAAAAACGTTTCTTATTGAAAAAAATAGTTTTATTAGGTAGAAAAATGAAAATATTTAATTTTAAGTGTAGGGAATCTCAAAAACTATTTTCAATGTGTGGGCAACCGTTTTTGATTAAAAATAACTAGTTTTTAGAGGTTGGCAATCGATAAAACTATTTTTAAAAGGTACAAAATGGTTTTTTATTGAAATAAATAGTTTTATGAGGTTGTAAAATGAAAATATTTAATTTTAATGTGTGGGCAAACATTTTTTATTAAAAAAAATTGGTTTTTAGAGGTTGGCAATCGATAAACCTATTTTTAAAAGTTACAAAATCGTTTTTTATTGAAAAAATAGTTTTATGAGGTGGAAAAATGAAAATATTTAGTTTTAAGTGCAGGAAAACGTCAAAAACTATTTGTAATGTGTGGGCAAACGTTTTTTATTAAAAAGAATTAGTTTCTAGAGGCCGGCACTCGATAAATATATTTTTAAAAGGTACAAAATCGTTTTTTATTGCAAAAATAGTTTTATGAGGTGGAAAAAACAAAATATATTTAAATTTATGTGTAGGGAAACGTCGAAAACTATTTTTAATGTGTGGGCAAACGTTTTTAATTTAAAAAAAATTTGTTTTTAGAGGTTGGCAATCGATAAAAACTATTTTTAAAACGTACAAAATCGTTTTTTATTGAAAAAAAAAATTGTTTTATGAGGTGGAAAAATGAAAATATTTAATTTTAAGTGTAGGGAATCGTCTAAAACTATTTTTTATGTGTGGGCAAACGTTTTTTAATAATCATTATTAGTTTCTAGAGGTTGGCAATCGATAAAGCTATTTTTAAAATGTAAAAAATCGTTTTTTATTGAAAAAAAATAAATTTATGAGGTGGAAAAATGAAAATATTTAATTTGAAGTGTAGGGAAACGTCAAAAACTATTTTTAATGTGTGGGCAAACGTTTTTTTATTAAACATTATGAGTTTTTAGAGGTTGGCAATCGATAAAACTATATGTAAAAGGTACAAAAACGTTGTTATTGAAAAAAAAATAGTTTCATGAGGTGGAAAAATGAAAATATTTAGTTTTAAGTGCAGGGAATCATCAAAAACTAATTTTAATGTGTGGGCAAACGTTTTTAATTAAAAATAATTAGTTTTTAGAGGTTGGCACTCGATAAATATATTTTTAAAATGTACTAAATCGTTTTTCATTGAAAAAATAGTTTTATGAGGTGGAAAAATTAAAATATTTAGTTTTAAGTGTGGGGAAACGTCAAAAACTATTTTTAATGTGTGGGCAAACGTTTTTTATTAAAATAAATTAGTTTGTAGAGGTTGGCAATCGATAAAACTAGTTTTAAAATGTAGGGAATCGTTTTCTATTGAAAAGAAAATAGTTTCATGAGGTGGAAAAAACAAAATATTTAAATTTATGTGTAGGGAAACGTCAAAAAGTATTTTTAATGTGTGCGCAAACGTTTGTTATTAAACATTATTAGTTATTTTAGTTTTCGATAAAACTATTTTTGAAAGGTACAAAAACGTTTCTTATTGAAAAAAATAGTTTTATTAGGTAGAAAAATGAAAATATTTAATTTTAAGTGTAGGGAATCTCAAAAACTATTTTCAATGGGTGGGCAACCGTTTTTGATTAAAAATAACTAGTTTTTAGAGGTTGGCAATCGATAAAACTATTTTTAAAAGGTACAAAATGGTTTTTTATTGAAAAAAATAGTTTTATGAGGTGGTAAAATTAAAATATTTAATTTTAAGTGTAAGGAAACGTCAAAAACTATTTTTAATGTGTGGGCAAATATTTTTTATTAACAAAAATTGGTTTTTAGAGGTTGGCAATCGATAAACCTATTTTTAAAAGTTACAAAATCGTTTTTTATTGAAAAAATAGTTTTATGAGGTGGAAAAATGAAAATATTTAGTTTTAAGTGCAGGAAAACGTCAAAAACTATTTGTAATGTGTGTGCAAACGTTTTTTATTAAAAAGAATTAGTTTCTAGAGGCTGGCACTCGATAAATATATTTTTAAAAGGTACAAAATCGTTTTTTATTGCAAAAATAGTTTTATGAGGTGGAAAAAACAAAATATATTTAAATTTATGAGTAGGGAAACGTCAAAAACTATTTTTAATGTGTGGGCAAACGTTTTTAATTTAAAAAAAATTTGTTTTTAGAGGTTGGCAATCGATAAAACTATTTTTAGAACGTACAAAATCGTTTTTTATTGAAAAAAAAATAGTTTTATGAGGTGGAAAAATGAAAATATTTAATTTTAAGTGTAGGGAATCGTCAAAAACTATTTTTAATGTGTGGGCAAACGTTTTTTATTAATCATTATTAGTTTCTAGAGGTTGGCAA
Organism: Drosophila orena; assembly: GCA_005876975.1. Taxonomy (NCBI): domain Eukaryota; kingdom Metazoa; phylum Arthropoda; class Insecta; order Diptera; family Drosophilidae; genus Drosophila; species Drosophila orena. The sequence continues at coordinate 59,420 of VCKV01000137.1, forward strand.
TCGATAAAGCTATTTTTAAAAAGTTCCAAAAACGTTTTTTATTGAAAAAATAGTTCTATGAGGTAGAAAAATGAAAATATTTAATTTTAAGTGTAGGGAATCTTAAAAACTATTTTCAATGTGTGGGCAACCGTTTTTGATTAAAAATAACTAGTTTTTAGAGGTTGGCAATCGATAAAACTATTTTTAAAAGGTACAAAATGGTTTTTTATTGAATAAATAGTTTTATGAGGTGGTAAAATGAAAATATTTAATTTTAAGTGTAAGGAAACGTCAAAAACTATTTTTAATGTGTGGGCAAACATTTTTTATTAAAAATAATTGGTTTTTAGAGGTTGGCAATCGATAAAACTATTTTCAAAATGTAAAAAATCGTTTTTTATTGAAAAAAAATAGTTTTATGAGGTGGAAAAATGAAAATATTTAATTTTAAGTGCAGGGAAACGTCAAAAACTATTTTTAATGTGTGGGCAAACGTTTTTTATTAAACATTATGAGTTTTTAGAGGTTGGCAATCGATAAAACTATATGTAAAAGGTACAAAAACGTTTTTATTGGAAAAAAAATAGTTTCATGAGGTGGAAAAATGAAAATATTTAGTTTTAAGTGCAGGGAAACATCAAAAACTAATTTTATTGTGTGGGCAAACGTTTTTTATTAAAAAGAATTAGTTTTTAGAGGTTGGCACTCGATAAATATATTTTTAAAATGTACTAAATCGTTTTTCATTGAAAAAATAGTTTTATGAGATGGAAAAATTAAAATATTTAGTTTTAAGTGTGGGGAAACGTCAAAAACTATTTTTAATGTGTGGGCAAACGTTTTTTTTAAAATAAATTAGTTTGTAGAGGTTGGCAATCGATAAAACTAGTTTTAAAACGTAAAAAATCGTTTTTTATTGAAAAAAATAGTTTTATGAGGTGGAAAAAACAAAATATTTAATTTTAAGTGTAGGGAAACGTCAAAAACTATTTGTAATATATCGGCAAACGTTTTTTTATTAAAATAAATTAGTTTTTAAAGGTTGGCAATCGATAAAACTATTTTTAAAAGATACAAAAACGTTTTTTATTGAAAAAATAGTTTTATGAGGTGGAAAAATGAAAATATTTAGTTTTAAGTGCAGGGAAACGTCAAAAACTTTATTTTTAATGTGTGGGCAAACGTTATTTATAAAAAATAATTAGTTTTACGAGGTTGCCAATCGATAAAACGTTTATTATTTAAAAAAAATTGTTTTATGAGGTGGAAAAATGAAAATATTTAATTTTCAGTGTGGGGAAACGACAAAAACTTTTTTTAATGTGTGGCCAAACGTTTTTTGTTAAAAATAATTAGTTTTTAGAAGTTGGCAATCGATAAAACTAATTTAAAAGGTACTAAATCATTTTTTATTGAAAAAATAGTTTTATGAGGTAGAAAAAAGAAAATATTTAATTTTAAGTGTAAGGAAACGTCAAACACTATTTTTAATGTGTGGGCAAACGTTTTTTAATAATAATAATTAGTTTTTAGTGGTTGGCAATCGATAAAACTAATTTATAAGGTACTAAATCGTTTTTTATTGAAAAAATAGTTTTATGAGGTGGAAAAATTAAAACTTTTAATTTTAAGTGTATGGAAACGTCGAAAACTATTTTTAATGTATGAGAAAACATTTTTTATTAAACATTATTAGTTTTTAGAGGTTGGCAACCGATAAAGCTATTTTTAAAAGGTACAAAAACGTTTTTTATTGAAAAAAATAGTTTTATGAGGTAGAAAAATGAAAATATTTAATTTTAAGTGTAGGGAAACGTCAAAAACAGGCTTTGCTTCGGAGCGGTCTTGGCGAACGACGGGTAACCAATAACCATGATATCAAAAACTTTAATAGGGAACCGAGTTTAGCGACAAACGAAAGGGAACTCCTTGCAATAGTATGGGCCCTAAAAAATCTCAGAAACTACCTGTATGGCGAGAATAATTTGCGCATCTTTACGGACCATCAGCCTCTGACTTTCGCCGTGTCAAATCGCAATCCGAATGCGAAAATTAAGCGTTGGAAAGCTTTCATTGACAAGCACAATTCTCAAGTTTTTATAAGCCGGGGAAATAGAACTACGTCCCTGATGCGCTGTTCCGACAGCACATTCACACTTTAGAGGAAGACGTACAATCCAATATTGCAACAATACACAGCGCGCTGTCACTCACCTGCACTATCGAAACGACAGATCTACCGGTCAACTGCTTTCGTAATCAGATAATAATAGAGGAAAGCAGAGCTGCTTCAGCTTGAACGGTCATTATGTATGTTAAAAACACTCGACACCTCTTATATTTCTCAGATAGAGAAATACTTATTCAGAGGGTCTGTGATGTGGCCAAGAAAGATGTTGTCAACGCTATTTTGTGTGAATACTGGTATTCGTTCAGCACGAAATAATAAAAGCATTTCCGAATAGAACTTTCCGCTACACGGATCGTAGGGTGACTGACAACTTAGATAAGACCGAACAAAAGGAAATTATTGTTTCAGAACACAATATAGCTCATAGAGCCGCTCAAGAGAACGTGAATCAAATCCGTCGGGACTATTTTTTCCCCAAAATGACTCGATTGGCAAACGAAAACCTGCCAAAGGGCAAAGTACGATCGCCACTCTCAAAAAAGGTTTCCCCACATGCATGGACAAGTTCTCAAAATTTCCTTTCCAAGCAGCCACAGAATATAACAGAACTATCTACTCAGTCACGAATAAAAGACCAATTGACATAATTCATTCATCGACCACGGAACTTGACGCAAAAATCAGGGAAAAGGTCCAAAACGCACACAACATTCAGTTGGAGAGGTTGAACAAGAAGTGTCAAAATAGTGATTTCCATGTAGGAGACAGGTTCCTTGTAAAGTCAAATAGGAGACTAGGAAATAAATTGTCACATCTGTACGTCGAAGAGAAAGTGGAAGTAGACTTGGGGACGACAGTCTTAACTAAGGGTAGAAAAATTTAAGGTAATTACATTTTTCTCTTATTTTTTTGTTTTTTTCTCTCAATACGTTAGGATTTGGGCAGTGATACTTCTCATACTACCGATAACAGCTAAAATAACTTACTACACAAATTCAAACTACATACCAATCATGGACGGGGATAGGACTATTTGGAAAGATTACCAGTATCTAAATCACTCAACTAATCTAACCACGTATTCGGAGATGGTTAAAGAAATGAAAAAACTTAAAAACCACTACCCCCAGTCGCATATGAAGCAGCTATTAGACCCGGACATACGTCATATAAGAACAATAATCGAAACCGTAAGTATTCACCATAGACACGCTAGAAGTATTAATTTGTTGGGGACTGCTTTACAATTTGTAGCAGGTACCCCAAATGTCGAAAACTTTCAAAATATAATATTCACACAGAAAGAATAAGAAATCAGAAAACAGGCAGATAATTATTAACCAAAAGACCCAGAAACAAATAAATGAGCAAACAAAATTTAAATAAATTTAAATTTATTAAAATTCAAATTTAAATATTTTTATAAAAAATGCAAAGGGAAAACAAATAGATACTGGTCATTTATATGAAACTTTGCTCTCAAGAAATAGAATCATAATTTCTGAACTCCAGGCCTAAATGCTATCGGTCACTCTAACAAAAATCGGAATAATTAACCCCGCGATTTTAGATTCAAATGATTTACAGAACATAATCAATGAACATTATACCAATATAACTGTAACAGATTTAATGGAGGTAGCCCAAATCAAAGTTTTATTAAATAATAATCTTTTACACTTTTTAATAAAATACCTAAAGCCTACTTAGCATGTAAAAAAATAATCTTACACCTGCAGCACAAGGACACTATTCTTAATTTTTTTTGAAAACAACAACATCACTGACTGCGACAACCAGATAGTGCCGATTTGAGACTGCATCGCTGCCCTTACAACAACATTCTGTAGAAAACTGCCCTACACAACATGCGCACAACAACTTCACTCAGAGGGCACTGCGGACTGCACCACACGCCCCAGCCACCTTGAGCTATTGACGATCATCGATGTCGGCGTCATAATTATCAATGACGAAACAGCTACGATCAACGAGTAATTGGTTACGGAAACATTCCTCATTACATTTGACGATGGGGTAAATGTGAACGACTCCGTAATTCGGAATCTTAAGAGCTACGTTAAAAAAGCTCCAGCGCCAGCCGCATCAACGCTCCTTAACATAACAGGCCACCAAGAAATACTAAGCTTGCCATAAAAGCTAAATATTTAAAACTTGCGATACATTGGCAGACTAGAAGAAGTCCCGATAAAACGACCTATAATATCTGGAGTGGCTGCGATCACCTTTTTAGCCATCTGTTATATCTTCTCAAAACTTCTTCCCGACACCTGCATAATCTTCAAGTCATTATCTATGGTTTCAAGAAGACCGAGGACGTTCTTCATCTAAGTAAGGGAGTAGTTAACACGATTGACCAGCAAACAACAAACGGCCAAGCTGATCATTTATCAATTGCATGATAAAAGTGCAAGATCAGCGTCTTCCACAATATTGCATAACAGCGTGTGAAAGGTTCAGCGACCGGAATACGCTCCGCTACAACCTCAACGACTTCCAGCACTATGCACGAGTCGTTGAGTCAGCGGATTTAGGGCATAGAGCTAGCTTTAGTTATAAGAAGTTTTGTACTTGGAGTTTAGTTGACTTTTGGGAAAAAATCGCGACGGTCGTCGCCTCATATAATAAATCCTATAATCTTCTCATTTGAAGTATCCAGATCGATTCTGGCTAATCGAACATCTTTATTTGCAGACCTCTTCAATGATAGACTCTTAGAAGCCTCGCCGTCGGCTTCGCCGAGTCGCTCCTTCGTCGTCCTTTCCTTGTTCTCAACCGCTTACCCGTGCCGGCTCGAATGGGCTTAGGATGTTATGGTGGGGAGGTATATCGCCCGTTAGGTCAAACTATGCTCTTCCCCGGACCACCTTGACCGACCAATGAATCCACCGTCCCTTCTGACCGTGCCAGGCTCCTATGCACTGCCTGATATCCTTCGTTGTACTGCGGCGTCCTCGACAGCATGTTATGGTGTATCTCCCGTTAGGTCAAGCTGACTCTCTTCCCGGACCACCTTTGCCGACCACTGACTCCACTGATCCTTCTGACCGTGCCCAGTTCTTTACTTGCTGGGACCGTCCTCCTGCGTCTCTCGCGTTCTCACTGACTGTTCGCTTGTCCCGAGGTATAGCTCTTCGCGTACGCTCTCGTACTCTTACTGTCCCGGGGTACAGCTCCTCACGTATTCTCACTGACTGCCAGACCTTGGGTACAGCCCCTCGCGTATTTCCACTGAGTATCGGACCTGGCGTACAGCTCTTCGCTTATTCTCACTGACTATCGGACATGGGGTACAGCACCTCGCGTATTCTCACTGACTGTCTGTATCGCGGCCGCGTCGGGACTGCTCCCGTACTCTGCCCGCTTATCCTCTTGCACGTATGACTCACGCCTGTTTAGCTGACTGTCCCGAGCTGCGCTTCCGCCATCCCTTTTATAGGCCGCGGGGATCCCGTTATTTCCCCTTTTGGGCATACATGTCCCGTTAGTTCACGGTGCGTCCTCCTTGTACTCGACGAAAGTCCACACCGTTACCGTTCCACATTTCTGCCCTTGGCCGGCTTGAGTCCAAGGTTCAGCGCGGTACTGTTAGTTCACGGTCTCTTTGCTTTGCTCGGGTCCTAGGTTTATAATATCACGTTTGACCTCGTTGCCCATGACTCCTCCTGCATTCCAGCCTTCTTCGCTGTTGCTAGGAGTTTTAAGACTCCTTACACACTTAACATGCGCTTTGCAAATTGATCTGGTGCGTCATAATTCAAACTCCTCGATTCAAACTCCTCGATCTCGAGTTCTTAAGACTATACAATTAATTCTATTGATATTAGTGTTACCTAGTGTTTTATATTTATGCAAATTATGGATTCACTTACGAATTCATTTAAAATAAATGTATTTTTTATTTAAACTTTAAAGTTGACAGAGTGATTTTATATATAAGTATTTTAAGATCGGATCACCGATCAGATTTTATCTCAGGAATCGACTGAGATCTTTAAATCTTCTTCTCGAAACTTCGGCCAGGAGCTTTTTTGAAACTATTTGAACTTTGAAAATAAAGCTTAGTCCTGAAATTGTTCCTCTGCATTATTAAATTCAATTATGATGACCATTGCAGCTTGATTGATACGCAATATGTTTGGTCCCCAAGAGGAAGCTGTGTTTACATTAACTTCGGTCAACAAAAACTCGTATTTTCAGTTGTTAATGGAAAAAGCGGTTTTCTCGATGTCGGATTCCTTCATGAGTAATTAATGAAATCCTGATTCTAAATCCAATGTAGAAAAATATATTGCCTTGCCTAGGTTTGCCTGAATGACTGATGGATCCTGCATAGGATACGGATCTGGTATGGTATTTTCATTTAATTTTTGAAATCCAAATACTAGTCTGTGTTTAGGGCTACCGTCTTCGTTGAACCCCTTTTTCAGTACAACTAGCGATGGTGAGTTATACGGACTCTTGCTTGGTCTAATAACGTTTGCTTCGAGCATTTATTTAATTTCGTTGTTAACGAAGTTGGATACTGATAGCGCATAAGGATATTGCTTACTGTATATCGGTCTATCATGTATCGTGTTGATTTCCCCTCTTACGTCTATTCTAAATGGAATGAGGATATCAATTGCTGTGTGCTCGTTTTGTATTGTTTCAATAATTTGTCGGTACAATTTTTCAGTTTGATTGGAGGAGTTCAGTTTGATTAATATGATAAGTGTCGGAATTATCATCGGATTTTGTAGTCCGAAACTGGTGTACTTTTGTTTACCGGAAGGGATTTTTATTTCCCGGAATGCTTAGGATAACTTGATCCCGAGCTATCTATACTATCCTCTACAATAATTGATTCTGCTGTAAGTACTTTCTGTTCGTCGTTATATTTTTTTAGGATAAATTCTCTCAAGGGGAGAATATTGTTCTCTTTTGTTAATAATGCTTTATTCGATGCATTATCGTCATCGAAACGTAATTTTTCCTCTTTTCCGTTATATTTTATAGTCCCCTTTTGTATATCGATCTTACTACCTATTCTTTTCAAGAACCGGTAGGCATTCTCTTTAACGGTCCGTTTTGTTGATAATTTTTCTGGTTCTCGGTGTTTACAACCGGTTGTTTATACCGGTTGAAACTATTTCCTTGATTGTAATGATTTGGGTATTGTCCGTAATTCCGTTGTTGTAGACGCGTCTGTAATTATTGTTTTGGTTATAACTGACGGGCGGTCGGTTTTGAGGTTTGATGGACTCGTCAATCTCCATTGGTTCTGGAGTTGGGTATTGACGATTATTATTGGGTTTCCAGTTATTATTCTGGCCCCATTGATGTCCCCATTGATGTCCCCATTGATTCTTGTTAAAATCTTGGGTCGGTTTCTGATTTTGTTGTCAGAAATTGTTTTTGTTGAAGTTCGTATCATTTCGGTTGTACCGGTAATTGGGACCGGGTTTGTTTTGAAAATTCGAATCATGATATCTCTGTTTCAATCCAGTGAAATTATGGGCAAATTTTGCTCTCATCTGCTTGCTTTCCATCTCCTGGACCAATGCCCTTGCGTTTGGCAAGTCGGTCGGATTTATGGCATATAAAGTGGCTGATATTGGGCCATTCAGGCCGGTTATGAAAACACTTAAGGCGTTTGGCCTGTGTCTGTTATTAATTTCGTTAGTAATAGCTTGGTTCCGTCCATATGTCACAATGGTTTTATTGGTCAGCAAAGTAAGCTTCCTGTACACTTGGTTATAATATTCCATAATGGTCCTTTTTCCCTGTGTACTAAGTTCCTGCTCTATTATATGCAGTGGCCTTCGGTCACTGAACACGAAATCTAACCTTGCTAAAATGGCATTAAAGTTTAATACAGTGCCATGTATGGTCAATGCGTCGTTCGCTTTTTCTGTTATTTTATTTCTGAGGATTGATAGCGCTGCGAAGTATCTTTTACTTTTGATAACATATTGTCCAATCGCGTTTTCCGCGGCCTCTCTCCAACTAACGTACTGTTCTATTTTTGCCTTCAATTCCGGTACCGATTTGCTTATCTCATATGATTCCTCACATACTATGGTTCTATCTACTTCCTGAATTTTGTATTCTTCTACCTTGTTTTCATTTGCTTGTAATTGAAATTTCAATGATATTATCACCTGTTTTAAGGAGGCTACTTCGGTGGTTACTATTTGTTTTATGAGTTCTGAGGTCAGAAAGACGTGTTGTTGTATTTGGACATTTGCCGAAATACTGCATGATGGATTACTCGTATTAGCCATTTTTAATTGGTTAAATTGCTTTATTAAATCTTCCAGAGTGAATTTACTTCTTAAACGTAATTGTACAATAACTTTCTTAATTGTCGATTGATTGCTTACATTATTTTTTTTCCTTTCTTTAACTAATTTTTTTTTTCTTTTTTCTTTTTTTCTCTTAATTGTCGATTGATTGCTCACACTCATTTTTTTTTTCCTTGAACCAATTTTATTTTATTTCGCCAGGGGTATTTATTTCTTAAAAATAATTTTATAAAAATGAATATTTTTTATTTTTGCCCATAGCAGATTCTCCTCGTAGTTGTTGATGATTCTCCTGGTGTTTGTTTATTGGCAGCGAGGGATGGCCCGCAGCTCTTCCTACCTTCTTTTTTAGTTTTTTTTTCGATTGAATGGTGTTTTGGCGAGTGATTGCCCTCAGCCCTTCCTTCTTGGTAGATGATTTGTTGATTTTTTGTTTTTCACCAATTTTTTGTTTCACTGGTTCAGTTTTGAGTTCGGCCTGGTTTGGTTATTTTTTTTACAAGATGTTTTTTATCTCACTGTATAGCTTTGTCTTTATCGATATGAATTTATTAGCACCGCCCCACTCGTTGGGCTCCAATTATGGATTCTCTTACGAATTCATTTAATTCATTTTTATTTAATCTTTAAAGTTTACAGAGTGATTTTATATATAAGTATTTTAAGATCGGATGACCGATCAGATTTTATCTCAGGAATCGACTGATGGCTTAACTTTAAATGTTCTCCTCGAAACCTCGGCCAGGAACTTTTTTGAAACTTTTTGAACATTGAAATTAAAGCTTAATGCTGAAATTGTTCCTCTGCATTGTGAAATTCAATTATGCTAACCATTGCAGTTTGATTAATACTCAATATGTTTGGTCCCCAAGAGGAAGCTGTGTTTACGTTAAGTTTGGTTTATTTACGGGCCGGCGAACTGCGACTTTGGGATCCAAGGCAAATCAATCGTTGAGATTGGACTTTGAAAATTTGATTATACATTGGGTAAGGGCCCCTGAATAATGGGTTGGATAACTTTCATAAAAGGGACCTATAGTTGATGAACTTTTGAGTACTAGAGAATAAATTCAATGATGAACCTAGAGATCTTGTAAGCATCCGTGAGCACGCATACGGTAATATCCAGAATTCACAGAAAAGAAATGAGTCATATAGTAAAAAACATAGAGCTCCTCGCGAATGCCAAGTAGGAACTGAGAATCGAGGACGCTATAAGATAAGCCGTGTGTATGATAATGATCGATACGAAGTAGTTGATATGGCTGATTGCCTTGGATAAGTAATGTTAACGAACCTGTTGCCCTTTATTCATAAAGATAGTGCTCGATATTGTAATATATAGTGTAAATATAAGCTGTATATAAGGTAACACTGTAATAATAGTGGGCACTCGATAAATTGTCATCGACCGTGCACGATCAAGGAACTACGGGCACTATCTCGAAAAAGCGCCAAACGAAGAGAAGTAAAAGAATAAAGTAAAGAAAATAAAAGTATTACAATTCAAAAATTTAAAATCTGGCAGCGGTAGAGCTGTACTCATAGCCCAGTCGTATAAATTGTTTGCATTGATATAACTATATATATATATATGTATATATAAAAAAAATGATTGGATCGACGTTATTAAAGTATTCATTATTAGCTAAAGAATATGTGTGTCTGCATTGAGATAATTCTTTCGCAACGGCTCTTTGTCGCTTGGTGGCTCGTCAGTATAACTTCCCACAGGCTATTGACGTCTTGGTGTCACATGTCCAGCGATGGTGCTTTGTCGATCTTACGGTAACCTGGTTTGGAATGTGCAGACTCGGCTCACGTGGCTATCTGCACAAGTTGCACTTTTCATGTCCCACGGTTATTGACATGGGAAAGCGCAAGGTTGGCGAATTCCGGTCTTATTAATATGTTGTTGTTTTCCCTATGTCTGCGCGTGTGGCAATATTGTTGTTGTTATCTTGCGCGTGTGGCGTTGTTGTTGTTGTGACTTGACATTCAGGCCTTAACTCTTCCCCCTTTAAGTGCGAGCGTCCTCGGTCGCTACGTACAATCGGACTGGTCCTTGATTATGTGTTGCATTGGGAGGCAGGTTTGTGTCGCGTCTTCTCGTTAGGATCCAGATGATTAATCCTGTTAAGATTAGTAGCAGAACTGTTGGCAGAGTTTGGCTCAATGTTTGTTCTATGTTTATGTATTCTCCCAGCTTCTTCAGTCTGAGTGTGTTATTTATGTTGAGCTTGTTGATAATCTGCAGAGAGAGTACCTTGTCAACTTCATTTTGCTCCGATACTAGTTGGAAGAGGGGAGCTTCTGGTTCCGCCGCAAAGATTTCTTCTGATCTGTATAAGGATTTCCCGATCTTGACCGTAGAGTTCCGGTATTGGATAACGTATGATCCTTTCAACTCTACTACTTTCTCATCCAGCACTTCGACTCCTTTGAAGTCATTGAGGAACAGGGTTCCTGGCATTATTTCTTCATGCTCTGGGATATGTTGCTTATTAATTGTGGTGCATTCTGGTTTCTCCATCTTTAGAAGCGCTGTTATGCAAGTATCGTACCTTAGGTCTAGTATATTATCTAAGTTGCAAATTGTTTTTTATTGTTGTTATGTTTTTGACAGGGCTTTTTAATTGCAAATAATTCTTTGTTACATTCTAATAGTTTTTGATATTTAATGTCGGCTATTGTTTGGTATTTTTTTACCGCTCTAACTTCTTTTGTCCTACAAGAATCTTCGCTTATTGTTGGTAAACTTATAATGTAGATTAAATCTATACTATTTGAGGCTAGTTATATTTCAGCAAATTCCAGTATTTCTTCAATATTGTAAAATATTCTGTTTTCTTTTTTAAAAATTTGTTCTACTATATCTGTTTCTATTGATAACAAAATAAAAGAATTTGCAGTATTTGATTTTGCCCAAGTTTCGGCATATAATATGTTTATTACTTCTTCTTTGATAAGTTGTATTTTGTATTTTAAAATATTTACATGTTGGTTATTTGTTTCATTAGAGCTTTGAATGTATTTTGAAATGACTTGCCTCGTCCCGCTTGCTGGGCAAACTCTCCGGCGTGCTGGCAACTGAAAATGGAAGTCGAACTGTTATTTCTTTCTGATTCTTATCAATCATACTGAATGAAATATATTGCATGTAAATACATGAAAATACAAAAAATATCAGAGGATATTAAGGGTTTCAAGAAGGCGCGAAACAACATTAAAACGGATTTTCAAATACTTAACTTATGTTTGTTCCATGTGCATCTACATTTTAGAGTGGGATCCAACAGGTTTCTGGGTGGCAATCAGTATTCAAACTATCCTCGCTTGTGCACACATCTATGTGAGCCCCAAAACCTTTTGTTGTCTTTCACTTGCTGTGAATCCCTCGTTTCTAATACAGTCGGGCATAGCAAAGGTGTATTTGTGTTGTGTATTTTGTTTGCTTCTTGGCCAAAAGATCAGAAAACTTCTTTGCTTCTTTGCTTTTGAGAATGGAAGGGCGTATCTTAAATTGTTCAGTAGATGCCGAACATAACATATATCACTCTTATAATAGCTTCAAACTAGTAGTTTAAATTTGATGAATTAATATGCAAATATTCATTATTTAATATTAATATAACTGTATACCTAATCATTTAAACATTATAAAAAGAGCATTTGCCAATCACTATGGCATCCGGGAATCCCCACCCATTCTCCTTCCGCTTAAGCTTTTCTTCAGCTTCATCTTGTAATATCCTCTGCTTTTGAAATTACTAACGTTGTTGATCTGATTTATTTTGTCGTTTTATAATTTGTTGATTATGACCTGTCTATTATTATTTTCTAGCTTGTCATTGATTCTTCCTTGCAATACTTCGTGGTCGTGGTGGTCCGGAGTACCGGCTATCCACTTCCAATGTGAGCCGATAACATCGATCGCTCGTTTAGCCCTACGAGAGGGTTTTAACCTCTGGAGGTCTCGTTTAATTTGCAGGAGCTCGAAGAGGAGATATGACTGTAGGGAAGGGATATGGGTATGGATTTTAATGATTCTTCCAGGGTGCTGTAAGTATCGTCGTACTTGGTGAGGTTGAACAAATGTATGATTTTGAAGGTGCCATCTTGTTTGGCTGCTGGTCCCGTGTCGAGTGAAATGAGTTGCGAATTTGAGTAGTCGAGGACCGTCTTCATCCCTAAACATGTTGGTAAAAGAAGTCTGTTAGTTAAGTTCGAATATTATTTTTATGTATAGTCCTTCCTGACTGTGTTTTAACTGTTGAGTTTCTGTCCTCCGCGACATCTTCCTTCCTATACCGAGGCGTCAATTTTGATCCTAATCTTTTGTCTATTCTCACGTAAAGAGTGTCCCCTGCTTCGTTTGTCCTCGGCTGTTCTTTATTTTGGTTATGGTAACCTAGGTCGGTCGTCTGGTTTTTTTGGATCCTGTCCTTAATTTTCTGTCTTTTTCCTGTATTGTTTCTGGTTTGTCTTGTATTGTTTCTCTTTAGTAACTGAATGTATTGGATTATTGTATTCCTGTATTGCTCTAAAAAGTAGATCTGAGAAGGTTGAGTCTCCGTCCTCTAACTTGAAACATCTCAAGATTTGCGTCAGTGTGGAGTGGATACGTTCCATTTGTCCGTTGCTTGTGGATGCGTATGAGGGTGTTGTGAAAACTGAGATAACTAGTTGGTCTTCCAGCATAAACTTGATTGCAGCGGAGCTGAATGATCGTTCGTGTTCCATTACGACTGATTTTGGCTACCAAATGCTATTAGCATTTCTCTTAATGGGTCTTTGATATCCTCGGATGCTCTGGATCTTAAAATTTCAACTTGTGCGTATTTAGAGAATTTATCGAGACCTGTCAGGACGCTAGTATTTTCTGTTATGTAGATCTCGATATGAATTAGTTCTCCGGGATAATTAGGAATGGATGTGGCCTGAATCTCCTTACAGGCTAAGCAGTTTTTGACTATTGCGCTAACTTTCTTTTGTAATTGTGGGAAAAAATGAGTCTTAATTATTTGGGCCTTGTTTTCTTTTACATTTCGATGAGCTCTTTTATGCTCTTTTCTTTGTGTGAATCTAACTTTGTATGAGCTAAAGTGGGTCGGGTAAATATTCTGGATTTTGCCCATAATATTTTCAGAAGTGTATATTCCGTTAAGGAGTCTTGGGTCGAGTCTTTGTTTGAGGATTTAGATTAGTTGCTCTTCAGTGAAATCGGGTTTTTTTATTATGTGCCTATAAAATGAGGAAAATGGGATTTCGAAGTTGTAATGCTCTAAGTCGTTTACTGAGATAATTAATTGGTTTTTGAATGCGTTAATGCGATGAGCTATCGTAGCTATGTATAGTAGCGGACGAACTGATTGTATTAATTGATGTTTTTGGGGGTGACCTAGATAGAGCACGCCAGGTTTATACCTTAATTTGTGGTTGTATTCGTCCACGAAATCTCTCCAGCGTTTTAGTTTGGGGTTATTATTTTGTGCGCTGTTTGAGAATGTTAATGGTTGATGATCAGTGTAAATCACTACCTTCGAATAGCCACATAAATAGTGTCGTAGGCTTTTAAGGGCCCATACAATAGCCAACATCTCTTTTTCGTTGGTCGCATAGGCTTCCTCTGTTTTTGACAGGGTTCGCAAAATGAATATTATGGGTCTATGGTCTTGCTCTAGTACTGCGCCAATCGCGTAGTCTGATGCGTCTGTTGTAAGTTGGAATTCTTTGCCAAAATCTGGATAACTCAACATACATCTCTTGATACGAGGGTGCTCTTGAGTTTATTGTAGGCTTCTTTTGCCTCTTTGTCTAGTTCTATCACCGTCCTATTCGAGGTGTGTTTCGATACGCGGCCGCACTCTCCTCTCAAGAGTGTGGTAAGTGGTTTTGCAATTTTTGCGTAATCTCTGATGAACCGCCTATAATAGCTAGTCATGCCTATGAATGAGCGCAATTCTCTCAGATTTCTTGGAATCGGGAATTTAATTATTGCTTCGCTTTTGGATGGGTTTGTTTTTACCCCGTTTTCGTAAATTGTGAAACCTAGGAAGTCCACTTCATTTTTAAAGAAGTGGCACTTTCGATCGGAACCCTCATATTTGCGTTCTGCAGTGTTGAAAATACTTTTGATAAGCTTTCGGCATGTTCAGCTTCTGTTTTACTAAAGACTATTATATCGTCTATATAGACGTAGCAGATTTTATTCGTGTGCTCTCTCAAAATATCATCGAGCGCTCTTTGGAATATGGAGGGCGAGTTTTTGTGGCCGAATGGTAGTCTAGTAAATCCGTATTTACCACCATGCGGATTTTTCTATATCGGACTCTTTCAGACGTATTTGGTGAAAGCCGCTTTTCAAGTCTAACACCGAAAAGTACTTATTGTTGCCTAATTCGGCTATTAATCTTCCTATTTCGGGTATGGGGTATCCATCGGACACGGTGACATTATTGAGTTTCCTATAGTCAATTACTAGTCGATACTTGTTTGGTTCGGACGGAGCGGGGTATAGGTAGTGTTTCCTATAGACTAGTGTGTCCGACGTGGTCCTGATCTCCCCTATTACCTTAGTAGTATAAATAAGCTTTGTATCTGGGTCTGCAAATAAATCGCTATGCTGCTTGACAAGCTGAATCAAAGTTTCTTTTTGGGTTTCTGTCATATGGTCGGAATATATCCCTATAGAATTTACGGCTTGTGCCGTTAGTTGGTAAATTCTTATTTTATAACCGTTTTCTAGGGTTAATGTGTCGTTTTTCACGTCTCCTATATTCTTTATCGTGTCGTTCCCCAATATGCCATGGAATGTTTTGAGCGAGGAAAGTAGGAAAAATTAAATGGTTTGTTCTTTAAATTGAATAAGTTTAGGGTAGTATGGTGGGTAATTTTAATATTTCCGCCTACTGAATTCGCGAAAAATTGTGTTTTGTTTAGTTGTGGGCTTTTTACTTGTGCAGGTTGAATATAATTTTGGTTGGATCCAGTATCTATACAAAATTTTAGTACCTTTCGGTCCCCCACTGTTACCTTAAAATTTGGTAATGAGGAACGGTTTAATCTATAAAATGAAGCTCTGCCATGTCTATCATTTCGTTTGGTTCATCGTTCGATTGCCAGGTTATCTCTTCTTGCAAGTCATCTAGCTCTGCAGTTTGCGAGGTCTCGTAACTTGATCGCCAGTGTCTGTATTTGGTTGTGTTTCAGTATATGCTTCTGTCTGTATATTAAATTGTCTCTGCATCTTATTCGGGTTTTGAACTATACCCATGCTTAGTGGTCTTTTTGTTGCTGGTTCAAGATTAGGTCTATTCATGTAGTTAATGTTACGTGAACGAATTGAAGGATCTACTTCCATTGGTCTGGGTTGCGGACGGGGGGGCGGCGGGGTGCCGTTTTGTCCCTGGGGACCGAAATATTGTGCCAACATGGGTGGTTGTTGGAATCGTGGAATTGGAGAGTTCACAAGATTTTTTTGAAGTGGTGATGGAACCTGGGGGTTTGGTTAATAGTATAGGTGTGGTTGAAAATTTTACCTGGCCTGTACGGGCCGTGTTTGTGGGAAATTCGGTTTGGGTGGGAGTGAGGGTTGGCGTCCCATGTGAATATTTCTTGGGGTCTGGTAATTTCTGGTCCTTTG
This sequence comes from Drosophila orena, assembly GCA_005876975.1. Classification (NCBI taxonomy): domain Eukaryota; kingdom Metazoa; phylum Arthropoda; class Insecta; order Diptera; family Drosophilidae; genus Drosophila; species Drosophila orena. Next base: position 75,486 of record VCKV01000137.1, read on the forward strand.
GTTTTCCAGTAGACTGAACAGGTGAAACCGCATTTGGAGATAGCGTTCCAGTCAAGTGGTGTATTGTACGATTCCAAAACCGCGTCTGCCTCGCCCACTATTTTATTCCCAATCGCTAGAAGGATGCCATAATACTTGGGAGAACCGACTTGGTTCTCGTATATTTTCAACTCTCTCTCAACGCTTTTTTTCCATGAGTTGAATTAATTTTTTGATCCCGAAAAATCTCTGACTTTATCTGGGAGTTTATCTAAGTCATCTAGTTTGTGCCTGAATTCTTGTCTGATAACTTGGTCCCGGAATTCCGTGAAATCCTTATTGGGATTCAACGCTGGCGTTTGGCCAGCGTGGGATTGCTGACTATGCACTTATGCATGTTGGCCTTCAAGTGGACGCTCGTGTTACGCGTGCACTTGGGCTGGATTGTTTATATACACTTTGCAACAGAGTTCTACAATGTGTTTGTTGTTATTACAGTGGTACATCGCTATATGTACATACTCATCTCCCTCCTTTTGAAAAATAAAGTATTTTTATGAAGTTATTTTATAAGATTTTACTAAAAAGATTAATTAAATTTTTTTTTTTGTATGAACATAGCAAGATTTTTTTTTCTTGTGGTCTTCTTTTATTTTGTTTTATATATTACAAAAAATGTTCAAATATACAGAAGTATTTTTGTCTTCGCATGGCCATACTAATTATAATTATGAAATAAACATTTTTTAGTAAGAGTTCATAAATGATACGAATTAGTATATTTTTATGTATAAAAAATTTGTTGTGTAATATTTGTATGCCTATGTATGATCATACAATAAATATTTATGAAACAAAAATATTTAGTCTGTCTTTATGAACAGTTTGCTTTTTATTTTTGTTATATATTATAATGTTGTCATTTTTTAATATTTTCGTTATTTTATACGGATCTGTATATTTAGGTTCTAACTTATGACCTGTTTCGTTTTTTAATAAAACTTTATCTCCTACTGATATATATAAGTTTCATGCTTTCTGATCATAAAGTTTCTTATTTTTTTCTTTATGTTCATTTATCATAACACTAGCTCTTTTATAGGCTACTTCTAATCTATATTTACTTTCCTTAGCATAATCATCTATATTATATATGGGTTCTATATTATTTATGCTATTCAAATGTTTTGGTAAGTTATTTTTTTTACCGAAGACAAGTTCATATGGACAATAGTTATGTGCCATTGATGGGGTTGTGTTGAAATACGAAATATTGAAGCCATACGTCCCAATCAGTTTTATCAACCGATATGTATGAACGTATATAATAATTGAAAGCTCGGTGACTTCTTTCGACTGTTCTAACTGTCTGGTGATGGTGTGCAGTTGATGGTATATTTTTTCTTTTAAGATATTTGCACAAGTCATTTATAACTGAATTCTTATATTCTGTTTCCATGTCCGTAATGAACGTTTTCATTTAGAATAAAAGATTCATAAATAGCTTTGGCGACAGTATTTGCGCTTTTGTTTGTGACTGGTATGGCAACTAGATATTTAGTTAAATCACATATTAGTGTGATTGCATATTCATTGCCATTTTCTGATTTTGGTAGCGGACCAATAGTGTCCACTATCACCCTATCAAAAGCTTTTATTTGAGTTTCTGTTATTGTTAAGGGAGTTTCTTGTCACTTTTGATTTTCGGCATTTCTGACATTTTCTTATGTATTCAGTTATATCTTTAGACATACCTTTCCAGTAATAATATCTTTTGACCTTGGCCAAGGTTTTTGTGATCCCTGTGTGATCTCCTTGTATGGGATCGTCATGAAATGTAGACAATATAGCTTCTATTTATTTTATTTTTTCTATTTGGGTCACCGGTTTGGGTAGCGCTACTCTCTAAGAATTTAATGTTTTATTGCCCATTATTTTAAAATTATCAATTGAAACATGTTCAAAGATATTTTCCCACGGTGCCACTTTGAGTTGGGTGATTTCATTTATACCGGCTTGAATTTCAAGCCTTTGGAAAAATTGACCTATGTCGAGGATTCCATTAGTATATAAATCGCTAACATCATTTCTTGCAATAATTTTCTTACCATGTTTAAAGAAACATAGCATATTTTTTACGTGCAAGGTCACTAATTTACGTACTTCGTCATTTTTAATGATTCATATACGTTGGGCTTTGAAGCATTTTCTATAGATTGATTAGGCAATTCTATTTCGTTATCTCCTGCGTAGGATTTTTGTCTACTTTGATATCTTGTAGTAACTTTCTTTATATTTCTCGTTATTTCTTGTAGTTCTTTGATGGTTATTCTTGGTAACGCATCAGCTACATAGTTATCCTTCCCCTTTAGGTACTCAACTGAAAAAGTATACTCCTCTAATTCAAGTCTCATACTGGTTAGTTTAGAGCTCGGATTTATCATAGAGAACAGGTAGGTAAGTGGTCTGCGGTCTGTTTTGACAGTAAAATGTCTACCATAAATATATGCTCTGAAATGAGTTATTGCCCAATGAATTGCTGCCAATTATTGTTCTGTTTTGCTTTTGTTACTTTCACCCTTGGTAAACGCTCTTGATGTGTGTGCAACTGGAAGTTGAAGTCCATTTTTGTGTTGAGTTAACACTGCTCCACAAGCTTGCTTACTTGCATTAGTAATTATGCAAATTTAATTATCGGCAACTAGTGCCGATTTGAGATGTTCGAATGCATGTTGGCATTCAGCTGTCCATTCGAATTGTACAGCATTTTTACATAATCTTGTTATGTGACGAAAATATTAGGAAAAATTATGGATAAAACGTCTATAGTAATTGCAAAATGCAACAAATCGTCTAGCACTGTCCGCATCATGTGGGACTGGATAATTTCTAATGACGTCATATTTTTTGCCATCTGGCAAAATTCCTTTATCTGTGCATTTGTGTCCCAAAAATGTGACTTCACGCACGAAAAATGAACTGGATGTAGCTTAAGGTTATATTTCCTACATTTCTAAAAAAAAATTTGTAAAGTTTTTAGTCATATGTTTTTCGGAACAACCAATAACTATTAAATCATCCATATACAAGTCCAGAGAAAGCTATTGTCATCATCCTCTGGAAGGAAATTGGTGCTATTTTTAGACCGAATGGTAATCGCGTGAAGCGATATGAGCCATTGCTCGTTGAAAAAGACGTTATATCTCTTGAACTTTTTTCGAGTTCAATTTGATGAAAACCTGACATTAAGTCTAGGCATGAAAAATATTTTGCTCTACCTAGTTGATCTAAAATATCATCTATTCTAGGCAGTGGGAATTTATCGGACAATAGTTTTTATTAATCTGACGATAGTCAATTACTAATCGCCATTTTTTCTTGTCAGAACCGGGAAGAGATTTCTTCGGAACTAACAAAAGTGGGCTGTTATATGGTGACACAGACGGTTCGTCTATTTTGTTATCATTTAATTTTTCTACCTGTGCTTGAATTTCGTCAAGTTGACTGTGAGGATTTCTATAATTTTTAATATATACTGGCTCATCATCTGTTAATCTTGGCCTTTGTTAGTAGAAATTATTTGTTGTAATCGATTCGGTTTCAAGTCCGAATACATCTCTATATTTTGTGCATAAATCGATTAGTGTGGATTTGAATTGGAGTGGAAAATTTGTTGATCATTGAGATATGACAGTTTTTTTCTCTTGCTTTATAGATGGTTTGGACTATTTCATAGTTCGAAGGTGTTCATATTTTAAATCTTTTATATTTACTATCTGATCCTTACCAGTTGTATTTAGGAATAGGACAAATTTCGTTTTCGGTTGTTACAACTGTGTTTGCAACATAAATGCCGTTTTGAATTCCTGGTTAGGTATTAAAACACTATCTTCATTTTAGGATATTTGTATTTTTCGGACCACCTGGGATCTTGCTGGTAGAAATATTGAGTTTTTATTAGAACTGTTGTTATTGGAACATAAATTGGGAACTTCAAATTATTTGGTCTCATCTTGAGCCAATCTTCTGTTTGAATAAAATCTAATTGGCAATTGAACTTTTTTATGAAATCAATGCCTAATATTCCAACACATGGGATTAAGAAATGTGAGTAGATCCATATGCAAATCGTGTGGAATTCTGTAATTATCTGTCTGTATCTCAATTGAAATTAATCCTTTGGATTGAAATTATTCTTGTCATTTTCCTCGGATATTAATTTTATTGTTTTCTTGAATATTATTGAAGATATAAGAATTTTCTTTTAGAAGGGAAATATCTGCACCTGTGTCTATTAGAAAGATAAGTTTTTTTTTGTTTCTACTGTGAACTTTTCCCCTTATTCATTCTTAATCATTAAATAAATATGGTACATTTGGTTTATGGTGTATGGTGCATGTCTCCAATTTATGACTTTATTGTTTTCACGGTCAAAAGTTTTCTCTGTGTTTTTCACTTAATGGACTAACTTAATGTAATGAAGCTTACCGCGGCCTGCCGATCACTCGTGACAGCAAATTGCTGACACTAGCAAAAACAACAATATGTATGTATGAACGTCCTTCTTGAAAACCAATGGAAGTCAAGCGTAACCCCTAAAGGCGTACATGCTGAATTTGCATACTAAGCTTAGGGTGCACTTAAGATTCTAGGGTGGACTTAAGTTTACTTATTAATTGTCTTATTATTATGTTGTATATGTGTAATTTTATAATTTGTATTATTATTATATATGTGTATACTACACTACATTGACAAAATTTACAAATATGTTCTGGCTAAGATTAATTGTTGGAACCTTGTAATTATTTATTGTTGAGTAGCTAAAGGTTGTTCGGAGTTTCCCGAATTATTTTGGGCTACTCTTACATTTCCTCGATTGTTGTTATTTTGGCCTCGGTTCGAGTTGCTACGGCCTCTAGGGTTTCCTCTATATTGGCCTCTTCCAGCATTATTGTGGTTGTTGTGGTAATGGTAATTGTTACGAGAGTTACCTCTGAAGTTTCCACGACCACGGCCTCTACCACGCTGTGAGTAATTGTTATAATAAAGAACAGTGTTTGACTGTCCAGTCGCTTCTGTGCAACTATTTACAAATTTTGATATGGCAATATTCATTGTATTGAACGTACCAGCTTTCATTATAAGTTTAACCTTATCTATTGCGCAGTTTGTAGTCATTGCTTTAACTGCGTGCTGCCATGGGTAAACCATCTGTTATATATGCAACCTCCAAAGCTTTTGTCAGCTGCTCAACCTCTGTCGTGTATTGGTTGGCAGTTTTGCTACGTTGCTGTAAGTTCATCAGTTTGATTGACAATATAAGCTTAGATGCGGTATTAATAAAGTCAATATTTGTTTGTGCCATTGTGCTATTGTTGCTTGGTTTTTTTTCTGTTATGATGGTTTCTATTGTATCTAGTAAACGTATTAACGAAGTAGGTTCGTCTGACTCTAATGCCTCTTCCTGTGTTGGTGGTATTGTTAAAACCACGGAAATGGTTAGATCGTTTAGATCCTTCTCCTCGATTTCGGTATCTGAGTTGTCTTCCGAGTCGGTCTCCTGCTGGTCTATCGATTCAGGTTTTTCAACTGTCTCGATTTTTAAAGAGGTGTTCAATATTGTTGGGATATCAATTTTCAAATTGTATTTTCCCTTTATTGAAATTAAGTTTAATCGAAATCTGATTAATACTTTTGATACCCCTGACCAGTTCTTAGTTTTTAAGTTTCTCTTCTTGTCATGTATTAGTATTCGTGCTTCATTAAAGCATTGTTAACAGTCTTGAATTGGCCTGTTTTGCGCTAATGACTTATAAGATTTATCGAACCTATTTTTAATATCTAAAAACTAACGCTAAACTGACTGAGTACTTGTATCGATCTCAAGATAAACAGGTGATCTCTTTCTAATGTTTCCCTGATTATCGCGGATATTTTATTATTATTTATTATTTCTAAATATTTCTTGCTTTAGATTAATAAATTTAGATCTTCTCTAAATCATTTGCCCTACTCAAGTATTTTTTCTTGAGGCACCTATTGTGCAACTTACAAAGTTTTGTTAAAAGACCTGCACATAATAATACTACTATTATTATGAGGAGAATTGTAATAGTTTTCAGTTCGGGCTGTGATACCTCGACTGAATTTATTACATTGGCGGTGGAGTCCGCAATTTTAGAATTATGATCTAACATTATGGGATTATCTGGATGTTCGAAAATCGGTGGATCTAACTTTGGGATCACGTTGGTAATATTTATATTAAGATTCATACATTCGTTTAATATTTGACCGGTTATACGTTTACTATCATTTATGCTCTCTCTTTATTTATTAATTTTGTTTTAAATTTAAATTATATATTTCTTTGTGATGAATTATTTAAAAAAAAAATGTTTTTCTCAATCGTATTTTCTGAATTCTATTTCTTTTTAGTTTTTAGGGCAATTGTTTAGTTTTTGATTTGTTTTAATTTTTTTTATAGTTAAATTTTTCTGTCTAATTGGTATGTGACTTTACGGGTCATTCTTCTCATCGGGCAGAAAAAGTTCCGCTCAATGTTACAATTTTTCGTGTAATACTAATATGCAGCGTAGTGCATCGAGGGTGGTGTGCCACGTAGGGCAACAAAAAAATATTTCAGGCTGCAGATCCTCCTTGCTTCAGCTGGACGTCGCCGGCCTGGCACGCTGACGCTCCCTCGAAGGTTCAGGTGACGGGGTCTTTCTTGCACTTGTTTTCGGCTGCATCTGTTCTGGGCCTATGGGTTCAGGCGGTACCGGTGCCGGTCCTCGCACAGGTATAATTACAAGTTACGTCCCAGAATGGTCCCTCGCAGTCTGGTGGGCATATTTTCTCAAGCTCGGGCAGCTATCCTTCGGCTGCAGCTGTCCTGGGCCTATGGGCTCGGGCGGTACCGGTGCCGGTCCTCGCACAGGTATAATTACAATAATCGGTGGGCATCTTTTCTCAAGTTCGGGCAGCTTCTTTGCTTTGGCTGGTGTTTCTCATTAGTTTGAATTAAAATTTTTATATCGAGTGAGCATTTGTATTTTTGGGCGCATTCTTTTGGTGATGGATTTTGTGTGTACTATAGCCACTTAATATGTGCTATTCTTTTTCTAATTTTGGCTGTACAGCACCGCGCTTTCTACCCATTTGCTCTACTCACTTAGATTTATTTTCCTTTGTTTTTTGATTTCCAATGCCGTCGGCTGCTCCAGTGTCACGGTCGCCATCAAAGCGCCATTAGCGGATCAAAAGTCTCATTTTGTACGTTGGTTGATTTGTAGGTTCTTTATTATTGAGAGCAGGGAAGGTCTCGCTCCGTTCAAAGTAATTTGTCAATTGATTTGGAGTTCTCTATATAAAGGTTTCTTAGCCTAATTCGAGGAGCGCGACGCCTATATGCATATCTTATGTATATATATGAGTTGTCGCCGAGCGACGGCGCTTGAGGAGGGGGAGTGCTGTAGGCATGCATATGCGGCGATCGGCGTTTGGCCAGCGTGGGAATGCTGACTATGCATTTATGCATGTTGGCCTTCAAGTGGACGCTCGTGTTACGCGTGCACTTGGGCTGGATTGTTTATATACACTTTGCAACAGAGTACTACAATGTGTTTGTTGTTATTACAGTGGTACATCGCTGTATGTGCATACTACAGTTTAGTTGAATTATTTCTTAATTTATATTCGTGTTTTTAGATTTTGAACATAACTTACGTTAAGACTTTAGATGGGTTATTACTTATTACTTATTGGTTTTTCAGTCAAAGTTTGATTTGGTAAATTTCTTGAATTTTAGCTTACAGTAGTATCATCTTCGGTGTGTTTCCGCGCTGGTAAGGTTAGCAGGTTCCCGACAGCGACTTCCGTAGGTGACTGAGGTGCCTTCCTTACACCTTCCTTTATCGGGGGCGCGTGCCCTACGGACGGACCCTAGAGGGCTCACGGCGATTGTCGGAATCCTAATTAAATGTTCGTGTGCCAAAAATTCTGGCACTCGCGCACTCGTAATTCGGGCAAAAGAAATAACGGCTCAAGGTGCACGATAGTTAAATACCACGATCACTTCTTTCGGACGGTTTTACAACTGCCTGGTAGGCCCGTTATTTTAGGAGGATCTCTTTATTTCGATTGCGCGATACGAACTTTTAATCAGGTCCCTGTTCGGGAGCCATTTAAAAGTTTTAATTAATTTTCGTTTAAAAAAATTATTTTTTATTTAACATTGTGAGTTTAAGGACTGAACAATAATTGCTTAATTAACTTATATCAGACCTAAGGCGTCATTCTGACGCTGCTGCTTCTCTGCCGAATTTTTGTGCTCCATCGATGTTGGTCGTTGTCGTTGTCGCTGTCGCCGTAGGTGCTTCGCCCTGATCAGCTTTGTGATCCTTCGCTGTGGAGTTTCGAGGTGCCGTTTGGTGATTGGCTTCTTTGGCCGCGCTGACGGGGCGCTGGTTTGGCTCATTGGTTCCCCAGAGATTTGCACGGTTGGCAATTGTGGCTTGGTGGCTTGCCAGTATAACTTCCCACAGGATATTGACGTCTTGGTGTCACATGTCCAGCGATGGTGCTTTGTCGATCTTACGGTAACCTGGTTTGGAATGTGCAGACTCGGCTCACGTGGCTATCTGCACAAGTTGCACTTTTCATGTCCCACGGTTATTGACATGGGAAAGCGCAAGGTTGGCGAATTCCGGTCTTATTAATATGTTGTTGTTTTCCCTATGTCTGCGCGTGTGGCAATATTGTTGTTGTTATCTTGCGCGTGTGGCGTTGTTGTTGTTGTGACTTGACATTCAGGCCTTAACTCTTCCCCCTTTAAGTGCGAGCGTCCTCGGTCGCTACGTACAATCGGACTGGTCCTTGATTATGTGTTGCATTGGGAGGCAGGTTTGTGTCGCGTCTTCTCGTTAGGATCCAGATGATTAATCCTGTTAAGATTAGTAGCAGAACTGTTGGCAGAGTTTGGCTCAATGTTTGTTCTATGTTTATGTATTCTCCCAGCTTCTTCAGTCTGAGTGTGTTATTTATGTTGAGCTTGTTGATAATCTGCAGAGAGAGTACCTTGTCAACTTCATTTTGCTCCGATACTAGTTGGAAGAGGGGAGCTTCTGGTTCCGCCGCAAAGATTTCTTCTGATCTGTATAAGGATTTCCCGATCTTGACCGTAGAGTTCCGGTATTGGATAACGTATAATCCTTTCAACTCTACTACTTTCTCATCCAGCACTACGACTCCTTTGAAGTCATTTAGGAACAGGGTTCCTGGCATTATTTCTTCATGCTCTGGGATATGTTGGTTATTAATTGTGGTGCATTCTGGTTTCTCCATCTTTAGAAGCGCTGTTATGCAAGTATCGTACCTTAGGTCTAGTATATTATCTAAGTAGCAAATTGTTTCTTCGTTATGTTTTTGACAGGGCTTTTTAATTGCAAATAATTCTTTGTTACATTCTAATAGTTTTTGATATTTAATGTCGGCTATTGTTTGGTATTTTTTTACCGCTCTAACTTCTTTTGTCCTACAGGAATCTTCGCTTATTGTTGGTAAACTTATAATGTAGATTAAATCTATACTATTTGAGGCTAGTTATATTTCAGCAAATTCCAGTATTTCTTCAATATTGTAAAATATTCTGTTTTCTTTTTTAAAAATTTGTTCTACTATATCTGTTTCTATTGATAACAAAATAAAATAATTTGCAGTATTTGATTTTGCCCAAGTTTCGGCATATAATATGTTTATTACTTCTTCTTTGATAAGTTGTATTTTGTATTTTAAAATATTTACATGTTGGTTATTTGTTTCATTAGAGCTTTGAATGTATTTTGAAATGACTTGCCTCGTCCCGCTTGCTGGGCAAACTCTCCGGCGTGCTGGCAACTGAAAATGGAGTCGAAGTGTTATTACTTTCCTCTTCAAGAGGATATTAAGGGTTTCAAGAAGGCGCGAAACAACATTAAAACGGATTTTCAAATGCTTAACTTATGTTTGTTCCATGTGCATCTACATTTCAGCGTGGGATCCAACAGGTTTCTGGGTGGAAATCAGTATTCAAACTATCCCCGCTTGTGCACACATTTATGTGAGCCCCAAAACCTTTTGTTGTCTTTCACTTGCTGTGAATCCCTCGTTTCTAATACAGTCGGGCATAGCAAAGGTGTATTTGTGTTCTGTATTTTGTTTGCTTCTTGGCCAAAAGATCGGAAAACTTCTTTGCTTTTGAGAATGGAAGGGCGTATCTTAAATTGTTCAGTAGATGCCGAACATAACATATATCACTCTTATAATAGCTTCAAACTAGTAGTTTAAATTTGATGAATTAATATGCAAATATTCATTCAAAATTCATTATTTAATATTTAAACATTATAAAAAGAGCATTTGCCAATCACTATGGCATCCGGGTATCCCCACCCATTCTCCTTCCGCTTAAGCTTTTCTTCAGCTTCATCTTGTAATATCCTCTGCTTTTGAAATTACTAACGTTGTTGATCTGATTTATTTTGTCGTTTTATAATTTGTTGATTATGACCTGTCTATTATTATTTTCTAGCTTGTCATTGATTCTTCCTTGCAATACTTCGTGGTCGTGGTGGTCCGGAGTACCGGCTATCCACTTCCAAGCTGAGCCGATAACATCGATCGCTCGTTTAGCCCTACGAGAGGAGCTCGTAGAGGAGATATGAGTGTAGGGGGTGGGATATGGGTAGGGATTTTAATGATTCTTCCAGGGTGCTGTAAGTATCGTCGTACTTGGTGAGGTTGAACAAATGTATGATTTTGAAGGTGCCATCTTGTTTGGCTGCTGGTCCCGTGTCGAGTGAAATGAGTTGCGAATTTGAGTAGTCGAGGGCCGTCTTCAGCCCCAAACATGTTGGTAAAAAAAAGTCTGACAGCCAGCTTCCTTCCTTCGTATACCGAGGCGTCAATTTGGTCCTAATCTTTTGTCTATTCTCACGTAAAGAGTGTCCCCTGCTTCGTTTGTCCTCGGCTGTTTTTTATTTTGGTTATGGTAACCTAGGTCGGTCGTCTGGTTTTTTTGGATCCTGTCCTTAATTTTCTGTCTTTTTCCCTGTATTGTTTCTGGTTTGTCTTGTATTGTTTCTCTTTCGTAACTGAATGTATTGAATTATTGTATACCTGTATTGCTCTAAAAAGTAGATCTGAGAAGGTTGAGTCTCCGTCCTCTAACTTGAAACATCTCAAGATTTCCGTCATTGTGGAGTGGAAACGTTCCACTTGTCCGTTGCTTGTGGATGCGTATGAGGGTGTTGCGAAAACTTAGATACCTAGTTGGTCTTTCAGCATAAACTTGATTGCAGCGGAGCTGAATGATCGTTCGTTGTCCATTACGACTGATTTTGGCATGCTATAGTGTCTGTCGTACTTGGTGTCTGTCGTACTTGGATTCTTTACAGGCTAAGCAGTTTTTGACTATTGCGCTAATTTATATTTATATTTATATTTTTTTTTTATATTTAATACTTTTGTAATTGTGGGAAAAAATGAGTCTTAATTATTTGGGACTTGTTATCTCTTACATTTCGGTGAGCTCTTTTATGCTCGAGAGCTATAATTTCGTTCTGTTTACTTTCTGTCGTAACATCCTCTACTTTTCTTTGTGTGAATCTAACTTTGGATGAGCTAAGGTGGGTTGGGTAAATATTCTGGATTTTGCCCATAATATTTTCAGAAGTGTATATTCTGTTAAGGAGTCTTAGGTCGAGTCTTTGATTGAGGATTTAGATTAGTTGCTCTTCAGTGATATCGGGTGGTAATTTACGGCCAGTAGTTGTCTCTCATTTATGTGTTGCCTCCGGATATAAATGACCATTATAATTATGATAATCGATGTCAACGCTGGAACCGAGTGTCCGCTTGCTGTGTGGAAAATCAAGTCATCAATGTGTACTTTGTTTTTGAGTAGTCTGACTTCGTGTCCAAAATCCAGCTGTTGTTGTATCTTTACCACAGCAATGTTCGCTAGCTTTAATTCCTCCACCGTAAGATGTGACGGTTGTTGCGATTTTCCTCTCAGTTTTGTTATGAAGCGTAATACATACGCCATTACTCTAAGAAGTTTGTCGATCGATGAATACTTCGATAAAAGATGGTTTTGCAGATATTCGGATTTTATCAATGTGGATACCACAACAATTTCCGATTCCTTTTGAGTGGGCCAGTGTTGTGCTTCTATAGATAGCCAATTCGGCCCTCTCCACCAAATTTCACAGATTTTAAGAGCTTGCGGTGATATCCCTCTTGAAGCCAGGTCTGCTGGATTTTCTTTAGATTTAACGTAATTCCATTTGACATTGGGAATCAGTTTATTGATATTGATATCTTTGCTGCGCTTGTTCTGTATCCAAGCAATAGTAATTTGCGAATCACTCCATGCATGCGTTGTAATCTTGTTGCTCCATATAGCCTGCACTTTCGCTAATAACTTTGCTAGTAAATGCGCAGCACATAATTCCAACTTTGGAATTGTTTACCTGTTTTTTATAGGATTTACTTTGCTTTTTGCTGCTAGCAAAGTAACTCTGCCACCTACTTTTGTATACACAGCCGCTGCATATGCTTTCTCTGATGCATCGCAGAATCCATCACAACTGTGATAACACTAACCGCTTTGTTATGCGTGTTAGCATTGGGTTTTCTGCCGAAAACGTAAATGTATCCTTCTTCGGATCCCATTGAAGTCCTAAGGTTTTGATCGATTCATTCTCCTCAATGCAGATTTTCTCCGTAGCACCGTCGTCCTGAATGTCGGCTAAAATACGTTCGTCATTTGCAACCCATTTTCGCAGATGCATGCCGGCCTTCTCCATCACTTGTCTCAATTTCCTTTGAATATCATAGCACTCGTTGACTGTGTCTCCACCAGTTATGAGTTCATCCATATAAAAGTCGTCTGTTATTGTTTCTGCTAAGACGCTATCCTCTTGGCAAAAGCGATCTCCCAACTCTCGTAGACATCGGACTGCTAAGAAAGGTGCTGCCGAGGTGCCATAAGGTACGGTTGTTAACTTAAACTCACTGATCGGAAATTTTGGATCATCTCTCCATAGGATATATTGGTATTCGGTCTTTCTCAGCAACCTTTATTTGGCGATACATTTTTTCAATGTCAGCTACAATAACATATTGCCACTTGCGCCATTTAATTAGAATATCGAATACATCCTTTTGAATCTTAGGACCAGCTATAATAACGTCATTTAGGCTTAGTCCATTTGTCGTCTTTGCGGATGCGTCAAAAACTACTCGTAACTTCGTAGTTAAACTTCCAGGTCTGATGATTGCTTGATGGGGTAAATAGTATTTACCTTGACCCGTTGTCTTTACAGATTCCATATGTCCCATCTTAAGGTATTCTTTCATGAATTCGTTGTATGCAGCCCAGTTCCTTGGGTTTCTTTGAAACTTCTTTTCCATTTGCATAAGCTTTGCCTCTTGGTGGAATGGAATTGAAACCTCAAATCTGCCTTCCTCGTTAATGACAGTTGTTTCTTGGAATTTTCTTTCGCATTCTGCATTGTCTGTAATCGTCTCATCGGCTTCATCTTCCAATTCCCAAAAGCGTTCCAGGTCCTTTAGATTTATTGTTGTAGTGGCACTTATAATTTTTTGCTTTGCTGCTCGAGCTATATTTCCGGACACAATCCATCCAAATTTGGTTTTTTGTCCCAAGATTCCATTCACGGTTTATATATTCTCCATCATAATCAGGGGAAATAGATCCACACCTATCACCATGTCAATTCTGCTTGGCTCGTTGAATCGTGGATCTGGTTTAATCGTCAGGTGGACGTTTTTTTTTGATAATTGAGTAGTCTGGGAGATACCTTCGACTTCTATAGTACTCCTTACTCTGGGAATCCTTAATATTTGTGCTGCCTCCTCTGAAATCAGCGTCTTCTGGGATCCACCCTCAACTCGTTGTAACCTCCAGCTTTGTTTTTCACTAAAACAACAGCTGTAGCCAATAGTGTGTCTTGGCCTTGCTTAAGGCTATTGCTGTTGATACTGCGTTTTGTGTCTTCATGAAGAAGGTTGTTATGTCCTTTGGAGCATCGATTGCATATAATTTCTTTTCTGCAGTCGATAGCATTATGCTTTCCAAAGCATCTAAAGCACATGCTGTTCTTTTGAACGAATTCTTTTCTTTTTTCGATTGATTGTGCTCTGAATTTGAGACATTTTATTATATCGTGGCCATACTTAGAGCAAAAGGCACACGATCTAACTTGCACTTTTCTTGTAGCAAGCTGAGCGGTATTTTTGGTAATGGCATTTACTGAGTTGTGTTGTTGCTCAATAAACTCCAGTACATCTTGTAAGGACTGTATAGCTCTTGCCTTTTTTACATGCTGTTCATACAGCTGCAAGGCTTCTGGCGAAAATTTCCGCAGCAGAATTTCTGCTAAAATTACGTCAGCTGAGCTTCCTATTTTTCCTTTTTACTTTATGATGAATATGTTCTCGGTCGCAGTATCCAAAAACTTCCCTAAATTTTTCTCATCATGGGCAAGCACTCCAGTTCCATTAATTTGTTGAAGTGTTGGGAGAATATTTTTCTGCTATTCTCATAGCGTTTGCAGATAAGCTCCCACGCTGCTGCATAGCTAACCGCTGATCCCGTTATCAAATGGCTAACCACCATTTGAGCTTCCCCTTTTAAGCAGGCTCTTAAATATCCCAGCTTCCTTGTGTTGCTGAGATCCTTCCTGCTGTCTATTAGTTCAGAGAACAGCTCGTAAAATGTTGGCCATTCCTTCGCATTTCCATTGAACGTTGGAAGGTCCACTTTTGGGAGTTTTGGAACGTCGTTGTTAGAACTTTTGAACTGTTCCAACTTCCTCTGAAGTACCATCTCTAGTGCGGCAACATCATCTTGATCAAAGGCAGTTCTGTCATACTTGATTTCAAGCAGTTTCAGTGTGTCTTTTCATCCTTGCCAGCTGCTTGACTAGTTCAATCTCACTTGAACTATCCAGGGTTTCGTAGATTAGGCTTATCTGTTGCCTCACCCTGTCCGCTCTTCTGTCCACATGTTGAACCAGATTATCAACTGGACTGGAGCTCCGATCTGATGCGGTAGCAGATAATTTTGATCCACCTGGTACATTTATTTCTTCAAGTGTTTCTACCTTTAATTGCGACTCCTTGTAGGCCTTGACAGCATCCATAGTTATAATAAATATCTTATCATTTAAATATTGATTATCGCCAACTCCCAATTTTACCAGCGCATTGTTGTTAGTAGTAAATTGGTCTACCAATGCTTCTATTGCTGGTATAGATGCTTTGTCCTTGATGGCTTGCAGTATTTTGTTCTGCAGCTCTCCTTGGTCTTGCATCAATTTCACAGATCTTTCCGACAACATCTTGGGAAAACAATCACTGTGACTTGTGCTGTCTGCTTGTATTCTTTGGCGTGATCCGTTGGAGGATTTTTTGATTGGTCGCCCAGTTGAATAATAAGATGCGTAACGGCCATACATTGGTTTTGCACTATGCAGCCACTTTTTTGGTGGCGGCAATAATTGCTCTCTTCCCGCTCGCGTAAAATTGAGAGCATTAAAATCTAAATATAGAATTCACTTGCTTGTGTGAGTGAAAACAGTAAACAAAAAGTGTGCATGTGTGCGTAGTTGTGCTAGAAGACGATTTTCGGTCCGAAATCAATTTTGATCTAAGAAAGAAATTTGTTTAATGTTTTGGTCAATTTCGTTGTAATATGAGCTAATAAAATGATATTTTAAAATTGATGCCGTGACTATTATTTTTTTTTAAAAAGTTGTTTTAATATTCTTTAGTTAAAATTGCCGCTCGAATTAGCTACCGTTTACATATAAATATTTTTATTATTAATTATCTGTAATAAATTTAATTTTTGGTACCCAGGGAATGGGGTCGTATATTTATATGACCTTCGAGTCGACTTGAAATAGTAAATGTTAAACATAAAAATATTTTCATGTTCCCCAACTAAGCTAGTTTTCTAACTATTGCTTTTCGATATAATTTGCTCCTTTTTTTTAAATTAATTTTTTTTAAATTTTGGACAATATATTTATATATTATATATATATTTATTTTTAGTCGTCACTAATTTTTTATTAATGAGATATAATGCTGAGTGAATATTTTTTTTTAAACATTTTTAATGTTGTCGTGTTTTTATGGCACTGACGTCAAACCAGGGGACTGTGAACGACATCTCTTTTGTGGAGGCGATCTTACTTACAGCATTGAAATCAATATCATCATTTTTGCAACTCTCATATTTAATTAGGTTGCGCTCTGCCATTGTTCCTATCCTTAGATATTTTACGCTAATATCATCTGGCGATAAATGATCTTGGAATAAAAAGAGTGATGAAGTGCTCGCCACAAAATCTTCTGTATATTGGCAATTTTCCACCCATTTCATAAAAATTGTTGCATCCTTTTCAGGAAACCTAAACAATTTAATAGCGGGGTAATCGCGCCTAGGTTTCTGTCTGTGGGGAAGGCTGCACTTGTTCCCACTGATATTTGATCTTTTTTTGTCGGCCATAGCCAATTTTTTTACATAAAACAATTAATGTTAAATTCAAAAGTTCAAACTTTTATCGAAAAGCAGCAGTACCAGCACAACATAATATAGGCGCGACAAATTATGAAAATATGTACACTTCCATAATTTTTTTTTATTTTGTAGTACTTAGGACAATAACTTATCGAACTTTATCGCAATTGTGCTTTCATATATCAAAAAAAACAATTTATTTTTTATTTAAAAATTAAATTAAATTTAATTATTAAAATTTCGAGAAACAGGAGCACTATGTATTTGTCAGCTTTAAGCAAACGAATTAAGAGGAACTAAAAGAAGAAAGAATACATTTGGCGCGCTTTTTTACCCACCCGAAATTTCGCGGTTTTTACAAATATCAAATTAGAATATAACAAAAACAAATACTGAAAATAGATCGTTTACAGAAGTATGCATATTTTTTTTTACTTGTATACTAGTAATTTGTACTAATAAATATATACTAAATAGTTAAAAAACATCATATGCAACCTGTGTATTGCAAAATTGAATTCTTGAGGCAGGACCAGCGCACTTAAGCGCTCATTTCATGGGGTTTTTGTCAGTTAAAACTCTGCTATTCAAGCAACCAAAGTAATCATTAAGAATAACTAAGATCAAATATATTTTCCACGTCGCAAGCTAAATACTCTAACGACATATTTTCTAGTATAAAGTAATTTATTAAAATAATTCGGTATTACTATGTACATTTATTCACCTATTATTATTTCTATGATGTAATTAAATAATTATCATGTTAAGGCAATGCAAAATTAGAGTTTTTACTTTTTACTTACGAGTACTTTGTACTCGATTGCCAGAGTACAAATAATATATATTGAAAGTCCATAAACTTCTGAAGTGAAGGGCATATTTTGTCAAATTTACAATATATGAGCATACGTGTGCACACATACAGTGCTCGACTGTCGCTGTATGCGTACAAGAGAGCTGCTCTTTGACTCTTGAACAAAAATTCAAGAGAGCTCTAAAGCCAGCCCGAAAAAATCGTGTGCAAAAAAATCGTATGGCGTTACGCATCTCATTATTCTAGTGTCTATGGTTTCACCTTATAGTCCCAGTACTGTAGGGCGTGGTCTTTTATTCTGTGTTTCTTACCACTGGTGGGGGAAACAACAGAATCACTCGAATAACCTTGCTCATTTTACTTTGAAGCGCTGGTTTTTTTCCTCTGTGTTTCTTACCACTGGTGGGGGAAAACAACAGAATTTTTCGAAGGATCAAAATGTTCACACTATAAACTAATGCGTACACTTAATGAGTTCAATTCGGGTGTTTGAATCTAACTGACTCGCTACTGCGAGGGCATCGCCTTTTATTCATTCTTACATAGGTTCTTATCATCTAATTATATAATGCAGCGCTTGTAAGACGCTGCAGTCTGCGTTGGTCAATGCAGCTGATATTTATCTTAAATCTATGTTTGTGGCCTATGACCGCGCTAATCACCTCCCGCGTGATCATATCTCTTGACACTTCGGCAATAGACCACTGCAATCGTACTTATCTGTAGTTGCCACTTATGCTGTGCCGTGACATGTTTATTTCAGCCCTTAAATAGAACAAATTTATAGTTTGTCTATTTTTCATGTCTTAACACATGTTTAGACACTGAGCTTGGTTTTTTTTTTCTATTAGACAATGTACCTATGAAATAAGGAAAATGGGATTTCGAAGTTGTTGTTAATGGTTAATGATCAGTGTAAATCACTACCTTCGAATAGCCACATAAATAGTGTCGTAGGCTTTTAAGGGCCCATACAATAGCCAACATCTCTTTTTCGTTGGTCGCATAGGCTTCCTCTGTTTATGACAGGGTTCGCAAAATGAATGTTTTGGGTCTATGGTCTTGCTCTAGTACTGCGCCTATCGCGTAGTCTGATGCGTCTGTTGTAAGTTGGATTTCTTTGCCAAAATCTGGATAACTCAACACACATCTCTTGATACGAGGGTGCTCTTGAGTTTATTGTAGGCTTCTTTTGCCTCTTTGTCTAGTTCTATCACCGTCCTATTCGAGGTGCGTTTCGATACGCGGCCGCACTCTCCTCTCAAGAGTGTGGTAAGTGGTTTTGCAATTTTTGCGTAATCTCTGATGAACCGCCTATAATAGCTAGTCATGCCTATGAATCATATTTGCGTTCTGCAGTGTTGAAAATACTTTTGATAAGCTTTCGGCATGTTCAGCTTCTGTTTTACTAAAGACGATTATATCGTCTATATAGACGTAGCAGATTTTATTCGTGTGCTCTCTCAAAATATCATCGAGCGCTCTTTGGAATATGGAGGGCGAGTTTTTGTGGCCGAATGGTAGTCTAGTAAATCCGTATTTACCACCATGCGGATTTTTCTATATCGGACTTTTTCAGACGTATTTGGTGAAAGCCGCTTTTCAAGTCTAACACCGAAAAGTACTTATTGTTGCCTAATTCGGCTATTAATCTTCCTATTTCGGGTATGGGGTATCCATCGGACACGGTGACATTATTGAGTTTCCTATAGTCAATTACTAGTCGATACTTGTTTGGTTCGGACGGAGCGGGGTATAGGAAGTGTTTCCCATAGACTAGTGTGTCCAATCCTGATTGGTCCTGATCTCCACTATTACCTTAGTAGTATAAATAAGCTTTGTATCTGGGTCTGCAAATAAATCGCTATGCTGCTTGACAAGCTGGATCAAAGTTTCTTTTTGGGTTTCTGTCATATGGTCGGAATATATCCCTATAGAATTTACGGCTTGTGCCGTTAGTTGGTAAATTCTTATTTTATAACCGTTTTCTAGGGTTAATGTGTCGTTTTTCACGTCTCCTATATTCTTTATCGTGTCGTTCCCCAATAAGGCATGGAATGTTTTGAGCGAGGAAAGTAGGAAAAATTAAATGGTTTGTTCTTTAAATTGAATAAGTTTAGGGTAGTATGGTGGGTAATTTTAATATTTCCGCCTACTGAATTCGCGAAAAATTGTGTTTTGTTTAGTTGTGGGCTTTTTACTTGTGCAGGTTGAATATAATTTTGGTTGGATCCAGTATCTATACAAAATTTTAGTACCTTTCCGTCGCCCACTGTTACCTTAAAATTTGGTAATGAGGAACGGTTTAATCTATAAAATGAAGCTCTGCCATATCTATCATTACGTTTGGTTCATCGTTCGATTGCCAGGTTATCTCTTCTTGCAAGTCATCTAGCTCTGCAGTTTGCGAGGTCTCGTAACTTGATCGCCAGTGTCTGTATTTGGTTGTGTTTCAGTATATGCTGTCTGTATATTAAATTGTCTCTGCATCTTATTCGGGTTTTGAACTATACCCATGCTTAGTGGTCTTTTTGAGGCTGGTTCAAGATTAGGTCTATTCATGTAGTTAATGTTACGTGAACGAATTGAAGGATCTACTTCCATTGGTCTGGGTTGCGGACGGGGGGGCGGCGGGGTGCCGTTTTGTCCCTGGGGACCGAAAAATTGTGCCATCATGGGTGGTTGTTGGAATCGTGGAATTGGAGAGTTCACAAGATTTTTTTGAAGTGGTGATGGAACCTTGGGGTTTGGTTAATAGTATAGGTGTGGCTGAAAATTTTACCTGGCCTGGTGGGAGTGGGGGTTGGCGTCCCATGTGAATATTTCTTGGGGTCTGGTAATTTCTGGTCCTTTGGTTTTCCAGTAGACTGCACAGGTGAAACCGCATTTGGAGATAGCGTTCCAGTCAAGTGGTGTATTGTACGATTCCAAAACCGCGTCTGCCTCACCCACTATTTTATTCCCAATCGCTAGAAGGATGCCATAATACTTGGGAGAACCGACTTGGTTCTCGTATATTTTCAACTCTCTCTCAACGCTTTTTTTCCATGAGTTGAACTAATTTTTTTATCCCGAAAAATCTCTGACTTTATCTGGGAGTTTATCTAAGTAATCTAGTTTGTGCCTGAATTCTTGTCTGATAACTTGGTCACGGAATCCCGTGAAATCCTTATTGGGATTCAACGCTGGCGTTTGGCCAGCGTGGGAATGCTGACTATGCACTTATGCATGTTGGCCTTCAAGTGGACGCTCGTGTTACGCGTGCACTTGGGCTGGATTGTTTATATACACTTTGCAACAGAGTTCTACAATGTGTTTGTTGTTATTACAGTGGTACATCGCTATATGTACATACTACATCTCCCTCCTTTTGAAAAATAAAGTAATTTTATGAAGTTATTTTATAAGATTTTACTAAAAAGATTAATTAATTTTTTTTTTTGTATGAACATAGCAAGATTTTTTTTTCCTGTGGTCTTCTTTTATTTTGTTTTATATATTACAAAAAATGTTCAAATATAAAGAAGTATTTTTGTCTTCGCATGGCCATACTAATTATAATTATGAAATAAACATTTTTTAGTAAGAGTTCATAAATGATACGAATTAGTATATTTTTATGTATAAAAAATTTGTTGTGTAATATTTGTATGCCTATGTATGATCATACAATAAATATTTATGAAACAAAAATATTTAATCTGTCTTTATGAACAGTTTGCTTTTTATTTTTGTTATTATATATTATAATGTTGTCATTTTTTAATATTTCCGTTATTTTATACGGATCTGTATATTTAGGTACTAACTTATGACCTGTTTCGTTTTTTAATAAAACTTTATCTCCTACTGATATATATAAGTTTCATGCTTTCTGATCATAAAGTTTCTTATTTTTTTCTTTATGTTCATTTATCATAACACTAGCTCTTTTATAGGCTACTTCTAATCTATATTTACTTTCCTTAGCATAATCATCTATATTATATATGGGTTCTATATTATTTATGCTATTCAAATGTTTTGGTAAGTTATTTTTTTTACCGAAGACAAGTTCATATGGACAATAGTTATGTGCCATTGATGGGGTTGTGTTGAAATACGAAATATTGAAGCCATACGTCCCAATCAGTTTTATCAACCGATATATATGAACGTATATATTCATTGAAAGCTCGGTGACTTCTTTCGACTGTTCTTACTGTCTGGTGATGGTGTGCAGTTGATGGTATATTTTTTCTTTTAAGATATTTGCACAAGTCATTTATAACTGAATTCTTATATTCTGTTTCCATGTCCGTAATGAACGTTTTCATTTAGAATAAAAGAAATAGCTTTGGCGACAGTACTTGCGCTTTTGTTTGTGACTGGTATGGCAACTAGATATTTAGTTAAATCACATATTAGTGTGATTGCATATTCATTGCCATTTTCTGATTTTGGTAGCGGACCAATAGTGTCCACTATCACCCTGTCAAAAGCTTTTATTTGAGTTTCTGTTATTGTTAAGGGAGTTTCTTGTCACTTTTGATTTTCGGCATTTCTGACATTTTCTTATGTATTCAGTTATATCTTTAGACATACCTTTCCAGTAATAATATCTTTTGACCTTGGCCAAGGTTTTTGTGATCCCTGTGTGATCTCCTTGTATGGGATCGTCATGAAATGTAGACAATATAGCTTCTTTTTATTTTATTTTTTCTATTTTGGTCACCGGGTTGGGTAACGCTACTCTCTAAGAATTTAATGTTTTATTGCCCATTATTTTAAAATTATCAATTGAAACATGTTCAAAGATATTTTCCCACGGTGCCACTTTGAGTTGGCTGATTTCATTTATACCGGCTTGCATTTCAAGCCTTTGGAAAAATTGACCTAAGTCGAGGATTCCATTAGTATATAAGTCGCTAACATCATTTCTTGCAATAATTTTTTTACCATGTTTAATGAAACATAGCATATTTTTTACGTGCAAGGTCACTAATTTACGTACTTCGTCATTTTTGATGACTTCATATACGTTGGGCTTTGAAGCTTTTTCTATAGATTGATTAGGCAATTCTATTTCGTTATCTCCTGCGCAGGATTTTTGTCTACTTTGACATCTTGTAGTAACTTTCTTTGTATTTCTCGTTATTTCTTGTAGTTCTTCGACGGTTATTCTTGATAAGGCATCAGCTACATAGTTATCTTTCCCCTTTAGGTACTCAACTGTAATATTATACTCCTCTAATTCAAGTCTCATACGAGTTAGATTAGAGCTCGGACTTATCATAGAGAACAGTAAGCGGTCTGCGGTCTGTTTTGACAGTGAAATGTCTACCATAAATATATGGTCTGAAATGAGTTATTGCCCAATGAATTGCTGCCAATTATTGTTCTGTTTTGCTTTCGTTACTTTCACCCTTGGTAAACGCTCTTGATGCGTATGCAACTGGAAGTTGAAGTCCATTTTTGTGTTGAGTTAACACTGCTCAACAATCTTGCTTACTTGCATTAGTAATTATGCAAAATTCTTCTGTGCATTTGTGTCCCAAAAATGTGACTTCATGCACGAAAAATGAACATTCTTCTGGATGTAGCTTTAGGTTATATTTCCAACATTTCTAAAAAAAAATTTGTTAAGTTTTTAGTCATATGTTTTTCGGAACAACCAATAACTATTAAATCAACCATATACAAGTCCAGAGAAAGCTATTGTCATCATCCTCTGGAAGGAAATTGGTGCTATTTTTAGACCGAATGGTAATCGCGTGAAGCGATATGAGCCATTGCTCGTTGAAAAAGACGTTATATCTCTTGAACTTTCTTCAAGTTCAATTTGATGAAAACCTGACATTAAGTCTAGGCATGAAAAATATTTTGCTCTACCTAGTTGATCTAAAATATCATCTATTCTAGGCAGTGGGAATTTATCGGACAACAGTTTTTTATTAATCTGACGATAGTCAATTACTAATCGCCATTTTTTCTTGTCAGAACCGGGAAGAGATTTCTTCGGAACTAACAAAAGTGGGCTGTTATATGGTGACACAGACGGTTCGACTATTTTGTTATCATTTAATTTTTCTACCTGTGCTTGAATTCCGTCAAGCTGACTGTGAGGATTTCTATAATTTTTAATATATCATCATCTCATCATCTGTTAATCTTAGCTTTTGTTTATAAAAAATATTTGTTGTAATCGATTCGGTTTTAAGTCCGAATACATCACTATATTTTGTGCAGAAATCGATTAGTGTGGATTTGAATTGGGGTGGAAAATTTTTTGATAATTGAGATATGACAGTTTTTTCTCTTGCTTCATAGTTGGTTTGGACTATTTCATAGTTCGAAAGTGATTCATATTTTAAATTTTTTATATTTACTATCTGATCTTTACCAGTTGTATTTAGTAATCGGACAAATGCGTTTTTGTTTTTTGCATCTGTATTTGCAACATAAATGCCGTTTTGAATTTCCTGGTTAGGTATTAAAACACTATCTTCATTTGAGGATATTTGTATTTTTCGGACCACCTGGGATCTTGCTGGTAGAATTATTGAGTTATTATTAGAACTGTATGTTATTGGAACAAAAATTGGGAACTTCAAATTATTTGGTCTCATCTTGAGCCAATCTTCTGTTTGATTAAAATCTAATTGGCAATTGAACTTTTTTATGAAATCAATGCCTAATATTCCAACACATGGGATTAAGAAATGTGGATCTACTATATGCAAATCGTGTGGAATTATGTATTTATCTGTCTGTATCTCAATTTAAATTAAACCTTTGGATTGAATTAATTCTTGTCCTATTCCTTGGATATTAATTTTTTTGTTTTCTTGAATATCATTGAAGATATAAGAATTTTCTTTTAGAAGGGAAATATCTGCACCTATTTTCACTGACTGTCGGACCTGGCGTACAGCTTCGCGCGTATTCTCACTGACTGCCGGACCTGGGGTACAGCTCCTCGCGTATTCCCACCGTCTGTCGGACCTGGGGTACGTCTCCTCGTATATTCTCACTGACTGTCGGACCTGGGGTACAGCTCCTAGCGTATTCTCACTGACTGACGGACCCGGCGTACAGCTTCTCGCGTATTCTCACTGACTGTCGAACCTGGGGTACAGCTTCTCGCGTATTCCCACCGTCTGTCGGACCTGGGGTACAGCTCCTCGCGTATTCTAACTGACTGTCGGACCTGGAGTACAGCTCCTCGCGTATTCTCATTGACTGTCTTTCGCGCGGCCGCGTCGGGACTGCTCCCGTACTCTGAGACCGTTCACGGTCTCTCCGCTTTGCTCGGGTCCAAGGTTTATCATTTCACGTTTGACCTGGTTGCCCATGACTCCTCCTGCGTTCCAGCCTTCGACGTCTTTTATATCAATGACTTTATTTCTACTTGTACTCGACCCTCCTTCCATTAGCTTAACTTCTGGTTCCAGTTCAGCAACACGCTTGCGAGCTAGGTACAGGTTTTCCAAGTTGTTTAAATGTTGCATCTCTAACTGTACATATTTATTCTCTCTCGATAAAGCATCCATATGCTCGTTTCGCATTGCATTCTATCTTATTTTCTTATTTCCCGCAGTTATTTCATGATCTTTTCCAAGTATTTTACCATCCTTGCTGCTGCACTACGATTTTCTCTTTCTTCTTCGTGCATGCTGTCACAGTTACAGTTACAGTTATTAGCTTCTCGAAAATTTTAGTTTCATCAGAATCCTCGTGCACATTCTTTTTCAAGCCGCCGATCGTACTTATCCCACTTCCAGTAATCGTCTCATTTGTTGGTTCTTCATCTGCCTCTATGGTTTTTGCTACGTTTCTCGCTACGGTTTTATTTTTATTCTCGCCCATTTCACTCTTAACGACGTTGCGCAGTTGAACTATAGTAGCGTTATATTATTCAATTAAAAACGCAGTAGATAGTAGCACCCAAGTAGCGCCTAGTGTTTTATTGTTTGGAGTAGTACAAAAGGGACCTATAGTTGATGAGCTTTCTGAGTACTTAGAGAATAAATTTAATGATGAACCTAGAGATCTTATAAGCATCCATGAGCACGCATCCGCTAATATCCAGAATTCACAGAAAAGCAATGAGTCATATAGTAGAAAACATAGTGCTCGTCGCGAATGCCATGTAGGAACTTAGAATCGAGGACGCTATAAGATAAGCCGTGTGTATGATAATGATCGATACGAAGTAGTTGATATGGCTGATTGCCTTGGATAAGTAATGTTAACGAAACTGTTGCCCTTTATTCATAAAGATAGTGCTCGATCTATAGTCAGGTCGGCCGAATGTAAATAGTGTAAATATAAGCTGTAGAAAAGGTAACACTGTAACTATCGATAATAGTGGTGTAGTATGCACATATAGCGATGTACCACTGTATGCACATACAGCGATGTACCACTGTTAAAACAACAAACACATTGTACCACTCTGTTGCAAAGTGTATATAAACAATCCAGCCCAAAAATGGCAGGCTGAGCTAGACCATTTGCTGGATTTTAAAAGAATGCGCCCAAAAATACAAATGCTCACTCAGATATAAAAATTTTAATTCAAACTAATGAGAAATCAACACCACCCAAAGCAAAGAAGCTGCCCGAACTTGAGAAAAGATGCCCACCAGACTGCGAGGGACCATTCTGGGACGTAACTTGTAATTATACCTGTGCGAGGACCGGCACCGGTACCGCCCGAGCCCATAGGCCCAGAACAGCTGCAGCCGAAGGAAAGCTGCCCGAGCTTGAGAAAATATGCCCACCAGACTGCGAGGGACCATTCTGGGACGTAACTTGTAATTATACCTGTGCGAGGACCGGCACCGGTACCGCCTGAACCCATAGGCCCAGAAAAGATGCAGCCGAAAACAAGTGCAAGAAAGACCCCGTCACCTGAACCTTCGAGGGAGCGTCAGCGTGCCAGGCCGGCGACGTCCAGCTGACGCAAGGAGGATCTGCAGCCTGAAATATTTTTTTGTTGCCCTACGTGGCACACCACCCTCGATGCACTACGCTGCATATTAGTATTACACGAAAAATTGTAACATTGAGCGGAACTTTTTCTGCCCGATGAGAAGAATGGCCCGTAAAGTCATATACCAATTAGGCAGAAAAATTTAACTATAAAAAAAAAATTAAAACAAATCAAAAACTAAACAATTGCCCTAAAAACTAAAAAGAAATAGAATTCAGAAAATACGATTGAGAAAAACATTTTTTTTTTAAATAATTCATCACAAAGAAATATATAGTAGCATATGTACCATAGTATAACACTTTGTCACACACACACACCACACACACAGTACATATGTACCACTTGATCACACCCACCCAATCCATTTGCCCTAACACATAAGTCAGATCCCAAGCTCTTGGTGACAATAACAATTTCGGCCGCGTTAACATAAACAATTGATTCATAGACATAAACATCCGCCGATGCCGAAATTCGTCATTCCCACTAAGCAACCAAATAGCTTACGCAGCACAAATCCTGGTAATTTTCCATGCGCAACTCTCTTAAAGAGCGCAACCCATTTGAATAGAGAGGAGAGCCTTCAAGCTCATATAAACAAAGTCGACCAAGGGTTTGCTAAGCGTTCAACTCACACTCCAGATTTAGTTCTAATTCATCCACTATACCATTAAGACGTGAATTGACTCCGATTCAAAGTTGTAGCATTATCTTGAAATAAAAACTTATATTTTTTTCAAAACTTGCAACCGCGAACTCGTTATTGGCGCAGTCGGTGGTCCTAAACTTATAGTGACCAACAAAGAACCTTCGTGTGTGATTTAACTTCAACTTTGTGGCTAATCAATGCTACAAGAAGTAACTATCCGCCAGTCATACAGTGCTTAATAATTAAAACCGCTTCAACTTGGTAGCCCACCATAATAGTGTGACCGCTACTAGAAGAAAAAATTATTATTACATAAGTGCTGCAAAGACAAGACCACTAAAGGGTAACTGAAGCCCCAGGTTTTGCATATCAACCAAAGACAGTGTGTAGCCCGCAAAACAAAAAGCGTGACCGCTACGAGGAGTGAAAAATAAAATAAAATCAACAAACAACAAAAACAAGAGAAACAACAATGGCACTACCACAACAACAAGTGCAACTACTCTCCGAGAATCATCTGAGCCAGGCTCTTGGTCAGATTCGACAGGTACCAACATTTACCGGTACGACACTGGAACTGAGCTCGTTCATAAGAAGAATAGAGTTCATACTTCAACTATATCCATCAACTGACGTCCGTCAGTCACACGTACTCTTCAGTGCAATCGAAATGCAAATTGGAGGCGACGCCCAACGAGTATCCCAGCTCAGTGCAGCTAATACATGGCCGGAATTGAAGGAAGCCCTAATCGCCGAGTTCAAGACCCAGACACCATTTGAAGAGCTTTTGAGACGACTATATAACACCCAATTCAATGGATCAGTTCGTAAGTTTTTAGAAGAACTTGAAGCAAAATGCTTTGTAATAACAAATAAGCTAGCTTTAGAAAATAATGATCTACATAATCACATTTATATAAACGCAATGAACAATACAGTAAAAAATGTAATTATTAAAAAACTCCCAGATAGACTCTACATGCAATTAGCCAGATTCGATATAACAACAGTCAGTAAATTAAAGCAAATTGTACAGCAGGAGGGTTGTTATGACAGTACATGGTCCGATCACCCAAAATACCAAAATACTCAAAATACCCAATATAAAAATCAGTACAGCCCAAACTATAACAACACTTCAAATAATCAAAATAAAAATCAAAATTATAATCAAACATCAATTAGCCAAAATAAAAATCAACATATGAACAAAAACAATAACAGCCATGACCAACCTTTCGAATACCTATTCCAAGAATTTAAGCAAAAACTCAACCAAGCACAGACACAAAATCCTTTAAATTATTCCTCCAACTATCAACAAAATCCAGTTTCTTCATCCGCTCCGAATCCGGCAACAAAAAGGCAAAGACCTAGTACCAGCGGGCATTCAAAAATGGATACGTCCGAAAATTTTCATCTACATGCCTCGGACGAAGAAGAAGACACAATTCCTTCATAAATATTGTTTTAAACAATATACCGCTCCGATGTGTTATAGACACTGGGTCTACAATAAACATCATAAGAGCAAACATTTTTAATTTCCCGGTTAAAACTACTAATTTACAAACACACACCATTAACGGCACAATAACCCTAAAGAAAATCATAATTCTAAAACCAAGTAAGCTTTGCCCTACTAAACAAGTTTTTTATATTCATAATTTTTCCGAAAATTACGATATGATATTAGGTACAGGGTTCCTAGAAGACGCCAACGCCCAAATAAACCTTGGCAAAAGAAGTGTAGTTTTAAACAACAACAGTTTCTTAATGGACTACCTACCAGAACGAGAAGGTAGCCTAGAAGACAACCCCGACTATGTGAATGTTTCACCGCCATCATTATCCACTGATGATGAAGCCACAAATTATGCAATAGGAAACGAGATAAGGGAATCAAATGAATTCAGGCTTGACCATCTAAATAAAGAAGAGTCAAATGCCCTTACTAAAATTCTTCAAGAATTTAGGGACATACAATACAGAGAAGGTGAAAATTTGACCTTCACAAGTACTGTAAAGCATGTCATCAAAACTAAACATGAAGACCCAATCTATAGGAAACCTTATAAATACCCCCAGGCCTACGACAAAGAAGTCGAGGTACAAATCAAAGAAATGATTAAACAAGGCATTGTTCGAAAATCGAACTCACCCTACTGTTCCCCTATCTGGATAATACCGAAAAAAAGCGATGCTTCTGGTAAAACAAAGTTCAGATTAGTAATCGACTATCGCAAACTAAACGAAATTACTATTGATGATAAATACCCAATTCCTGTCATGGATGAAATACTAGATAAGCTAGGTAGGTCTCAATATTTCACTACCATAGATTTGGCAAAAGGTTTTCATCAGATCCAAATGGATGAAAGCTCGATTCAAAAAACAGCTTTTTCCACAAAAAATGGACATTACGAGTACACTCGAATGCCGTTTGGACTGAAAAACGCACCTGCAACATTTCAACGTTGTATTAACAATCTATTAGAAGACCTAATTTACAAAGATTGTTTAGTTTACATGGACGATATAATAGTTTTTTCCACTTCATTGGAAGAACACTTGTTATCTCTACGTAAAGTATTTGCTAAATTACAAGAAGCTAATCTAAAGTTACAACTTGACAAATGTGAATTTATGAAAAGAGAAACAGAGTTCTTAGGACACATTGTAACTACGGAAGGCATAAAACCCAACCCAAATAAAATAGAAGCCATACAGAAATTCCCATTACCTAAAACTAATAAAGAAATAAAATCATTTTTAGGACTTTGCGGTTTCTACCGTAAATTTATCCCTAACTTTGCAAAAATTGCTAAACCAATAACACAAAAACTAAAAAAAGGTTCCGTTATAAATTCTAAAGATACCGAGTATATATCAGCCTTCGAAAAATTAAAATTTTTAATTATGTCCGAACCAATATTAATTTACCCAAATTTCGAAAAAACATTCTCATTAACCACAGATGCAAGCAATGTCGCTCTAGGTGCTGTATTATCACAGGATCGTAAACCCGTTTGTTACGCTAGCCGTACTCTCAATGAACATGAACTTAATTATTCAGCAATAGAAAAAGAACTTTTAGCTATTGTTTGGGCCACTAAATACTTCAGGTCCTATCTTTTTGGTCGTAAATTCCAGATTCTTAGTGATCATCAACCTTTAGTTTGGCTCGATAATATCAAGGAACCAAACATGAAACTCCAAAGATGGAAAATCAGACTAAATGAGTTTGATTACCATATAAAATATGTACCAGGAAAAGAAAACCATGTCGCCGACGCACTTTCACGTGTAAAAATAGAAAACTTCTACGGCGAATCTCCCACTTCAGCCGCTACCGTACATAGTAGCCATGAAGATAACCAAAATTACATTTCCTTTACGGAAAGACCAATAAACTACTATAATAGACAAATAGAATTTGTCAAAGACGACAATAACAATACAGATATAAGAAAATATTTTCAAAAAACAAAACTAAAAATCCATTATAAAGAAATGACAAGCGCATATGCAAAAGAATTAATAAAAGAATATTTGTGTACAAAAAATAGCGTAATTTATTTTCATAATGAAATAGATTTCCTTACATTTCAAAACGCCTTCTTAGAAATTGTCAGTCCGAACAACATAACTAAAGTTATGAGAGCAACCAGTAAATTAATAGATATTGAAACATATTCAGAATTTAAAGAAGTAATAATAAAAACCCACAGAGAACTCTTACATCCAGGTATAGAAAAACAAACCAAAATTTTTAAAGAAAAATATTACTACCCAGACTATCAAAAGTTAATACAGAACAATATCAACGAATGTGAAGTGTGTAACATGTGCAAAACAGAACATAGAGACACTAAATTAAATTACGAGTTAACGCCAGAAATTTTCAATCCTAGAGAAAAATATGTTATCGATTTTTATTTAATCGATAATAAAACATTCCTGTCATGTATTGACGTTTATTCCAAATATGCCGCCTTAATTGAAGTCAGCTCTAGGGATTGGCTCGAAGCAAAAAGAGCTCTACTTAAAATTTTTAATGAAATGGGAAAACCGTCCGAAATAAAAGCCGATAAAGACTCAGCATTTATGTGTGCTGCATTACATTTATGGCTAAAGTCCGAAAATGTTCACATTAACGTCACAACAAGTAAAAATGGAATTTCAGACATTGAGAGATTTCATAAAACTGTCAACGAAAAGTTAAGAATTATAAGCACTGAGTCCGACCCAGAGAATAAAATAACAAAATTTGAAACCCTACTCTATGTTTATAACCATAAAATTAAACATAATACAACAGGTAAAACACCAGCAGATATTTTTATATATGCAGGAACACCTGCACATGACACCCAGCAAGAGAAAATTAATAAAATAAATAAATTAAACGAAAATAGACATAGTTATGAAGTAGATACCAGATATAGACAAGCACCATTAGTAAAATCAAAGACAACAAACCCATATAAAAAGACAGGAGAAATTACACAGATTGACGAAAAACATTATGAAGAGAAAAACAGAGGCAGGAAAATAACCCACTATAAATCAAAATATAAAAAGAAAAAGAAAATTAATGAAACTAAATATAACAATAATTCCAGCACAACCCAAAACGACCAAGGCAATCCAACATAATTACACAATTTTGATGATCCTTTGCTATTTTCTATTATGTTTTATCCAACATGTCCAAGGACAAAATCTTGAAGTTAACCCAATTCAAGCCAAAAATGGCTACCTTATATTTAATACTGGATCAATAAGTTTACCAATCAATTACGAGTATCACTACTTATCTGTAAATATTACAAAAATAGAACAAACATATGATAACTTAGTAAAACAATCAGAAGAATATGAAACTTTATCCCAAGTTCAATATTTAGCAGAGAAATTAAAAAGAGAAATGAATGGCATTAGAATAGCAAAGCGCAGCAAACGCGGCTTAGCTAATTTTATGGGCACAATTTATAAATACCTTTTTGGAACCTTAGATCAAGCAGATAAAGAAGAGCTAGAATATAAAATTCAAAATTTGTCCGAAAACAGCGTCCAAGCTAATGAACTCAACGAAGTCATAAAAACAGTAAATGAAGGCATAACATTAATAAATTTATTAAGTGCATTACATGAAAGCGATCAAAGATTAAACATTTTATTATTTAATTTACAACAGTTTACTGAGTATGTAGAAGATATTGAACTTGGAATGCAGTTAACAAGACTTGGCATTTTTAATCCTAAATTACTAAAACATGATTATCTAACAAATATAAACTCAGAAAAACTTCTACATATTAAAACTTCCACTTGGCTGAAAACGGATACAAATGAAATTCTAATATTTTCCCATATTCCAAAAGAAATAATTAAGACCCCAATCTTTACAATAATTCCATATCCAGATAATAATCAAAACATTTTAATAGAAAATGTACAAAATAAATTTTATGTTCAAAATAATCAAACTTATTTGGCATCTACAAAAACTTTAATAATAAACAAATGCTTAACGGGCATACTTAACCAATTCAATACAGAATGCAGATATGTAAAAACTCATAAAGAGTTTGAAATCAATTATGTCGAACCTAATATAATATTAACTTGGAACTTACCAAAAACCATACTTAACCAAAATTGCATAAATAGAGATATAATAATAGAGGGAGACAACATAATAAAAGCTTTTAACTGTTCCATACAAATCGAAGACATCTCAATATCAAACACTATGTTAGATTACACACAAACGATTTATGTTAACAACAATATCACTAAGTTAAAAGCCCTTTCTTATATACAAGCTAAAGAAATTTTTGAAATCCACAATAAAACAAACAATAAATTTCAAATAATTACATTTACTATTTTAATAGTTTTAGTTGTCATAATAATATTCTATTATATCTACAAATATAAGAATATACCTAAGAAAATTATAATCAAATTCAAAAGACAAGTACCCACTCCTATTGCATCAAATATTATAAACAATGATGTAACAGAAATAGAAAATAATGTAAATCCTGTCTTGTATCCTAAATTATCCGCCTGAGGACAGGCTAATTTCTTAAGGATGGGGAAGTAGCATATGTACCATAGTATAACACTTTGTCACACACACACACCACACACACAGTACATATGTACCACTTGATCACACCCACCCAATCCATTTGCCCTAACACATAAGTCAGATCCCAAGCTCTTGGTGACAATAACAATTTCGGCCGCGTTAACATAAACAATTGATTCATAGACATAAACATCCGCCGATGCCGAAATTCGTCATTCCCACTAAGCAACCAAATAGCTTACGTAGCACAAATCCTGGTAATTTTCCATGCGCAACTCTCTTAAAGAGCGCAACCCATTTGAATAGAGAGGAGAGCCTTCAAGCTCATATAAACAAAGTCGACCAAGGGTTTGCTAAGCGTTCAACTCACACTCCAGATTTAGTTCTAATTCATCCACTATACCATTAAGACGTGAATTGACTTCGATTCAAAGTTGTAGCATTATCTTGAAATAAAAACTTATATTTTTTTCAAAACTTGCAACCGCGAACTCGTTATTATATAATTTAAATTTAAAACAAAATTAATAAATAAAGAGAGAGCATAAATGATAGTAAACGTATAACCGGTCAAATATTAAACGAATGTATGAATCTTAATATAAATATTACCAACGTGATCCCAAAGTTAGATCCACCGATTTTCGAACATTCAGATAATCCCATAATGTTAGATCATAATTCTAAAATTGCGGACTCCACCGCCAATGTAATAAATTTAGTCAAGGTATCACATCCCGAACTGAAAACTATTACAATTCTCCTCATAATAATAGTAGTATTATTATGTGCAGGTCTTTTAACAAAACTTTGTAGTTGCACAATAGGTGCCTCAAGAAAAAATACTTGAGTAGGGCAAATGATTTAGAGAAGACCTAAATTTATTAACCTAAAGCAAGAAATATTTAGAAAAAATAAATAATAATACAATATCCGCGATAATCAGGGAAACATTAGAAAGAGATCACCTGTTTATCTTGAGAAACTTAAAAACTAAGAACTGGTCAGGGGTATCAAAAGTATTAATCAGATTTCGATTAAACTTAATTTCAATAAAATACAATTTGAAACTTGATATCCCAACAATATTGAACACCTTTAAAAATCGAGACAGTTGAAAAACCTGAATCGATAGACCAGCAGGAGACCGACTCGGAAGACAATTCAGATACCGAAATCGAGGAGAGGGATCTAAACGATCTAACTATTCCAGCGGTTTTAACAATACCACCAGCACAGGAAGAGGCATTAGAGTCAGACCAATCTACTTCGTTAATACGTTTACTAGATACAATA
Source organism: Drosophila orena (assembly GCA_005876975.1). Classification (NCBI taxonomy): domain Eukaryota; kingdom Metazoa; phylum Arthropoda; class Insecta; order Diptera; family Drosophilidae; genus Drosophila; species Drosophila orena. Next base: position 109,907 of record VCKV01000137.1, read on the forward strand.
GAAACCATCATAGCAACAACCAAGCAACAATAGCACAATGACACAAACAAATATTGACTTTATTAATACCGCATCTAAGCTTATAACAGTTTTTGATGGTAAAGCCGAAAATTTAAGAAGTTTTATAGATGCATTGGAAATAATTCAGTCAATAAAAGGCGAACACGAACATAAATTTAATCGGAAATGAAACTTCTATTACTGAAGTTATTTATCGATTAAAGAACAATGTCAAGAGCGAAACTGTTGAAGTATTGTCAGCAAAACTGCCAACCAATACACGACAGAGGTTGGGCAGCTGACAAAAGCTTTGGAGGTTGCATATATAACAGATAGTTTACCCATGGCAGCACGCAGTTAAAGCAATGAATACAAACTGCGCAATAGATAAGGTTAAACTTATAATGAAAGCTGGTACGTTCAATACAATGAATATTGCCATATCAAAATTTGTAAATACTTGCACAGAAGCGACTGGACAGTCAAACACTGTTCTTTATTATAACAATTACTCACAGCGTGGTAGAGGCCGTGGTCGTGGAAACTTCAGAGGTAACTCTCGTAACAATTACCATTACCACAACAACCACAATAATGCTGGAAGAGGCCAATATAGAGGAAACCCTAGAGGCCGTAGCAACTCGAACCGAGGCCAAAATAACAACAATCGAGGAAATGTAAGAGTAGCCCAAAATAATTCGAGAAACTCCGAACAACCCTTAGCTACTCAACAATAAATAATTACAAGGTTCCAACAATTAATCTAAGCCAGAACATATTTGTTAATATTGTCAATGTAGTGTAGTATACACATATATAATAATAATACAAATTATAAAATTACACATATACAACATAATAATAAGACAATTAATAAGTAAACTTAAGTCCACCCTAGAATCATAAGTGCACCCTAAGCTTAGCATGTACGCCTTTAGGGGTTACGCTTGACTCCCATTGGTTATCAAGAAGGACGTTCATACTAGACGTCTGCACGAGTGCACTCAAAATTTTCTGTTAATGAGTACGCACAAGTTTAAGTCGCAATTCGGCGCGCCGAAACCTTTTTAACAGAGATAATTGAGCATTGGCTAGCATTGTTTTTGTTGTATGTGGAATGAGCGAAATTCAACCCAAAGCGGAATGGATAGAATGAGTGGACGCAGTGTAAATGTGTAGAGTTCTCGGAGAAAATTTTGGCATTCTCTTCATTCATAGCTTGCAGAGCAGACGCAGCAGAGCAGAAAATTTTATAATAATAAAAATGCAGAGCTTGGACGAAAGCGTAAGTACTTTAGTAATTGTAAATTGTAAAAAAAAATAATATATGTGTAAATAGAATAACAAATTAATAATTAATTATGATTTCAATTGCCTTGAATGGTGGCACATAAACAAAAATATTTTTCCCCAATTATATAAAGCTAACTGCACCATTTTTTGTATTCCTGCAAGCAGCTCAGCATCTGAAAGAACATTTTCATACGCAAGAAATTTAATTTCGGAAAAAAGGTGCATTATTGCTAACAATTCTAATTCAGTAAACTAAATAATGTTTCTCCATTCTGTTATTGAAAATTAAAATAAATAAAATATATACTTATACATAAAAATTATTTCATGTCTTTCTATTTCTCTATGCCTTGCATGCAAAAGCAAAACGAAAACGAAAACGAAAACGAAAAAACAAACACGCAATAAATTTGACGTCGCCAATGCGGCGCACAGTTAACCGCTTCGGTTATTCCGATTACTCCGTCGCGACCACTCATTCGTGCATTGCCTCTCCGTTCGGTTATACTAAATTTTTTAATCATGCCTTTCCCACATTTTCCAATTCCCTTTTAACTCAATGTCTCACTCATTCAGTCACAATTTGGAGTGAGAGACCATATGCTGCTTTGACTGTAGTCATGCAGACGTCTAGTTCATACATACATATTGTTGTTTTTGCTAGTGTCAGCAATTTGCTGTCACGAGTGATCGGCAGGCCGCGGTAAGCTTCATTACATTAAGTTTGTCCATTAAGTGAAAAACACAGAGAAAACTTTTGACCATAAAGACATAAATTGGAGGCATACACTATACACTATACACCAAATTAATCATATTTATTTAATGAATAAGAATGAATAAGGGGGAAAAGTTCACAGTAGAAACAAAAAAAAACTTTTCTTTCTAATAGACACAGGTGCAGATATTTCCCTTCTAAAAGAAAATTCTTATATCTTCAATGATATTCAAGAAAACAAAAAAATTAATATCCAAGGAATAGGACAAGAATTAATTCAATCCAAAGGTTTAATTTAAATTGAGATACAGACAGATAAATACATAATTCCACACGATTTGCATATAGTAGATCCACATTTCTTAATCCCATGTGTTGGAATATTAGGCATTGATTTCATAAAAAAGTTCAATTGCCAATTAGATTTTAATCAAACAGAAGATTGGCTCAAGATGAGACCAAATAATTTGAAGTTCCCAATTTTTGTTCCAATAACATACAGTTCTAATAATAACTCAATAATTCTACCAGCAAGATCCCAGGTGGTCCGAAAAATACAAATATCCTCAAATGAAGATAGTGTTTTAATACCTAACCAGGAAATTCAAAACGGCATTTATGTTGCAAATACAGATGCAAAAAACAAAAACGCATTTGTCCGATTACTAAATACAACTGGTAAAGATCAGATAGTAAATATAAAAAATTTAAAATATGAATCACTTTCGAACTATGAAATAGTCCAAACCAACTATGAAGCAAGAGAAAAAACTGTCATATCTCAATTATCAAAAAATTTTCCACCCCAATTCAAATCCACACTAATCGATTTCTGCACAAAATATAGTGATGTATTCGGACTTAAAACCGAATCGATTACAACAAATATTTTTTATAAACAAAAGCTAAGATTAACAGATGATGAGATGATGATATATTAAAAATTATAGAAATCCTCACAGTCAGCTTGACGGAATTCAAGCACAGGTAGAAAAATTAAATGATAACAAAATAGTCGAACCGTCTGTGTCACCATATAACAGCCCACTTTTGTTAGTTCCGAAGAAATCTCTTCCCGGTTCTGACAAGAAAAAATGGCGATTAGTAATTGACTATCGTCAGATTAATAAAAAACTGTTGTCCGATAAATTCCCACTGCCTAGAATAGATGATATTTTAGATCAAAAAAATTAGAGCAAAATATTTTTCATGCCTAGACTTAATGTCAGGTTTTCATCAAATTGAACTCGAAGAAAGTTCAAGAGATATAACGTCTTTTTCAACGAGCAATGGCTCATATCGCTTCACGCGATTACCATTCGGTCTAAAAATAGCACCAATTTCCTTCCAGAGGATGATGACAATAACATATGAAAAACATATGACTAAAAACTTAACAAATTTTTTTTTAGAAATGTAGGAAATATAACCTAAAGCTACATCCAGAAAGCTACATCATTTTTCGTGCATGAAGTCACTTTTTTGGGACACAAATGCACAGATCAAGGAATCTTGCCAGATGACAAAAATATGACGTCGTCAGAAATTATCTATCATGTGGGATGCGGACAGTGCTAGGCGATTTGTTGCATTTTGCAATTACTATAGACGTTTTATCCATAATTTTTCCTAATATTCTCGTCACATAACAAGATTATGTAAAAATGGTGTACAATTCGAATGGACAGCTGAATGCCAACATGCCTTCGAACATCTCAAATCGGCACTAGTTAATCCCAATTTATTACAATACCCAAATTTCAGCAAAGAATTTTGCATAATTACTAATGCAAGTAAGCAAGCTTGTTGAGCAGTGTTAACTCAACACAAAAATGGACTTCAACTTCCAGTTGCATACGCATCAAGAGCGTTTACCAAGGGTGAAAGTAACAAAAGCAAAACAGAACAATAATTGGCAGCACTTCATTGGGCAATAACTCATTTCAGACCATATATTTATGGTAGACATTTCACTGTCAAAACAGACCGCAGACCACTTACTGTTCTCTATGATAAGTCCGAGATCTAATCTAACTCGTATGAGACTTGAATTATAGGAGTATAATTTTACAGTTGAGTACCTAAAGGGGAAAGATAACTATGTAGCTGATGCCTTATCAAGAATAACCATCGAAGAACGAAGAACGAATTAGAATTGCCTAATCAATCTATAGAAAAAGCTTCAAAGCCCAACGTATATGAAGTCATCAAAAATGACGAAGTACGTAAATTAGTGACCTTGCACGTAAAAAATATGCTATGTTTCTTTAAACATGGTAAAAAAATTATTGCAAGAAATGATGTTAGCGACTTATATACTAATGGAATCCTCGACTTAGGTCAATTTTTCCAAAGGCTTGAAATGCAAGCCGGTATAAATGAAATCAGCCAACTCAAAGTGGCACCGTGGGAAAATATCTTTGAACATGTTTCAATTGATCATTTTAAAATAATGGGCAATAAAACATTAAATTCTTAGAGAGTAGCGCTACCCAACCCGGTGACCCAAATAGAAAAAATAAAATAAAAAGAAGCTATATTGTCTACATTTCATGACGATCCCATACAAGGAGATCACACAGGGATCACAAAAACCTTGGCCAAGGTCAAAAGATATTATTACTGGAAAGGTATGTCTAAAGATATAACAGAATACATAAGAAAATGTCAGAAATGCCGAAAATCAAAAGTGACAAGAAACTCCCTTAACAATAACAGAAACTCAAATAAAAGCTTTTGACAGGGTGATAGTGGACACTATTGGTCCGCTACCAAAATCAGAAAATGGCAATGAATATGCAATCACACTAATATGTGATTTAACTAAATATCTAGTTGCCATACCAGTCACAAACAAAAGCGCAAATACTGTCGCCAAAGCTATTTATGAATCTTTTATTCTAAATGAAAACGTTCATTACGGACATGGAAACAGAATATAAGAATTCAGTTATAAATGACTTGTGCAAATATCTTAAAAGAAAAAATATACCATCAACTGCACACCATCACCAGACAGTAAGAACAGTCGAAAGAAGTCACCGAGCTTTCAATGAATATATACGTTCATACATATCGGTTGATAAAACTGATTGGGACGTATGGCTTCAATATTTCGTATTTCAACACAACCCCATCAATGGCACATAACTATTGTCCATATGAACTTGTCTTCGGTAAAAAAAAACCTTACCAAAACATTTTAATAGCATAAATAATATAGAACCCATATATAATATAGATGATTATGCTAAGGAAAGTAAATATAGATTAGAAGTAGCCTATAAAAGAGCTAGTGTTATGATAAATGAACATAAAGAAAAAAATAAGAAACTTTATGATCAGAAAGCATGAAACTTATATATATCAGTAGGAGATAAAGTTTTATTAAAAAACGAAACAGGTCATTAGTTAGAACCTAAATATACAGGTCCGTATAAAATAACGGAAATATTAAAAAATGACAACATTATAATATATAATAACAAAAATAAAAAGCAAACTGTTCATAAAGACAGATTAAATATTTTTGTTTCATAAATATTTATTGTATGATCATACATAGGCATACAAATATTACACAACAAATTTTTTATACATAAAAATATACTAATTCGTATCATTTATGAACTCGTACTAAAAAATGTTTATTTCATAATTATAATTAGTATGGCCATGCGAAGATAAAAATACTTCTTTATATTTGAACATTATTTGTAATATATAAAAAAAAAGAAGACCAAAAAAAAAAAAAACTTGCCTTGTTCAAAAAAAAAAATATAATTAATCTTTTTAGTAAAATCTTATAAAATAACTTCAAGTATCTAGGGCGTCCCCACTTACTCAGCAAACGCATACAGGCAGATGCGCGATTGAGGCAGATGCAATGGCTCATTGGAAGAAGGTCCAAGCTGAGGCAAAACTTCAAAATCCTGATGTACAAGGCAATTCTCAAGCCAATCTGGACCTACGGGATACAGCTGTGGGGCGCGGCAAGCCATTCGAATTGCCAGATAATACAGCGGTTCCAGAACAGGTGCTTGAGAATCGCCTGTAATGCGCATCCCTACCACGAGAACGTTGCAATACATGGAGAACTTGGAATCCCATCAGTCTCAGAAGAAATCTCCAGGCACAGTGAGAGATACCTTAAAAGGCTTGGGAACCACCCCAACCACCTCGCCATAAACCTATTGGACAACAGCCAAACCAACAGACAACTAATGAGGAGACATCCCCTTGACCTACCACAACAATAACAAATGAATTTAAAACCCGCCCCAAATACATGTAGTATCCCTTAAGTTAAGTCACCCGCCAAACCATTTAATTATTGTCCACTCGGACAGAACTTAAATAAATAAACGCACGCTACAACAAAAAAAAAAAAGAAAGCAAGAAACTTAGATATATCAGTAGGAGATAAAGTTTTATAAATAGAAAAAAATGACATTATAATATATAATAACGAAAATAAAAAGCAAACTGTTCATGGAACAAAATAAAAATTTAATTAAACTTTTCAGTAAAATCGTATCAAAAAACTTCATAAAATTACGTTATTTTTGAAAAGGAGTGCACATACAGCGATGTACCACTGTAATAACAACAAACACATTGTAGAACTCTGTTGCAAAGTGTATATAAACAAATGACTATATGCTTGCATAGTCAGCTGGCCAAACGCCGATCGCCGCATATGCATGCCTACAGCACTCCCCCTCCTCAAGCGCCGTCGCTCGCCGACAATTCATATATATACATAAGATATGCATATAAGCGTCGCAGCGCCGCAGGGCTACGCCGGCAGCGCTGCTCCTCTAATTAAGCTAAGAAACTCCAAATCAATTGACAAATTACTTTGAAGAGCGGGACCTGCCCTGCTCTCAATAATAAAGAACCAAATTAACAGCTTCGCGCGTATTCCCACTGGCTGTCGGACCTGGTATACAGCTCCTCTTGTATTCTCACTGACTGTCGGACCTGGGGTACAGCTCCTAGTGTATTCTCACTGACTGTGGAACCTGGGGTACAGCTCCTCGCGTATTTTCACTGACTGTCGGACCTGGCGTACAGCTCCTCGCGTATTCTCACTGACTGTCGGACCTAGGGCAGAGCTCCTCGCGTATTCTCACCGACTATCGGACCTGGGGTACAGCACCTCGCGTATTCTAACTGACAGTCGGACCTAGGGTACAGCTCCTCACGTATTCTCACTGACTGTCTGTCGCGCGGCCGCGTCGGGACTGCTCCCGTACTCCGCCCGCTTATCCTCTTGCACATATGACTCACGCCTGTTTAGCTGACTGTCCCAAACTGCGCTTCCGCCGTCCCTTTTATAGGCCGCGGGGATCCCGTTATTTCCCCTTTTGGGCATACATGTCCCGTTAGTTCACGGTGCGTCCTCTTTGTGCTCGACGAAAGTCCACACTGTTACCGTTCTACATCTCTGCCCTTGGCCGGCTTGAGTCCAAGGTTCAGCGCGGTACTGTTAGTTCACGGTCTCTTTGCTTTGCTCGGGTCCTATGTTTATCATATCACGTTTGACCTGGTTGCCCATGACTCCTCCTGCATTCCAGCTTTCTTCGCTGTTGCTAGGAGTTTTAAGACTCCTCACACACTTAACATGCGCTTTGCAAATTGATCTGGTGCGTCATAAGTGTTCATTATGTGCTCAAAATCATTTATCCAACCCTGTATCGGGTAACCATCATCTCCCGAAAAGTATTTAATCAACGCTTCGACGTTTTTTATATCAATGACGTTATTTCTACTTGTTTTCGACCCTCCTTCCATTAGTTTAAATTCTGGTTCCAGTTCAGCAACACGCTTGCGAGCTAAGTTTTTCAAGTTGTTTAAATGTTGCATCTCTAACTGTACATTTGCTCGTATCGCATTGCATTCTGTCTTATTGTCTCATTTCCGGCAGTTATTTCATGATCGTTTCCAAGTATCTTACCATCCATGCTGCTGCTTAATGCTACACTATGATTGTCTCTTTCTTCTTCGTGCATGCTCTTATTGTCTTCAGTTACAGTTATTAGCTTCTCGAAAATTGTAATTTCATCAGAATCCTCGTGCACATTCCTTTTGGAGCCGCCGATCGTACTTATCCCACTTCCAGGAAACGTCTCATTTGTTGGTTCTTAATCTGCCTCTATGGTTTTTGCTAGGTTTGTCGCTACGGTTTTATTTTTATTCTCGCACATTTCACTCTTGACGACGTTGCGCAGTTGCACTATAGTCGAGTCTTCACCAAAATAAACTTTTTTTGCTTATAATATGTCAATTAGCTCGGGTTTTGATTTTTTTAAGAATAGCACTATATTCTATTGTATTTCTGCTTTATTATTATTGTCTTGGGCTTTACCCCATACCTGGTTTCTGTAACAATCTTTTTAAGTTGTTCTTTATTCACGTTGTCTCTCTTTCAAGCTCTCGTTTCAAACTCCTCGATCTCGAGTTCTTAAGACTATACAAATAATTCTGTCGATATTAGTGTTACCTAGTGTTTTTTATTTATGCACAGTTTACAATAAAGTGGAATATTCAATTAAAAACGCAGTACATTAGCACTCAAGTTGCGCCTAGTGCTTAATTGCTTGGAGTAGAACAAAAGGGACCTATAGTTGATGAGCTTTCTGATTACTTAGAGAATAAATTCAATGATGAACCTAGAGATCTTGTAAGCATCCGTGAGCACGCATCCGCTAATATCCAGAATTCACAGAAAAGCAATGAGTCATATAGTAGAAAACATAGTGCTCGTCGCGAATGCCATGTAGGAACTTAGAATCGAGGACGCTATAAGATAAGCCGTGTGTATGATAATGATCGATACGAAGTAGTTGATATGGCTAATTGCCTTGGATAAGTAATGTTATCGAAACTGTTGCCCTTTATTTCATAAAGATAGTGTTCGATCTGTAGTCAGGTCGGCCGTAAGTAAATAGTGTAAATATAAGCTCAATAAATTGTCATCGACCGTAAACGAAAAAGCGCCAAACGAAGAGAAGTAAACGAATAAAGTAAAGAAAATAAAAGTATTACAATCCAAAAATTTTAAATCTGGCAGCCGTAGAGCTCTACTCATAGCCCAGCCGTATAAATTGTTTGCATTAACTATATATATAAGTAATATAAGTGTCCGACCCAGATTTGTCCCGCGCCGCATTCCAATGGGAGAGGGGTGGTGACTTCTGTCTCGGCTGTGACCGGCTTCTCGGTCGGGGAAGAGGAGCGGAGATATTCTCTGCTGGAGGTGCGCAGGCGATTCGCCGCGCAGCTCAGTTCTGGAAGGTAAGTATATGATGGGAGAACTTTCTCCGTTATTGCCCGCCCTTAAGGCTAGACAACCAATATATAAAAAATACAGCGAAGGCTGGAGTATGTTTCTGAGCGTGCGCTCTTTATTGTGTATGAAATCAAACTGACTTAAGGCTAACAAAATATGGGACTCATAGCGGCCACTCCAACGGGTAGTGTTTGCCGGCTATGCACGAGCTTCCGGCCAGACGCTGTGTCAGCAGTTTGGCCGGAGCGAGTCTTCGGACGATCGGTCGTTGCCGTCGCCCGGTTAACCTTAGTTAACTACTCCCCCCTCGGAAATAAGGCCGCCCTCGGCCGTCTGTAGTTCAGCGATAACCTGCCTAATTTGGCCTGCGGATTTTCTTGCCTTGGTGAAACGCCAAAAAACGAGCCCGATGCAGATGAGTGCGCAGCATATTGCTCCTGCAATAGTTACTACGAGACGTGTTCGGTGGTTGTCAATCTCTTCTCTGAACTCCTTGATAAACTCCAAGTTTCGTTCACTTAGACGGTGAAGATACGGGAGGCTGAGGACATCTTGGGTAGCGGTGATGTTCAACAAGGGAAGACTTGCTGTCCCTGGAGCTCTCTTCTGGGTGTTATTGTGGTTGATGAAGAGTGTGTCATTTATAGTGGCCTGCTTGTCAAATGTTATGAGGTGTGTGCCATGAGTCCAGATTTCTGTGCCGTTGTCCACTCGCACTTTGGCAGACCTTTCGTTGATGATAATGATGCCTTCATCTACGTAGGTTATCGGATGCAGGTCACTTTCTTGTACTCGGCAATGTGCTACCCCACCGGCGTGCAGTTCTTTGGCGCACGAACTCTCTGAAGCTAGGCGGCAGAATGTGGCTCTCGATGATTCGGAGCAGTTTTTGATTGCGTAAATTTCTCCGCTGCATTCGGCTATGACATTGTCTGTGATCTGCAACGTCGTTCCACCATGGGCAACTGGGAAAATAGTGATCTTTTTGCAGGCCAATTTAACTTTGGGAAATTTAATGATAAAGTGTAGAACGTTACGGGACTGTAAAATCTTAACAGACGAGACGGACAAAAGATCTCCTATAGGTGTGTCGGTGGGTTCCTCAAGCCAAACTGTTTTTAAGTCTTCGTGGTCTAAAATGTTCGGACTAACAATGTTAATCCTGGCTAGGGTTACTGCAAGCATTAAATTTTGTAATTCCGCCATCAACATGCGGTTTCTAGCAAGCAGTGTTTCATAAAGGTGTCCAGTGTCTATTTGTGAGTTTTTGGCTGATCTCAAAATTGAATTGACGGTATAGGTAAGTTTATTAATTTGATTCTGGGTTTTGGTGTTAATTTGGATCTGTCTATTGCTAGACTCGACTAACTTCATTTCGGAAAACCTGATTTTTTCTAAATCACTGGCATCCGGTGTCCCTGCTACAACCTTTAGCATAGATCCTAAGAAATCCAAGCTCCTAGCTACTCTATGATGAACGCCCAACGACTCTAACAAGTCCTGGAGGTGGGCGGTATCCACGCTCAGAAGCTTCTTCATATGGGATAGCGGAAACATGTCTATCATGTTGGTTGTCTCCTCTATTATGCGCCCATATTCTGAGAGGTTTGCTGTGTGCGTGACGTAAGCAAACTCCTCCCATACTAGGATTTCGCCATCTACAATGGGGATGTACCTGGCCCGTGAATAATCGGTAACGTGGGCCGACGCCAAGGACAGGAGTATGCAAAATGTTGGTCCGATCCTGTGAAATTAAACTTTAGCTATTTTTATGCTTATTGAGGGTTTTCCCACCACCGATAACATGAACTTATAGTAAAAAAAACAAGGTGCGCCAAGCGGCTTGAAGGTGAATATAAAAAATAAAGTGCGCCGGATGGCTTGAAGGTGTGATAAAAAATATAATATAAAAAAATGAATATAAAAAATATATAAAAAATGAATATAAAAAATGAATAATAAAAAAAAAACCATAAAGGACATAGTAGGTTACATCATTTAAGATTGTCCTTGTGGACCACCCTCCCCTTAATGAGGACCGTGGTCCCCAGGTCCGCTTCTACGGCTCTCTCCTCGCACAAGGGTGTGAGTTTATTTCCCAGCCTTCTATTGGATTTAACCAATACCTTCTCGCCGACTTCGAATACTCTGTGTTGTCGGGAGGCGTTTTCCCTGGTCCTGAGCGTGTCTTGTGCCTTAATGATTCTGTTCCGGACTTCCGTCTGTGGGTCATCTGGGTGCTCCTGCACGATGTCAACTGGTCGTTTGTTAACGACAGAGTGAATTGACTTATTATATTTGGCGGTTGCCAACAAAATAATTTCCACAGTGTCGGCTATGCCCTTGTCGATTTTTAGGCAACGAGCAAGTTCCAAAAGGGTGCTATGAAAGCGCTCCACTTGCCCATTTGACACGCTATGGAGTGGCGGTGCATTGGCAATGCTAACGCCAAAGTGATTGTCAAGCATGGTCGAGATAGTATGCGAATTTAATGAAGGTTCATTATCGCAGTAAACTACTCTAGCCCTAGGGAAAAAATTCATGATCTGTAGTATGGCCGGTTTAAGGTCTTCGATTGTCCTAGAGTGGACATGTTGCACAATTGCGAACTTTGAAAACTTGTCAATGCAAGTGAGAAAATACTTTTTATCCGTAGAAAAAATGTCGATGTGCAGTAGTTCTCCCACATGAGAGGGGATCGGAGTCTCGCCTAGCTCATGCTTTTTTGGGTGCCTATCGTATTTGGCCTTCGCGCACGTTTTGCAGTTTGCTACGATTTCGGTGGCCAACTTGGTCATCTTCGGAAAGTAGTACTCGGAGAGTACCTGCTTAACGTTTTCTTGGGCCGACCTGTGGGCCCTATTGTGTTCTACGGTAAGAATTTCCCGTCTCTCAGGGACTGCAAAAATATCCGTTACACGGTTTTTGCAGTGCCAAATTTTGGTGGCTGGAAATCTCCGAACCAACTCGTCCTGTATTAGTGCCAGCGTGTGCAGGTCACAATGAATGGCGTTAACGCCCTTCGGAACGATAACATCTGCGAGTTCATCAATCAATGACTCTTTGCAGGGGAAGTTAATCGCATGCCGCCTCTTGTTTCCAAAGAGGACGAAGCTGCGCTTTAACGGGAAGCGTGCCTCTTCCAGAGTTATCTGGTTCTGGAAGCAGTTTAGGGGCTTATCCGTCGTTTCGATAGTGTGCGTCAAGGAGAGCTCGCTGTGAATGGTGGCCACGCACGATTGAGATTCTTGCTCCTCCATGACGTTAATTTGTTGCCGTGACAACGCATCGGCGACCAAGTTTTCTTTGCCGGGTTTGTAGAAAATACGCGCCCCTGATTCATCAATGCGCGCTTTCCACCTTTTAATCTTTGCATTCGGATTGGATTCCGATACTGCAAAGGTTAGCGGCTGGTGGTCGGTAAAGATGTTAATGTCTTTAACCGCATACAGGTAATGCCGTAGCTTGGCCAAAGCCCAGACTATGGCTAAGAGTTCCCTCTCGTTAGTGGCGTAGTTAACCTCCCTGTCTTTCAATGTCCTTGAGATCATTGTTATTGGGCGTCCCTCTTGGGACAATACTGCGCCAATGCCATGGGCCGAGGCATCTGTCGTTAGATCAAATGCCTTTTTGTAGTCGGGGTACCTTAGCATCACGTCGTCGGATGCCAAGATGTTTCGTAGTTTCTGGAACGCTTGTTGTTGCGTCTCCGAGAACTGAACCGGAATGTTTCGTGACCTGTGTCTACTAACTGTTCCGTTTTCCCCTTTTAGGATGTCTGATACAGGCCTTGCTATTGCCGCGAAGTCCTTAATAAAACATCTGTAGTAGCTGGCTAGGCCTAGAAATGACCGTACCTCAAAAACATTTTTGGGTTCCGGAAATTCTTTTATAGCCTTAACCTTTTCTGGGTCTGTTGTAGCACCGTTACAAGTGACTATAAACCCAAGGAAGCTCACACTTTTCTTAAAAAAGCTGGACTTTTCTACTGATACCCTCATGTTCGCATCGTGCAGGCTCTTTAGAACCCAATCTACGTGCTTGATGTGAGAGTTTTCGTCTTCGGAGTAGATAATTACGTCGTCAACGTAAACATAGCAGAACTTGCCGATTTGTTCCCGTAGGATGTCGTCGATTGTCCTCTGAAAAATGCTGCCTGCATTTTTGAGGCCAAACGGTAGTCTGCGAAATTCATATTTTCCCCCATTCACAGAGAAAGAGGTTTTTTCCCTGTCGCGTTCTGCAAGAATGATTTGGTGATAACCAGACTTGAGGTCCAGCGTGGAGAAATACTTCGCATTGCCTAGGTTGCTCAATATCATGTTGATATTTGGCATGGGGTATTTATCGGGCACTGTTCTTTCGTTTAGCTTGCGGAAGTCGATAACTAGTCTCATTTTCCGGTTGCCATGGTCATCGGTCCCATTTTTATCTACAACCCATATCGGGTTGTTGTAAGGGGATACCGACTTCTGAATTATCCCGTTTTTAAGCAGATCTTCAATCTCTTTGTTGACGAAGTCCGCCGCCCCCATTGGGTACGGGTATAATTTTGCGTATATGGGCTCCTCACTAACTGTTCGGATGGTAGCTACCACCGATGTGTTATAGGGCAAAGCCTCGTTAGGGTTTGCAAAAGCCTTCTTCCTAGTCTTCAGCATTTCTAAGAACGCGTTTCTGACTAAGGGTGGCGCATCTGAGCAGTCCACTTCGGTAAAATTGACGTCGGGGCATGGGTGGAATTCAATGTTCTCTTCTCCATTGCCCCATCTGAGGTGGCCGGAGGCCAGACAAAGCGATGCCCCTGCCTGTTTAAGTAGGTCGAGGCCAATGATCGCGTCGAAGGAAGACAAATCAGGTAAAATGAAGAACGTGGCCTTCAAATCAAAAAGCGACACGAAGCATTTTTTCGTGATCGTGGTAACGCCATGGAGTGAGTGAATGGTGAATGGGGAATCGACGGGGCGAACGCCTTTTAAGCCTTTGTGAGGCCGGATAAAATTTTTTGACGCACCCGTGTCGATGAGGAACTTCATCTCTTTCCCTGCTACTCTTCGTCTGATGACGGGCAGCAGGGATTTTCCCCTAAAAAATTAATCACTTCTAAATCGTATTCAGAAATGGTGTCGTCGTCGATTTTGTCCGCCGCGCTGGAGGCTGTGGCTGCGTACGTGCCCTCGGCCTGATCTGCGCTCTGAGCGATGTGATTAACCCTCTGTCTCTTGTGAGCGCGTGAACGACCGGAGTGGGCGGGCTTCTCGTTTTGGTAGGCCTGTGCCTGAGTGGGTTGCCTCAACCTGGACATAGACGGATCAACCTCCATGGGTTCTGGTGCGTTTTCAGGACGCCTGTCGTTATGCGGAGCCGAGTGTACCTGAGCCCTAACCTGTTTAGTAAAGTGTGGGTTTTTTCCCCCGCTTACTTGGGAGTGCGCTTGGTAGGGCGTTCGTTGGCGTTCTTGCGCCATTGGGTATTGTTTCCTATCCCTATCCTCCAGGCTTTTTGCAAACGATGTTGCGAAGGTGTACCTTTCGTGGTTTGATTCCACTTCCTGAGCTAATGCCAACGCAGTTGGCATGTCCTTCGGCTTCGCCGAGAAGAGGACATCGGACAGACTGCGCTTGAGTCCCGAAATAAATATACGGAGCGCATCATCCCGAAATTTGTCGCATAAGGTTCTTGCCGCCGCCGTTTCGTACGACATGGTGGCTTTGTTGGTAAGCAAGGTGAGCTTTTTCTCGACCTCGTCGTAGTATTGTAGTATAGTCAGGCTCCCCTGTTTGAGGGTGCCCATCTCCTGCTCGATGACGTGAATCGCGCGTTTGTCACTATATGTGAAATCGAGGCGATCTATGATCGCATCGAAATTCAATACAGTGCCGAACGAAGACAGCACCGCATCGGCAGGGCCTCTTATTTTACTTCTGATTATAACGACCGCCTGGTAGTGGCGTGAGCTATTTACATAATTTCTAAATATGTAATATGCGGCTACCGCCGCCTGTCGCCAAGAGACATATGTCTCTTGTGCTCCCGTAAATTCGGGCAAGCATTTTACGGCATCCAGAGGCTCGCTGCACTCGACGTCGCCCGTGATATCAATGGGTTGGTATACCTTGATTATAGGGGCTGCCGCTTGTGTGGGTGTGATTTGCACCGCTGCAACTTGGGTAGCCAACTGTTGTATAGTTTCGCGCATTTCTTGTTCTCTGCGCTTGGCTTCACCGGCCGCTTCTGCCAAAGCATGATTAACGGCGGCCTGAATCACAGCCTTAAGCTGCTCTGGGTCCATGGTTCTAACTGAAGGGGGGTCAGCGGGTGCCCGTATTGGGGTGGAAGTGCGCGGGGGCCCTTCACTGTCAGAATCTGAGCTGCTAGCGTACCGTTTATTTTCCCTATATTGTGTAAACTGGGAGCTCATATGTGCTTAAGTTAAACTGCACTGGTATGCGATGCCCGCTCAGCTATTTTGCCCATGAAGGCAGCTGGCAATGCAAGAAGTACGCGGGGACGGGGCCGCCGCCTTAACAATTATGTATGTGAGCTAAGTTGCCGCCTTTCCAAGTACCAACACTGGTAAGGTGAGGGGTGCGCGGGGACTGAGCCTCCGCCACGACAAACAAAGAAGCACCGGTAGGGTGAGGGGTGTGCGGGGACTGTAGCTGCCGCCTTTGCAACGATGTATAAAGTTGTTCGAACCAAGCCGTCGCCTCGCGGAGCAGCGGCAAGGTAGGGGGTATGCGGGAGCTGAGCTTCCGCCACTATAAACAAAGAAGCGAAGAATAAATAATTGAAATACAAATGCATGCGCGGCCGTATTGGGTTCACAGCGGTGGAGTGGGGACAATAAAAGATACAAAGTGGACTGCGAAGCTAATACCAAGAATTTCTACTCGAGCGATGTGATACACAAAACCGAATTAAATGTAAAATAAAAATTCAAATCTGGTATATTAAATTGTCTCACCAAAAATATTTGCAGTGTAAGATTTAATTTAAAATTAAAAAATTAAAAATTGGAATTAACACCAACACCATTAGTCGTCGCGTTCAAAATTGAGATTTTAGAAACACTCTATAGACTGGTTTGTTTTAATTTTTTTTATTACTGATCTGCACTGTCGAAGACGTAAAAGAGGTTTGGCCAGCGGGTCCACTTACATGTTATGTTTGCTATGTGGTATGTGGTATGTGGTATGGGCGGGTGTTTCCCGCTAGTTGGGCGCCAGTAATATAAGTGTCCGACCCAGATTTGTCCCGCGCCGCAGTCCAATGGGAGAGGGGTGGTGACTTCTGTCTCGGCTGTGACCGGCTTCTCGGTCGGGGAAGAGGAGCGGAGATATTCTCTGCTGGAGGTGCGCAGGCGATTCGCCGCGCAGCTCAGTTCTGGAAGGTAAGTATATGATGGGAGAACTTTCTCCGTTATTGCCTGCCCTTAAGGCTAGACAACCAATATATAAAAAATACAGCGAAGGCTGGAGTATGTTTCTGAGCGTGCGCTCTTTATTGTGTATGAAATCAAACTGACTTAAGGCTAACAAAATATGGGACTCATAGCGGCCACTCCAACGGGTAGTGTTTGCCGGCTATGCACGAGCTTCCGGCCAGACGCTGTGTCAGCAGTTTGGCCGGAGCGAGTCTTCGGACGATCGGTCGTTGCCGTCGCCCGGTTAACCTTAGTTAACTTATATAATTAAATAATCGCAATACTCATATGTAAAAAAAATATGATTTTATTTTACTGAATGATTACAATATTTTTACTTGAGAAGAACACCGACCGATTATAATTAGGTCTCAAACTGAACTCTGATGATTACTCTGATTTGATTGACGTTCAAGCCTCGGTTTCGAGCTTTCCTAATATGGACTTTAGACTTTAGGGTTCTGAACAAATGAAGAGAGAAAGCTTTGGAGTTGCTGACTTTAATAGTCTTTGCATTTCTCTTGGATTCAAGTGCATTCGCTCTTGGATACAAGTGCTCTTAGATTCTTATAATTTTGTTTATTGAAATCTAATACTTCTGTTTTTCGGGATTGCGAGTCCGAGTTTTGAACGTGGGAACGCAACGATGATGCGAGGGCTTAAGCATAGATTGTTTAAATTAGATAACGGATGTTTAGTATACCAGTGGGTGACTTATCAGGTATCTGGTATCTGTTGGGTACATCCAGAGTTGTGTTGGGTGTGTGGGTGTGTTTGGGTGTACATGTTGTTAGTGTGTAGGCATGTGCTTAAGTCTTAGGGACTTATGGATATGTCACTCCCCCAATCATTGAATTTGGCCTGTCCTCAGGTCGTTAAATTTGGATATATCATAACATTGTTTTCTGGTTGAATATTTTCCTTGACATTAGTTTCAAGGTGCGGATGCTCTTTATTTTGTTTACAATATTTGACAATAATTTTCTTAGGTATATTTTTAAACTTATATGCTAAATACAGAGTCAAACTAATTATCATGATGACAAAAGATGTAATGCATATTATTTGGAAAAAGTTGTAGTGTTTTACATGCAATTTTATCATTTCTTTTGTTTCTAAGTGATTTATTGGTTCTAAGCGTGTAACATTGTTGGTGATATAAATCGTTTGTGTAAAATCTGCTACATTATTAGAAATTAGGAATTCATCTATTTGCATGGTACAATTTTTAATTTTAATGATGTTGTTTCCTGATATTCATATTTTGTTGTTTGTACAATCTTGGTTGACAACTGTTTCAGGAATATTCCATGTTAAAAGTATATTTGGTTCTATATAATTTATTTGGAAATTTCTTTGGGTTTTAATGTATTTGCATTGAGTTTAATAAGTCCAACAATACATTTGTCGAATATTAATTTAAATGTATCTTTATGAAATACTTGGTTATTGAATACATAAAACTTATCGAATACTTGCTCGGTTAGAATATAGTTATGTTCATCTGGGTATGGAACTATTTGAAATATCGGAACTTTAGTGACCTCGCTAGGAACGTGGGATATAATCAAAATTGCGTTCGTATCTGTCTTGAGCCAAGTTGATGTTTTTATCTTTAGCATTTTCTCCGAATTTATGTGTTTCAAATAATCATGTTTTAGTAATTTTGGGTTAAAGATCCCTAATCTGGTTAATTGCATACCTAACTCGATGTCTTCTATGTATTCTGTAAACTGCTGTAGGTTGAATATCAGTATCGCAATTTGTTGGTTCTGTTCTTTTTCCACCTTGAGCCTATTAATTATGTCTATAACTTTAATTATTAATGTTAATTATGTCGATAACCATGTTTAGATCATGGGTTTTAACGGAGTCTTCTGACATGATATTAATTTTTTCCTCTAACTCCTCCCTGTCGTCTTCATCTAATGTACCAAATAAGTATTTATATGCCTTCCCTACTACGTTCAAGAGACCTCTTTTGCTTCTGTTAATAATTCTTAATCCATTTATTTCCCGTTTTAGTTTATCGACTAAATATTGTATCTGAGGTACATTGGGATAGTCATTTGCTTCAGTTACTAGATTTTCGAACATAAGCATTGTCTTTGTTATGTTTATACTCAAATAGTGGTATTCGTAGCTGGTTGGAATTTCCATTGTTCCGGTTTGGAATATAAGGTATCCATTTTTCGCACTTATTGGGTTTACTTCGATGTTGCTGCATTTGACCATAGTGATAAGTGATAACATGCTACTAAGCATTATTATAAATATATTGCGTACTTTGCGCTTCTCTGGCTGGTCTGGAATTATCGTATTTGCTCTTATTAATCTTTTTTTGTTTCTTGAATTTTGATTTATAATGAACGATTTTCCTGCCGCGGTTTGTTTCCTCAAAATGTTTACTGTCTACTTGTTCAATTCTTCCTGTCTTTTTAAATGGATTGGTGATTTTACTCTTCACGAGTGGAGCCTGTCTATATTTTATATCAACTTAAAAATTATGCCTATTCTTATTAAGATATTCGATCTTATCAATTTTGTTTTGTTGTACGTTAAAGTCTGGGCTGCCTGCATATAGAAAAATGTCTGCCGGAGATCGTTTTGTGTTATTATGTTTAGCTTTATGATTATAGACGTATAAGATTGTTTTGAACCTTGTAAACCTATCTTCGATATTTTGTTCATTACCGATGATTCTTAGCTTTACGTTTACGGTATTGTGAAATCTTTCTATATCGGATACACCATTTTCGCTGGTTGTTACAGAAATTTGTACGCCTTCGGATCTTAACCAATTTTGCAAAGCTATGCACATAAAAGCTGAATCTTTGTCTGCTTTAATTTCTTGTGGCTTTCCCATATCATTGAATATTTTAGTAATGGCTCTTTTCGCTTCTAGCCAATCTTTACTTTTTACTTCAACTGGGGAGGCAAATTTTGAATAAATATCAATACAAGATAAGAAGATCTGGTTACCCGTGAGATAAAAATCTATCACGTATTTTTCCCTTGTGTTAAATATTTCTGGCGTTGTTTCAAATGTCAATTTAGTGTCTCTATGTTCTGTTTTTGCCAGATTACAGATTTCACATTCATTAATAATATTTTTAATTAGCTTTTGACTATCTGGGTAATAGTATTTTTCTTTAAACCAATTAATAGTTTTTTCTATACCTGGGTGTAAAACTTCCTTATGTCTCTTTAGGATTAAATCCTTAAATTCCGCATAAGTTAGTATATCAATTAGCTTCATGGTACATCTCAATAGTTTTGTGAAATTGTTAGGGCTTTGCCTGGAAGATATTTTATTTTATAATCGAATTCATTAAGTTTGATTTTTCACCTTTGTAATTTCATGTTCGGCTCTTTGATATTATTCAGCCATACCAATGGCTTATGATCACTCATTATTTCAAATGGCCTGCCGAATAAGTATGACCTGAAATATTTTGTCGCCCAAACTATAGCTAACAATTCTTTTTCAATGGTAGCATAGTTGATTTCGTGTTCGTTCAGCGTTCTGCTGGCATAACAAACGGGCTTATGATTCTGTGAGAGCACTGCACCAATAGCTACATTACTCGCGTCAGTTGTTAGAGAAAAAGGCTTCGAAAAATCGGGGTAGATTAATATCGGATCTGAAGTTATCAAAACCTTTAGTCTTTCAAATGATTCGATGTAGTCTTTACATTTAATATCTATTACAGCACCTTTCTTTAGTTTGAGGGTCATGGGTTTAATTATCTTGGCAAAGTTAGGAATAAACTTGCGATAGAACCCACATAATCCCAAAAACGATTTTATCTGTTTAGGTGTTTTAGGTAACGGAAAATTTGTGATTGCATTGGTTTTGTTTGGGTTTGGTTTAATGCCATTTGTTGTGACAATATGTCCCAGGAATTCAGTTTCTTTTTTCATGAATTCACATTTGTCTAGCTGCAAATTCAAGTTGGCGTCTCTCAGTTTCTCAAAGACTTTCCTTAGAGATAAAATATGTTCCTCCAACGAAGTGGAGTAGACAATAATATCGTCCAAATAGACTAAACAATCTTTGTAAATCAAATCTTCCAAAAGATTATTCAAACATCTCTGAAATGTAGCTGGAGCATTCTTTAGGCCAAAAGGCATACGTGTATATTCGTAATGCCCATGCTTAGTTGAAAAAGCTGTTTTTGCAATAGAATTTTCGTCCATCTGGATTTGGTGAAAACCCTTAGCTAGATCAATGGTGGTAAAATATTGGCATCTACCCAATTTATCCAATATCTCATCCATTCGAGGAATGGGGAATTTGTCATTAACAGTTATCTCGTTTAGATTCCTGTAATCAACTACCAACCTAAATTTTTGTTTCCCAGAGGCGTCTGCCTTCTTGGGGACCACCCAAATAGGAGAACAATAAGGGGACTTCGATTTGCGAACGAACCCTTGCTCTATCATTTCTTTGATTTGTTTGTTGACTTCTTGGTCAACACTTTGGGGGTATTTATAGGGTTTACGGTATACTGGATCCTCATGCTGAGTCTGGTCAAATTTTCGCCTTCCTTGTACTGAATGTCTCTATATTCGTATAGAACTTTCTTTAAACATTAAATTTCCTCTACATTTAGATGTTCGAGTCTGTACTCGTTACATTCGCGTAACTCATTGTTGATCGCGAAGTTGACTATATCGTTGTCAGCGGACATGGGATCGAGATGTTTTACATCATTGTCCACTGTATCACTAACAACTTTTGAAGTGAGGCATTTTGGTAATGCGGTCTCCTTCTTCTGTTGTTGATGCTTTGGTTTAAGGCACTTAGGTGCGGTCTTAACCTTTTGCATCTTTGGATTGATTTCCTCCACTGGAGTGGAATCATCCTTTTGCTGTGGGTCGAGGCATTTAGATGCGGTCTCGCCCTTCTTTTCTCCATACACAAACTTGAAGGTTCTTGAACCTAAAGTTACAGTCTCGTTATCATAATCTATCTTAGCTTTCGTATCCTCTAGATACTTTCGACCTAACAGGAAATCATAATTGTCGGAAAATTTGTGGATATAGAATTTCTGAACAGACGGACATACTGAAGTGGGTTTCATTATTATGCTTTTCTTTAATTTTATTGCCCCTTTAATGGTATACACTGTTAGATCTTCTTCGTTTTCTTCTAAATTTTCAAAATTTTCCCTTATGATATTGATGGATGAACCTGTGTCGATCATTCCCTTGTAAATTTTGTTATGATAACCTATTCTTACATGGGGACTGGTACGTCCTCCTGTGTCACTTGAGTGTCCGAGGCAGTTTGATGAAAATTTACATCCATTCTGCTTTGGCCACTTTCACCCTCTCGTTGTCTTTTTACCGGCATCTGACCGTTAGTATTATTTGAAGTTGAAGGTTGGAAATTAAGAGAATTGTTAAGAGGATTGTTTTGTTGGCCTTGTGTTAACTCCCTTCTAAACGTGTAATAATTTCCCCTTTGATTAACCGGTATGGGACGAGTGGAATACTGATTTTGATTTATTGTAGGTTGATTAGAATTTTGATGTTGCGTATTGTTATTCTGATTCGTTCCAGGATAATAAATGCTGTGATTGTAATTTCTATTATTGTAATATCTTTGATTATTGCTTTGACTATGATTTCCCTTGTTCCTGTGTCTGTTCCCTTCTGATCTATTAGAATGCTGATTTTCTGGACTGGCGTCATAGAGGCCTAGCTCCATTGAAGCTTGTTTTAATTTATAAATAGTATCAATATCTTTGCGTGCCAATGACATATAAATTCTATCCGGCAATTTTCGATCTATTACAGATTTAACAGTTCTTTTTAACATTTCAGTGTAATT
This sequence comes from Drosophila orena, assembly GCA_005876975.1. Lineage (NCBI taxonomy): Eukaryota > Metazoa > Arthropoda > Insecta > Diptera > Drosophilidae > Drosophila > Drosophila orena. The sequence continues at coordinate 132,477 of VCKV01000137.1, forward strand.
TGATTTATCTACAGGGTCGCTTTCTAATTCTAACTTGTCAAACATAATCCAATATTGTGATTCGAGCTTCTTGATGAAGCTGCTTCCGGGGTAGGATGTATCCTCCAGTTGTCTTATAAGTGTTATGTAGGGCCTGTGATCCTTGAATGCCATCCAGATAACGTGTGCTTGTCTGGCATCTTGGGTAGGGTATAAGTTGAGTAGCTGCTCGACCTGGTTAACAAACACAGACAGCTTGCCAGGTGTGCCATCGTAGTAGTTTAGTTCTTTAATTTGATTTAATAATTGATTTAGGTGGGTTTCCGAAAGTTGCGGAACAGCCATGGTGTATTAGTATAAGTTCTGGATACACGGTGATTATTTTAATTTTTTTGTTTTAAGTTACGGAATTAAAAATTTAAATTAATTTTGTTTCCGACCGCACGGGATTTTAAATTGTTTTGCAGATGTTACTGACCACACGGGATTTTTCTTGAATACTACTTTCACGTAGATTCTTTTGCGGATCTCAAAATAATTTTAGAATCACTGTTTTAATTTGCCGATCCTGGATAGCTAGTTGTATAGCGTATCCTTCAATGGATCAGTACCGTACTAAAAGGAACCTTTATTTAACAGATCCTACCGACTGCGCCAATTAAATAATCGCAATACTCATATGTAAAAAAAAATATGATTTTATTTTACTAAATGATTACAATATTTTTACTTGAGAAGAACACCGACCGATTATAATTAGGTCTCAAACTGAACTCTGATGATTACTCTGATTTGATTGACTTTCAAGCCTCGGTTTCGAGCTTTCCTAATATGGACTTTAGACTTTAGGGTTCTGATCAAATGAAGAGAGAAAGCTTTGGAGTTGCTGACTTTAATAGTCTTTGCATTTCTCTTGGATTCAAGTGCATTCCCTCTTGGATACAAGTGCTCTTAGATTCTTATAATTTTGCTTATTGAAATCTAATACTTCTGTTTTTCGGGATTGCGAGTCCGAGCTTTGAACGTGGGAACGCAACGATGATGCGAGGGCTTAAGCATAGATTGTTTAAATTAGACAACGGATGTTTAGTATACCAGTGGGTGACTTATCAGGTATCTGGTATCTGTTGGGTACATCCAGAGTTGTGTTGGGTGTGTGGGTGTGTTTGGGTGTACATGTTGTTAGTGTGTAGGCATGTGCTTAAGTCTTAGGGACTTATGGATATGTCACTATATATATATAAATGTATATATAAAAAAAATTATTAGGCTCAATTGGATCGAAGTTATTTAAGTATTTATTATTAGCTTATGAATATCTGTGTCTGCATTGAGTTAATTCTTCCTCAACGGCTCTTTATAAAAAATGTACATGCTTCGTTAATTTATTCTAGCTGTTCATTGATGGAGCAGTTACATAACTCACTAAGTACAGGACAATTTTTTTTACAAATTTTTTCTAAATTCTGATTATATTAAAACGGGACTTTTTAAATAAAGCTTCTAGTAATCCCTAAAACTATTAGAATTTAAAGTTTCCAAAAATATTTTGTGTAAAATTATAATTATCGGTACTGAAATTTTCATCGTTAAGCGACTCTTAAAAACTTTCAATGCCAGGTAGCTGGGTATTGTAGGAACATACTAGTAATACCTTTTGTATATAATATAACATAGTGATAAAATTAGATTACTTATAACATAACGACAGTGTGAACATTTGAGTGTGAACATTTGAGTTTTAGCTGATCCACTTGTAACGAACTGTTTTTCTTGGTTCTGCTCGCTACGAATTGCAACTCAGAAAGTTTTTTTGTTCGTCCCACCAAATTTATGATTTGTGTGATTGCCCTACCAGAAGATTTGCAGACTTCTTCAATGATTGACTACTACCGTCCTCGCCGTCGGCTGCGCGGAGTCGCACCTTCGTCGTCCTTCCCTTGTTCTCGACCGCTTACACGTGCCGGCTCGAATGGGGCTTAGGATGTTATTGTGGGGAGGTATATCGCCCATTAGGTCAAGCTAACGCTCTTCCCCGCACCACCTTGACCGACCAATGACTCCACCGTCCCTTCTGACCGTGCCAGGTTCATGTGCACTGTCTGATATCCTTCGTTGTCCTGGTCTCGTGTTTAGACTAAGGCTTAGAACGTTATGTTGGAGAGGTGTATCGCCCGTTAGGTCAAGCTGACGCTCTTCCCCTGACCACCTTTGCCGACCACTGACTCCACTGATCCTTCTGACCGTGCCCAGTTCTTCACTTGCAGGGTCCTCCTGCGTCTCGCGTTCTCACTGACTGTTCGCTTGTCCCGGGGTATAGCTCTTCGTGTACGCTCTCGTACTCTCACTGACTGTCTGTCCCGGGGTACAGCTCCTCGCGTATTCTCACTGACTGCCAGACCTGGGGTACAGCTCCTCACGTATTCTCACTGACTGTCGGACCTGGAGTACAGCTCCTCGCATATTCTTACTGGCTGTCGGACCTAGGGTACAGCTCTTCGCGTATTCTCACTGACTGTCGAACCTGGGGTACAGCTCCTCGCGTATTCTCACTGACTGTTGGACCTGGAGTACAGCTTTTCGCGTATTCTCACTGACTGTCGGACCTGGGGTACAGCTCCTCGCGTATTCTCACTGACTGTCAGACCTGGAGTACAGCTCCTCGCGAATTCTTACTGGCTGTCGGACCTGGGGTACAGCTCCTCGCGTATTCTCACTGACTGTCAGACCTTGGATACAGCTCCGCGCGTTTTCTCACTGAATGTCGGACCTGGGGTACAGCTCCTCGCGTATTCTCACTGACTGTCGGACCAGGGGTACAGCTCCTCGCGTATTCTCACTGACTGTCGGACCTGGGGTACAGCTCCTGGCGTATTCTCACTGACTGTCGGACCTGGAGTACAGCTCCTCGCGTATTCTTACTGGCTGTCGGACCTGGGGTACAGCTCTTCGCGTATTCTCACTGACTGTCGAACCTGGGGTACAGCTCCTCGCGTATTCCCACCGACTGTTGGACCTGGGCTACAGCTACTCGCGTATTCTCAGTAACTGTCCGTCGCGCGGCCGCGTCGGGACTGCTCCCGTACTCTGCCCGCTTATCCTCTTGCACGTATGACTCACGCCTGTTTAGCTGACTGTCCCGAGCTGCGCTTCCGCCGTCCCTTTTATAGGCCGCGGGAATCCCGTTATTTCCCCGTTTTGGGCATACATGTCCCGTTAGTTCACGGTGCGTCCTCTTTGTGCTCGACGAAAGTCCACACTGTTACCGTTCTACATCTCTGCCCTTGGCCGGCTTGAGTCCAAGGTTCAGCGCGGTACTGTTAGTTCACGGTCTCTTCGCTTTGCTCGGGTCCAAGGTTTATCATTTCACGTTTGACCTGGTTGCCCATGACTCCTCCTGCATTCAAGCCTTCTTCGCTGTTGCTAGTCAGCTCTCTCGATAAAACATCCATTTGCTCGTTTCGCATTGCATTCTGTCTTATTGTCTCATTTCTCGCAGTTATTTCATGATCTTTTCCAAGTATTTTACCATCCATAATGCTGCTTAATGCTACACTATGATTGTCTCTTTCTTCTTCGTACATGTTGTCATTGTCTTCGGTTACAGTTATTAACTTCGCGAAAATTGTAATTTCATCAGAATCCTCGTGCACATTCTTTTTGGAGCCGCCGATCGTACTTATCCCACTGCCAGGTATCGTCTCATTTGGTGGTTCTCATCTGCCTCTATGGTTCTTGCTAGGGTTGTCACTACGGTTTTATTTTTATTCTCGCCCATTTCACTCTTAACGACGTTGCACAGTTAAACTATATTCGCGTCTACACTTTATTCCATTGTATCCCTGTTTTATTATTAATGTCTTGGGCTATACCCCACACCTGGTTTCTGTAACAATCTTTTAAAGTTTTCAAAAATATTCTATGTAAAATTATAATTATCGGTACTAAAATTTTCATCGTTAAGAGACTTATAAAAACTTTCAATGCCAGGTATTGTAGGAACATAGTAGTAATAAATTTTGTATATAATAACATAGTGATATAGTGAGATTAATTATTACATAGCGACAGTGCGAACATTTGAGTGTGAACATTTGACTTATAGCTGATTGTAACGAACTGTTTTTCTTGGTTCTGATCGCTACGAATTGCAACGGCTAGCTCAGAGAGTTTTTTTGTTCGTCCCACCAAATTTAACGCTCTTCCCCGCACCACCTTGACCGACCAATGACCCCACCGTCCCTTCTGACCGTGCCAGGTTCATGTCTACTGCCTAATATCCTTCGTTGTCCTGCGGCGTCCTCGACAGCGGTCCCGTGTTTAGACTAAGGGTTAGGACGTTATGGTGGAGAGGTCTATCGCCCGTTAGGTCAAGCTGACGCTCTTCCCCTGACCACCATTGCCGACCACTGACTCCACTGATCCTTCTGACCGTGCCCAGTTCTTCACTTGCAGGGACCTCCTGCGTCTCTCGCGTTCTCACTGACTGTTCGCTTGTCCCGGGGTATAGCTCTTCGTGTACGCTCTCTTACTCTCACAAACTGTCTGTCCTGGGGTACAGGTCCTCGCATATTCTCACTGACTGTCGGACCTGGGGTATAGCTCCGCGCATTTTCTCACTGAATATCGGACCTGGGGTACAGCTCCTGGCGTATTCTTACTGGCTGTCGGACCTGGGGTACAGCTTCTCGCGTATTCTCACTGACTGTCGGACCTGGAGTACAGCTCCTCGCGATTTCTTACTGGCTCTCGGACCTGGGGTACAGCTCCTCGTGTATTCTCACTGACTGTCAGACCTTGGATACAGCTCCGCGCGTTTGCTCACTGAATGTCGGACCTGGGGTACAGCTCCTCGCGTATTCTCACTGACTGTCGGACCTGGGGTACAGCTCCTCGCGTATTCTCACTGACTCTCGGACCTGGGGTACAGCTCCTGGCATATTCTTACTGACTGTCGGACCTGGAGTACAGCTCCTCGCCTATTCTTACTGGCTGTCGGACCTGGGGTACAGCTCTTCGCGTATTCTCAATGACTGTCGAACCTGGGGTACAGCTCCTCGCGTACTCTCACTGACTGTCTGTCCCAGGGTACAGCTCCTCGCGTATTCTCACTGACTGTCGGACATGGGGGACAGCACCTCGCGTATTCTCACTGACTGTCTGTCGCGCGTCCGCGTCGGGACTGCTAAATAATATCTGTGTCTGCATTGAGTTAATTCTTCCGCAACGGCTCTTTATAAAAAATGTACATGCTTTGTTAATTTATTCTAGCTGTTCATTGATGGAGCAGTTACATAACTCACTGGGTATAGGACAATTTTTATTAAATTAAATAAAGGGATTACTCCCTTATACTATTTCAATTTAAAGATTCCAAAAATATTTTGTGTAAATTTATAAATATCGGTACTGAAATTTTCATCGTTAAGAGATTTATAAAAACTGTCAATGCCAATTAGCTGGGTATTGTAGGAACAAAGAAGTAATACCTTTTGTATATAATAACAATATTGTATATAGTGAGATTAATTATAACATAACGACAGTGTGAACATTTGAGTTTTAGGTGATCCACTTGTAACGAACTGTTTTTCTTGGTTCTGCTCGCTACGAATTGCAACGGCTAGCTCAGAGAGTTTGTTTGTTAGTCCTCCCAAATTTTTGATTTGTGTGATTGCCCGACCAGACTATTTGCAGACTTTTTCAATGACTGACTCCTACCGTCATCGCCGTCGCCTGCGCGAAGTCGCTCCTTTGTCGCCTTCCCTCGAATGGGGCTTAGGATATTATTGTGGGAGGTATATCGCCCGTTAGGTCAAGCTGTCGCTCTTCCCGCGCTCTTACTGACTGTTCGCTTGTCTAGGGGTATAGCTCTTCGCGTACGCTCTCGTACTCTCACTGACTGTCTGTCTTGGACTACAGCTCCTTGCGTATACTTACTGACTGTCAGACCTTCGGTACAGCTCCAAGCGTATTCCCATTGACTGTTGGACCTGGAGTACAGCTCCTCGCGTATTCTCACTGACTGTCTGTCGCGCGGGGTACAGCTCTTCGCTTATTCTCACTGACTATCGGACATGGGGTATAGCACCTCGCGTATTCTCACTGACTGTCTGTCGCGCGGCCGCGTCGGGACTGCTCCCGTACTCTGCCCGCTTATCCTCTTGCACGTATGACTCACGCCTGTTTAGCTGACTGTCTCGAGCTGCGCTTGCACCCTCAATTTTAAGAGCCGCGTGGTTCACGGTGTGTCCTCTTTGTGCTCGACGAAAGTCTACACCGTTACCGTTCTCTGCCTTTGGCCGGCATGAGTACAAGGTCCAGCGCTTTGACCGGGTCCAAGGTCCATCATTTCCCGTTTGACCTGGTTGCCCTTAACTTCTCCTAAATTCCAGCCTTCTTCGCTGCCCATTTCACTCTTAACGACGTTGCGCAGTTGAACTATAGTAGCGTTATATTATTCAATTAAAAACGCAGTAGATAGTAGCACCCAAGTAGCGCCTAGTGTTTTATTGTTTGGAGTAGTACAAAAGGGACCTATAGTTGATGAGCTTTCTGAGTACTTAGAGAATAAATTCAATGATGAACCTAGAGATCTTATAAGCATCCATGAGCACGCATCCGCTAATATCCAGAATTCACAGAAAAGCAATGAGTCATATAGTAGAAAACATAGTGCTCGTCGCGAATGCCATGTAGGAACTTAGAATCGAGGACGCTATAAGATAAGCCGTGTGTATGATAATGATCGATACGAAGTAGTTGATATGGCTGATTGCCTTGGATAAGTAATGTTAACGAAACTGTTGCCCTTTATTCATAAAGATAGTGCTCGATCTATAGTCAGGTCGGCCGAATGTAAATAGTGTAAATATAAGCTGTAGAAAAGGTAACACTGTAACTATCGATAATAGTGGTGTAGTATGCACATATAGCGATGTACCACTGTATGCACATACAGCGATGTACCACTGTTAAAACAACAAACACATTGTACCACTCTGTTGCAAAGTGTATATAAACAATCCAGCCCAAAAATGGCAGGCTGAGCTAGACCATTTGCTGGATTTTAAAAGAATGCGCCCAAAAATACAAATGCTCACTCAGATATAAAAATTTTAATTCAAACTAATGAGAAATCAACACCACCCAAAGCAAAGAAGCTGCCCGAACTTGAGAAAAGATGCCCACCAGACTGCGAGGGACCATTCTGGGACGTAACTTGTAATTATACCTGTGCGAGGACCGGCACCGGTACCGCCCGAGCCCATAGGCCCAGAACAGCTGCAGCCGAAGGAAAGCTGCCCGAGCTTGAGAAAATATGCCCACCAGACTGCGAGGGACCATTCTGGGACGTAACTTGTAATTATACCTGTGCGAGGACCGGCACCGGTACCGCCTGAACCCATAGGCCCAGAACAGATGCAGCCGAAAACGGCTAGCTCAGAGAGTTTGTTTGTTAGTCCTCCCAAATTTTTGATTTGTGTGATTGCCCGACCAGACTATTTGCAGACTTTTTCAATGACTGACTCCTACCGTCATCGCCGTCGCCTGCGCGAAGTCGCTCCTTTGTCGCCTTCCCTCGAATGGGGCTTAGGATATTATTGTGGGAGGTATATCGCCCGTTAGGTCAAGCTGTCGCTCTTCCCGCGCTCTTACTGACTGTTCGCTTGTCTAGGGGTATAGCTCTTCGCGTACGCTCTCGTACTCTCACTGACTGTCTGTCTTGGACTACAGCTCCTTGCGTATACTTACTGACTGTCAGACCTTCGGTACAGCTCCAAGCGTATTCCCATTGACTGTTGGACCTGGAGTACAGCTCCTCGCGTATTCTCACTGACTGTCTGTCGCGCGGGGTACAGCTCTTCGCTTATTCTCACTGACTATCGGACATGGGGTATAGCACCTCGCGTATTCTCACTGACTGTCTGTCGCGCGGCCGCGTCGGGACTGCTCCCGTACTCTGCCCGCTTATCCTCTTGCACGTATGACTCACGCCTGTTTAGCTGACTGTCTCGAGCTGCGCTTGCACCCTCAATTTTAAGAGCCGCGTGGTTCGCGTTATTTCCCTTTTTGGGCATACATGTCCCGTGTGTTCACGGTGTGTCCTCTTTGTGCTCGACGAAAGTCTACACCGTTACCGTTCTCTGCCTTTGGCCGGCATGAGTACAAGGTCCAGCGCTTTGACCGGGTCCAAGGTCCATCATTTCCCGTTTGACCTGGTTGCCCTTAACTTCTCCTAAATTCCAGCCTTCTTCGCTGTTGCTAGGCAGCTATTCCCGTTATTTCCCCTTTTGGACACATATCTCCTTAGTTCACGGTGTGTCCTCTTTGTGCTCGACGAAAGTCCACACCGTTACCGTTCCACATCCCTGCCCTTGGCCGGCTTGAGTCCAAGGTTTAGCGCGGTACCGTTAGTTCACGGTCTCTCCGCTTTGCTCGGTTTATTATTTCACGTTTGACCTGGTTTCCCTCGATTTGTGGGGAGTTTAAAGTGCTCACACTTTTAACATGCGCTTTGCAAATTGATCTGGTACGTCATAAGTGTTCATTATGTGCTCAAAATCATTTATCCAACGCTGTATCGGGTAACCATCATCTCCCGAAAAGTAGTTAATTAACGCCTCGACGTCTTTTATATCAATGACGTTATTTTTACTTGCTCTCGACCCTCCTTCCATTAGCTTAACTTCTGGTTGCCCTCGATTTATGGGGAGTTTTAAGACTGCTCACACTTTTAACATGCGCTTTGCAAATTGATCTGGTACGTCATAAGTGTTCATTATGTGCTCAAAATCATTTATCCAACGCTGTATCGGGTAACCATCATCTTACCGTCATCTTCGACGTCTTTTATATCAATGACGTTATTTCACTTGTTATCGAACCTTCTTCCATTACCTTAACTTCTGGTTCCAGTTCAGCAAAACGCTTGCGAGCTAGGTTCAGGTTTTCCAAGTTGTTTAAATGTTGCATCTCTAACTGTACATATTCATTCTCTCTCGATAAAGCATCCATTTGCTCGTTTCGCATTGCATTTTGTTCTATTGTCTTATTTCTCGCAGTTATTTCATGATATTTTCCAAGTATTTTACCATCCATGCTGCTGCTTAATGCTACATTACGATTTTCTCTTTCTTCTTCGTGCATGCTGTCACAGTTACAGTAACAGTTACAGTTATTAGCTTCTCGAAAATTTTAATTTCATCAGAATCCTCGTGCACATTATTTTTGAAGCCGCCGATCGTACTTATCCCACTTCCAGGAATCGTCTCATTTGTTGGTTCTTCATCTGCCTCTATGGTTTTTGCTACGTTTCTCGCTACGGTTTTATTTTTATTCTCGCCCATTTCACTCTTAACGACGTTGCGCAGTTGAACTATAGTAGCGTTATATTATTCAATTAAAAACGCAGTAGATAGTAGCACCCAAGTAGCGCCTAGTGTTTTATTGTTTGGAGTAGTACAAAAGGGACCTATAGTTGATGAGCTTTCTGAGTACTTAGAGAATAAATTCAATGATGAACCTAGAGATCTTATAAGCATCCATGAGCACGCATCCGCTAATATCCAGAATTCACAGAAAAGCAATGAGTCATATAGTAGAAAACATAGTGCTCGTCGCGAATGCCATGTAGGAACTTAGAATCGAGGACGCTATAAGATAAGCCGTGTGTATGATAATGATCGATACGAAGTAGTTGATATGGCTGATTGCCTTGGATAAGTAATGTTAACGAAACTGTTGCCCTTTATTCATAAAGATAGTGCTCGATCTATAGTCAGGTCGGCCGAATGTAAATAGTGTAAATATAAGCTGTAGAAAAGGTAACACTGTAACTATCGATAATAGTGGTGTAGTATGCACATATAGCGATGTACCACTGTATGCACATACAGCGATGTACCACTGTTAAAACAACAAACACATTGTACCACTCTGTTGCAAAGTGTATATAAACAATCCAGCCCAAAAATGGCAGGCTGAGCTAGACCATTTGCTGGATTTTAAAAGAATGCGCCCAAAAATACAAATGCTCACTCAGATATAAAAATTTTAATTCAAACTAATGAGAAATCAACACCACCCAAAGCAAAGAAGCTGCCCGAACTTGAGAAAAGATGCCCACCAGACTGCGAGGGACCATTCTGGGACGTAACTTGTAATTATACCTGTGCGAGGACCGGCACCGGTACCGCCCGAGCCCATAGGCCCAGAACAGCTGCAGCCGAAGGAAAGCTGCCCGAGCTTGAGAAAATATGCCCACCAGACTGCGAGGGACCATTCTGGGACGTAACTTGTAATTATACCTGTGCGAGGACCGGCACCGGTACCGCCTGAACCCATAGGCCCAGAACAGATGCAGCCGAAAACAAGTGCAAGAAAGACCCCGTCACCTGAACCTTCGAGGGAGCGTCAGCGTGCCAGGCCGGCGACGTCCAGCTGACGCAAGGAGGATCTGCAGCCTGAAATATTTTTTTGTTGCCCTACGTGGCACACCACCCTCGATGCACTACGCTGCATATTAGTATTACACGAAAAATTGTAACATTGAGCGGAACTTTTTCTGCCCGATGAGAAGAATGGCCCGTAAAGTCATATACCAATTAGGCAGAAAAATTTAACTATAAAAAAAAAATTAAAACAAATCAAAAACTAAACAATTGCCCTAAAAACTAAAAAGAAATAGAATTCAGAAAATACGATTGAGAAAAACATTTTTTTTTTAAATAATTCATCACAAAGAAATATATAATTTAAATTTAAAACAAAATTAATAAATAAAGAGAGAGCATACATGATAGTAAACGTATAACCGGTCAAATATTAAACGAATGTATGAATCTTAATATAAATATTACCAACGTGATCCCAAAGTTAGATCCACCGATTTTCGAACATTCAGATAATCCCATAATGTTAGATCATAATTCTAAAATTGCGGACTCCACCGCCAATGTAATAAATTTAGTCAAGGTATCACATCCCGAACTGAAAACTATTACAATTCTCCTCATAATAATAGTAGTATTATTATGTGCAGGTCTTTTAACAAAACTTTGTAGTTGCACAATAGGTGCCTCAAGAAAAAATACTTGAGTAGGGCAAATGATTTAGAGAAGACCTAAATTTATTAACCTAAAGCAAGAAATATTTAGAAAAAATAAATAATAATACAATATCCGCGATAATCAGGGAAACATTAGAAAGAGATCACCTGTTTATCTTGAGATCGATACAAGTACTCAGTCAGTTTAGCGTTAGTTTTTAGATATTAAAAATAGGTTCGATAAATCTTATAAGTCATTAGCGCAAAACAGGCCAATTCAAGAAACGACTGTAAGCAAACACGCTAGAGTATTAGTAGACTGCTTTAATGAAGCACGAATACTAATACATGACAATAAGAGAAACTTAAAAACTAAGAACTGGTCAGGGGTATCAAAAGTATTAATCAGATTTCGATTAAACTTAATTTCAATAAAATACAATTTGAAACTTGATATCCCAACAATATTGAACACCTTTAAAAATCGAGACAGTTGAAAAACCTGAATCGATAGACCAGCAGGAGACCGACTCGGAAGACAATTCAGATACCGAAATCGAGGAGAGGGATCTAAACGATCTAACTATTCCAGCGGTTTTAACAATACCACCAGCACAGGAAGAGGCATTAGAGTCAGACCAATCTACTTCGTTAATACGTTTACTAGATACAATAGAAACCATCATAGCAGAAAAAAACCAAGCAACAATAGCACAATGACACAAACAAATATTGACTTTATTAATACCGCATCTAAGCTTATAACAGTTTTTGATGGTAAAGCCGAAAATTTAAGAAGTTTTATAGATGCATTGGAAATAATTCAGTCAATAAAAGGCGAACACGAACATAAATTTAATCGGAAATGAAACTTCTATTACTGAAGTTATTTATCGATTAAAGAACAATGTCAAGAGCGAAACTGTTGAAGTATTGTCAGCAAAACTGCCAACCAATACACGACAGAGTTTGGGCAGCTGACAAAAGCTTTGGAGGTTGCATATATAACAGATGGTTTACCCATGGCAGCACGCAGTTAAAGCAATGACTACAAACTGCGCAATAGATAAGGTTAAACTTATAATGAAAGCTGGTACGTTCAATACAATGAATATTGCCATATCAAAATTTGTAAATACTTGCACAGAAGCGACTGGACAAACACTGTTCTTTATTATAACAATTACTCACAGCGTGGTAGAGGCCGTGGTCGTGGAAACTTCAGAGGTAACTCTCGTAACAATTACCATTACCACAACAACCACAATAATGCTGGAAGAGGCCAATATAGAGGAAACCCTAGAGGCCGTAGCAACTCGAACCGAGGCCAAAATAACAACAATCGAGGAAATGTAAGAGTAGCCCAAAATAATTCGGGAAACTCCGAACAACCCTTAGCTACTCAACAATAAATAATTACAAGGTTCCAACAATTAATCTTAGCCAGAACATATTTGTTAATATTGTCAATGTAGTGTAGTATACACATATATAATAATAATACAAATTATAAAATTACACATATACAACATAATAATAAGACAATTAATAAGTAAACTTAAGTCCACCCTAGAATCATAAGTGCACCCTAAGCTTAGCATGTACGCCTTTAGGGGTTACGCTTGACTCCCATTGGTTATCAAGAAGGACGTTCATACATACATATTGTTGTTTTTGCTAGTGTCAGCAATTTGCTGTCACGAGTGATCGGCAGGCCGCGGTAAGCTTCATTACATTAAGTTTGTCCATTAAGTGAAAAACACAGAGAAAACTTTTGACCATAAAGACATAAATTGGAGGCATACACTATACACTATACACCAACTTAATCATATTTATTTAATGAATAAGAATGAATAAGGGGAAAAGTTCACAGTAGAAACAAAAAAAAACTTTTCTTTCTAATAGACACAGGTGCAGATATTTCCCTTCTAAAAGAAAATTCTTATATCTTCAATGATATTCAAGAAAACAAAAAAATTAATATCCAAGGAATAGGACAAGAATTAATTCAATCCAAAGGTTTAATTTCAATTGAGATACAGACAGATAAATACATAATTCCACACGATTTGCATATAGTAGATCCACATTTCTTAATCCCATGTGTTGGAATATTAGGCATTGATTTCATAAAAAAGTTCAATTGCCAATTAGATTTTAATCAAACAGAAGATTGGCTCAAGATGAGACCAAATAATTTGAAGTTCCCAATTTTTGTTCCAATAACATACAGTTCTAATAATAACTCAATAATTCTACCAGCAAGATCCCAGGTGGTCCGAAAAATACAAATATCCTCAAATGAAGATAGTGTTTTAATACCTAACCAGGAAATTCAAAACGGCATTTATGTTGCAAATACAGATGCAAAAAACAAAAACGCATTTGTCCGATTACTAAATACAACTGGTAAAGATCAGATAGTAAATATAAAAAATTTAAAATATGAATCACTTTCGAACTATGAAATAGTCCAAACCAACTATGAAGCAAGAGAAAAAACTGTCATATCTCAATTATCAAAAAATTTTCCACCCCAATTCAAATCCACACTAATCGATTTCTGCACAAAATATAGTGATGTATTCGGACTTAAAACCGAATCGATTACAACAAATATTTTTTATAAACAAAAGCTAAGATTAACAGATGATGAGATGATGATATATTAAAACTTATAGAAATCCTCACAGTCAGCTTGACGGAATTCAAGCACAGGTAGAAAAATTAAATGATAACAAAATAGTCGAACCGTCTGTGTCACCATATAACAGCCCACTTTTGTTAGTTCCGAAGAAATCTCTTCCCGGTTCTGACAAGAAAAAATGGCGATTAGTAATTGACTATCGTCAGATTAATAAAAAACTGTTGTCCGATAAATTCCCACTGCCTAGAATAGATGATATTTTAGATCAAAAAAATTAGAGCAAAATATTTTTCATGCCTAGACTTAATGTCAGGTTTTCATCAAATTGAACTCGAAGAAAGTTCAAGAGATATAACGTCTTTTTCAACGAGCAATGGCTCATATCGCTTCACGCGATTACCATTCGGTCTAAAAATAGCACCAATTTCCTTCCAGAGGATGATGACAATAACATATGAAAAACATATGACTAAAAACTTAACAAATTTTTTTTTAGAAATGTAGGAAATATAACCTAAAGCTACATCCAGAAGAATGTTCATTTTTCGTGCATGAAGTCACTTTTTTGGGACACAAATGCACAGATCAAGGAATCTTGCCAGATGACAAAAATATGACGTCATCAGAAATTATCTATCATGTGGGATGCGGACAGTGCTAGGCGATTTGTTGCATTTTGCAATTACTATAGACGTTTTATCCATAATTTTTCCTAATATTCTCGTCACATAACAAGATTATGTAAAAATGGTGTACAATTCGAATGGACAGCTGAATGCCAACATGCCTTCGAACATCTCAAATCGGCACTAGTTAATCCCAATTTATTACAATACCCAAATTTCAGCAAAGAATTTTGCATAATTACTAATGCAAGTAAGCAAGCTTGTTGAGCAGTGTTAACTCAACACAAAAATGGACTTCAACTTCCAGTTGCATACGCATCAAGAGCGTTTACCAAGGGTGAAAGTAACAAAAGCAAAACAGAACAATAATTGGCAGCACTTCATTGGGCAATAACTCATTTCAGACCATATATTTATGGTAGACATTTCACTGTCAAAACAGACCGCAGACCACTTACTGTTCTCTATGATAAGTCCGAGCTCTAATCTAACTCGTATGAGACTTGAATTAGAGGAGTATAATTTTACAGTTGAGTACCTAAAGGGGAAAGATAACTATGTAGCAGATGCCTTATCAAGAATAACCATCGAAGAACTACAAGAAATAACGAGAAATACAAAGAAAGTTACTACAAGATGTCAAAGTAGACAAAAATCCTGCGCAGGAGATAACGAAATAGAATTGCCTAATCAATCTATAGAAAAAGCTTCAAAGCCCAACGTATATGAAGTCATCAAAAATGACGAAGTACGTAAATTAGTGACCTTGCACGTAAAAAATATGCTATGTTTCCTTAAACATGGTAAAACAATTATTGCAAGAAATGATGTTAGCGACTTATATACTAATGGAATCCTCGACTTAGGTCAATTTTTCCAAAGGCTTGAAATGCAAGCCGGTATAAATGAAATCAGCCAACTCAAAGTGGCACCGTGGGAAAATATCTTTGAACATGTTTCAATTGATAATTTTAAAATAATGGGCAATAAAACATTAAATTCTTAGAGAGTAGCGCTACCCAACCCGGTGACCCAAATAGAAAAAATAAAATAAAAAGAAGCTATATTGTCTACATTTCATGACGATCCCATACAAGGAGATCACACAGGGATCACAAAAACCTTGGCCAAGGTCAAAAGATATTATTACTGGAAAGGTATGTCTAAAGATATAACTGAATACATAAGAAAATGTTAGAAATGCCGAAAATCAAAAGTGACAAGAAACTCCCTTAACAATAACAGAAACTCAAATAAAAGCTTTTGACAGGGTGATAGTGGACACTATTGGTCCGCTACCAAAATCAGAAAATGGCAATGAATATGCAATCACACTAATATGTGATTTAACTAAATATCTAGTTGCCATACCAGTCACAAACAAAAGCGCAAATACTGTCGCCAAAGCTATTTATGAATCTTTTATTCTAAATGAAAACGTTCATTACGGACATGGAAACAGAATATAAGAATTCAGTTATAAATGACTTGTGCAAATATCTTAAAAGAAAAAATATACCATCAACTGCACACCATCACCAGACAGTAAGAACAGTCGAAAGACCGAGCTTTCAATGAATATATACGTTCATACATATCGGTTGATAAAACTGATTGGGACGTATGGCTTCAATATTTCGTATTTCAACACAACCCCATCAATGGCACATAACTATTGTCCATATGAACTTGTCTTCGGTAAAAAAAAACCTTACCAAAACATTTTAATAGCATAAATAATATAGAACCCATATATAATATAGATGATTATGCTAAGGAAAGTAAATATAGATTAGAAGTAGCCTATAAAAGAGCTAGTGTTATGATAAATGAACATAAAGAAAAAAATAAGAAACTTTATGATCAGAAAGCATGAAACTTATATATATCAGTAGGAGATAAAGTTTTATTAAAAAACGAAACAGGTCATAAGTTAGAACCTAAATATACAGATCCGTATAAAATAACGGAAATATTAAAAAATGACAACATTATAATATATAATAACAAAAATAAAAAGCAAACTGTTCATAAAGACAGATTAAATATTTTTGTTTCATAAATATTTATTGTATGATCATACATAGGCATACAAATATTACACAACAAATTTTTTATACATAAAAATATACTAATTCGTATCATTTATGAACTCTTACTAAAAAATGTTTATTTCATAATTATAATTAGTATGACCATGCGAAGATAAAAATACTTCTTTATATTTGAACATTATTTGTAATATATAAAAAAAAAGAAGACCAAAAAAAAAAAAAAACTTGCCTTGTTCAAAAAAAAAAAAATATAATTAATCTTTTTAGTAAAATCTTATAAAATAACTTCAAGTATCTAGGGCGTCCCCACTTACTCAGCAAACGCATACAGGCAGATGCGCGATTGAGGCAGATGCAATGGCTCATTGGAAGAAGGTCCAAGCTGAGGCAAAACTTCAAAATCCTGGTGTACAAGGCAATTCTCAAGCCAATCTGGACCTACGGGATACAGCTGTGGGGCGCGGCAAGCCATTCGAATTGCCAGATAATACAGCGGTTCCAGAACAGGTGCTTGAGAATCGCCTGTAATGCGCATCCCTACCACGAGAACGTTGCAATACATGGAGAACTTGGAATCCCATCAGTCTCAGAAGAAATCTCCAGGCACAGTGAGAGATACCTTAAAAGGCTTGGGAACCACCCCAACCACCTCGCCATAAACCTATTGGACAACAGCCAAACCAACAGACGACTAATGAGGAGACATCCCCTTGACCTACCACAACAATAACAAATGAATTTAAAACCCGCCCCAAATACATGTAGTATCCCTTAAGTTAAGTCACCCGCCAAACCATTTAATTATTGTCCACTCGGACAGAACTTAAATAAATAAACGCACGCTACAATAAAAAAAAAAAAAGAAAGCAAGAAACTTAGATATATCAGTAGGAGATAAAGTTTTATAAATAGAAAAAAATGACATTATAATATATAATAACGAAAATAAAAAGCAAACTGTTCATGGAACAAAATAAAAATTTAATTAAACTTTTCAGTAAAATCGTATCAAAAAACTTCATAAAATTACGTTATTTTTGAAAAGGAGGGAGATGTAGTATGCACATATAGCGATGTACCACTGTATGCACATACAGCGATGTACCACTGTAATAACAACAAACACATTGTAGAACTCTGTTGCAAAGTGTATATAAACAAATGACTATATGCTTGCATAGTCAGCTGGCCAAACGCCGATCGCCGCATATGCATGCCTACAGCACTCCCCCTCCTCAAGCGCCGTCGCTCGCCGACAATTCATATATATACATAAGATATGCATATAAGCGTCGCAGCGCCGCAGGGCTACGCCGGCAGCGCTGCTCCTCTAATTAAGCTAAGAAACTCCAAATCAATTGACAAATTACTTTGAACGGAGCGGGACCTGCCCTGCTCTCAATAACAAAGAACCAAATTAACAGCTTCGCGCGTATTCCCACTGGCTGTCGGACCTGGTATACAGCTCCTCTTGTATTCTCACTGACTGTCGGACCTGGGGTACAGCTCCTAGTGTATTCTCACTGACTGTGGAACCTGGGGTACAGCTCCTCGCGTATTTTCACTGACTGTCGGACCTGGCGTACAGCTCCTCGCGTATTCTCACTGACTGTCGGACCTAGGGCAGAGCTCCTCGCGTATTCTCACCGACTATCGGACCTGGGGTACAGCACCTCGCGTATTCTAACTGACAGTCGGACCTAGGGTACAGCTCCTCACGTATTCTCACTGACTGTCTGTCGCGCGGCCGCGTCGGGACTGCTCCCGTACTCTGCCCGCTTATCCTCTTGCACGTATGACTCACGCCTGTTTAGCTGACTGTCCCGAGCTGCGCTTCCGCCGTCCCTTTTATAGGCCGCGGGGATCCCGTTATTTCCCCTTTTGGGCATACATGTCCCGTTAGTTCACGGTGCGTCCTCTTTGTGCTCGACGAAAGTCCACACTGTAACCGTTCTACATCTCTGCCCTTGGCCGGCTTGAGTCCTAGGTTCAGCGCGGTACTGTTAGTTCACGGTCTCTTTGCTTTGCTCGGGTCCTATGTTTATCATATCACGTTTGACCTGGTTGCCCATGACTCCTCCTGCATTCCAGCCTTCTTCGCTGTTGCTAGGAGTTTTAAGACTCCTCACACACTTAACATGCGCTTTGCAAATTGATCTGGTGCGTCATAAGTGTTCATTATGTGCTCAAAATCATTTATCCAACCCTGTATCGGGTAACCATCATCTCCCGAAAAGTATTTAATCAACGCTTCGACGTTTTTTATATCAATGACGTTATTTCTACTTGTTTTCGACCCTCCTTCCATTAGTTTAAATTCTGGTTCCAGTTCAGCAACACGCTTGCGAGCTAAGTTTTTCAAGTTGTTTAAATGTTGCATCTCTAACTGTACATTTGCTCGTTTCGCATTGCATTCTGTCTTATTGTCTCATTTCCGGCAGTTATTTCATGATCGTTTCCAAGTATCTTACCATCCATGCTGCTGCTTAATGCTACACTATGATTGTCTCTTTCTTCTTCGTGCATGCTCTTATTGTCTTCAGTTACAGTTATTAGCTTCTCGAAAATTGTAATTTCATCAGAATCCTCGTGCACATTCCTTTTGGAGCCGCCGATCGTACTTATCCCACTTCCAGGAAACGTCTCATTTGTTGGTTCTTAATCTGCCTCTATGGTTTTTGCTAGGTTTGTCGCTACGGTTTTATTTTTATTCTCGCCCATTTCACTCTTAACGACGTTGCGCAGTTGAACTATAGTCGCGTCTTCACCAATTAGCTAGGGTTTTGATTTTTTAAGAATAACACTTTATTCCATTGTATTCCTGCTTTATTATTATTGTCTTGGGCTATACCTTACACCTGGTTTCTGTAACAATCTTTTTAAGTTGTTCTTTATTCACGTTGTCTTTCTTTCAAGGTTTCGATTCAAACTCCTCGATCTCAAGACTATACAATTAATTCTATCGATATTAGTGTAACCTAGTGTTTTCTATTTATGCACAGTTTACAATAAAGTGGAATATTCAATTAAAAACGCAGTACATAGTAGCACCCAAGTAGCGCCTAGTGTTTTATTGTTTGGAGTAGTACAAAAGGAACCTTTAGTTGATGAGCTTCCTAAGTACTCAGAGAATAAATTCAATGATGAACCTAGAGATCTTGTAAGCATCCGTGAGGACGCACCCGCTAATATCCAGAGTTCACAGAAAAGAAATGAGTCATATAGTCGAAAACATAGAGCTCCTCGCAAATGCCAAGTAGGAACTGAGTATTGAGGACGCTATAAGATAAGCCGTGATAATGATCGATACGAAGTAGTTGATATGGCTAATTGCCTTGGATAAGTAATGTTAACGAAACTGTTGTGTTTGATCTGTAGTCAGGTCGAATGTAAATAGTGTAAATATAAGCTGTAGATAAGGTAATACTGTAACTATCGATATGATCGGGCACTCGATAAATTGTCATCGACCGTGCACGATCAAGGAATTACGGGCACTATCTCGAAAAAGCGCCAAACGAAGAGAAGTAAAAGAATAAAGTAAAGAAAATAAAAGTATTACAATTCAAAAATATTATCTCTAGCAGCGGTAGAGCTCTACTCATAGCCCAGTCGTAGAAATTGCTTGCATTGATATAACTATATAAATAAATTATGAGCCCTCGTCTTGCGCTCTTCGTCACACCCCCTCCCACTGTCCTGTCTCACACGCGCTTCCTCCGCTTGCTCCACTTGACAGTCTCTCAACCCTTGCAATGCCCACTTCAAAACGCTGACTTCGTTCCCCGCCCTTATCCATCAACACGACAATGTACCCAACCCGTCGGCTGCGATGTGCTGCGTCTGCAGACGACACTTAGTTGCAATCGCGCTAACTGACCTTTCGAAAGACCTTTTGAATATAGTAACAATATTGTATATAGTGAGATTAATTATAACATAACGAACATTTGAGTTTTAGCTGATCCACTTGTAACGAACTGTTTTTCTTGGTTCTGCTTGCTACGAATTGCAACGGCTAGCTTAGAGAGTTTGTTTGTTCGTCCCACCAAATTTATGATTTGTGTGATTGCCCGACCAGACTATTTGCAGACTTTTTCAATGACAGAAAAGAAATGAGTCATAAGTAGAAAACATAGAGCTCCTCGCGAATGCCAAGTAGGGACTGAGTATTGAGGACGCTATAAGATAAGCCGTGATAATGATCGATACGAAGTAGTTGATATGGCTGATTGCCTTGGATAAGTAATGTTAACGAAACTGTTGCTCTTTATTCATAAAGATAGAGCTCGATCTGTAGTCCGGTCGGCCGAATGAAAATAGTGTAAATATAAGCTGTAGATAAAGTAACACTGTAACTATCGATAATAGTTGGCACTATCTCGAAAATATCGCCAAACGAATAGAAGTAAAAGAATAAAGTAAAGAAAATAAAAGTATTACAATATTATATTATATTATCTCTGGCAGCGGTAGAGCTCTACTCATAGCCCAGTCGTATAAATTGTTTGCATTGATATAACTATATAAATAAATTATGAGCCCTCGTCTTGCTCTCTTCGTCACACCGCCTCCCACTGTCCTGTCTCACACGCGCTTCCTCCGCTTGCGCCACTTGACAGTCACTCAACCCTTGCAATGCCCACTTCAAAACGCTGACTTCCTTCCCCGCCCTTATCCATCAATGTGCTGCGTCTGCAGACGACACTTAGTTGCAATCGCGCTAACTGCTGCGCCTGCAAACGACACTTGTTGTTGTTTGTAGGTCGCGATCACGCTGCCGACAAACTGCTGCGTCTGCAAACGACGCTTGTTGTTATGGTGCAACGGAGCCGCCGGACGTTGGATAAGCAACCGCCGACTTAACATGGCTCGTACTTCGGCCACTTACCCAATTGCTATGCGGGGTCGCCCCTCACCCTGCGCCAGCCGCGAACGCTCAGGCCCAGCCCCAGTCTTCAGTCTTTTTCGACACCGCAAACCAGATACAAGCCGAACACCAATTGTATCCTAACTAAGTTAAACCAAAGACACTAGACAAAGACACTGGTTTTGCACTATGCAGCCACTTTTTTGGTGTCGGCAATAATTGCTCTCTTTCCGCTCGCGTAAAATTGAGAGCATACAAATCTAAGAATAGAATTCACTTGCTTGTGTGAGTGAAAACAGTAAACAAAAAAGTGTGCATGTGTGCGTAGTTGTGCTAAAAGACGATTTTCGGTCCGAAATCAATTTTGATCTAAGAAACGAATTTGATTAATGTTTTGCTCAATTTCGTTGTAATATGAGCTAATAAAATAATATTTAAAAATGGATGCCGTAACTTTTATTTTTTTTAAGAAGTTTTAATGTTCTTTAGTTAAAATCGCCGCTCGAATTAGCTACCGTTTGCGATCTAGAATTGTTCCTATACTTACAACAATATCATCTGGAGAGAAATGATCTTGGCATAAAAACAGTGATTAAGTGCTCGCCACAAAATTGTTGGATTATTTTCAGGAACCTTAAACAATTTAAGAGCGGGGCAATCGCGCCTAGATTTCTAACAGTGGGGAAGGCTGCACTTGTTCCCATTGATATTTGATCTTTTTTTGTCGGCCATAGCCAATTTTTTTACATAAAACAATTAATGTTAAATTCAAAAGTTCAAACCTTTATCGAAAAGCAGCAGTACGTAATATAGGCGCGACAAATTAGGAAAATATGTACACTTCTAAAATTTTTTTTTTATTTTGTACTAATTAGGAAAATAAATTATCGCACTTTATCGCAATTGTTCTTTAATAAATCAGAAAATCAATTTTTTTTTTTTTAAATGCGTTTATATTATTAAAATTTCGAGAAAAAGTAGCAAACGAGGGGTACTATGTATTTGTCAGCTTTAAGCGTACGAATTAAGAGGAACTAAATGAAGAAAGAATACATTTGGCGCGCTTTTTTACCCATCCAAAATTGCGCGGTTTTTACAAATACCAAATTAGAATATAACAAAAACATTCAACAAAAAAATATTTGCATATCAAATACTGAAAATTGATCATTTACAGAAGTATGCATATTTTTTTTACTTGCTTACCAGTAATTTGTACTAATAAATATACTAAATAGTTAAAAAACATCATAAGCAACCTGTGCATTGCAAAATTGAATTCTTGAGGCAGGACCAGCGCACTTAAGCGCTCATTTCATGGGGTTTTTGTCAGTTAAAACTCTGCTATTCAAGCAACCAAAGTAATCATTAAGAATAACTAAGATCAAATATATTTTCCACGTCGCAAGCTAAATACTCTAACGACATATTTTCTAGTATAAAGTAATTTATTAAAATAATTCGGTATTATTATGTACATCTATTCACCTATTACCATTTCTATGATGTAATTAAATAATTATCATGTTAAGGCAATGCAAAATTAGAGTTTTTACTTTTTACTTACGAGCACTTTGTACTCGATTGCCAGAGTACAAATAATATAGATTGGAAATCCATAAACTTCTGAAGTGAACGGCATATTTTGTCAAACTTACAATATATGAGCATACGTGTGCACACATACAGTGCTCGGCTGTCGCTGTATGCGTACAAGAGAGCTGCTGGCTCTAGAGCGCTCTCTCTCTGGCTCTTGAACAAAAAATCGAGAGAGCCTGGAGCCAGATCTAGAGCCAGCAAAAAAATCGTATGGCGTTACGCATCGTATTATTCTAGTTGGTTAAACTCTAAGAATCTTGAATAAACCAACTTATAAGGTGAAGCTGAATCCAGTCGACTATTCTTCTTGGCGATCTTCTTCTGCAGAACCCACAGCATGCTAACACTTACATCAAGGTTAGGTATTCGGCAACGAGAGCCGAACATCCCCTATGCAAGTTTCACTTGCATTAACTGGCGCCCGAACAGGGACCGGCAATGTCCGGTTGAATGGCTAAGGCCGGAACGAAAAAAAAAAATTGTGGAAATTTGTGCATAATAAAAAGAAAAATGTGGTGTGCATAAGTTAGGCTAAAATATCTCAAAAGAAACAAGTGCTGCGTGAGCTGTGAATAAAATAATAAGCAACAAAAGAGCAATTGCCCGCTGCCGGGGGGAATTGCGCCCATCCCGGGTCGCAAAAATATTGCATAATTCAATAGAAAGCATAAAAATGTGAGCCTGTGTTGTACCATAACATAATCTAAAATAATAAAACAACGACCCGCCAACGGAGGACGCTACGCTTAGTAGGCAAATAGCCTACAGCCTTCCCACGGAACCACCGTGTCCAGTGCGGAAATAATTCGAGGTCATCTAAAAAATTATTCTAAAATATGCATAGCGCACACACAACATATAATAAATAAAATACACCCAATTAATACACTACAAATATTATATAAACACATGCGCAGCACCACAATTGAAAAGAAAATAAATATAAGACAAATTTCCTCAATTTCCCGAGATAAAATGAATATAATAAAAATTTTCTTGTACAACACACTAAGTCACCTTTTTTTCTTATCTCAATAGAATTTTCATACTGTAAGAGTACAACCTATAACGACGATAACAAACAAAGAGCATAAAGGGGTGAGTGAAATAATTCATTTAATTTTATTGCCACATTTGCTAGATCCAGTTAGGAGAAAATAAAATTAAAAAAGCACGATAATTCAAAAAAAAACAATTTTTATTTGCTTTATCAGGCTGAAACCGTTGTGTTATATCCCCTTAAATTAGTAACGAATTCTACTACCTTCCTGCATCTTTTCAACACGAACTAAACTTTGAAGTGGAGGAGACCTTGCGTATGCTTAGTGAGTCCCTTAATGCTCTGACCAACGTGGTAACAGGCATTAAGGAAGACATCAAAAAGAATAATGAAAGGTTGGCTATTTTAGAGCAGGAGAGAGGGAACGCTAACCCTATAACCGATCGACCACAACCCCTTATGTGCACACGCACCGAATATGATTTAAAAGAGATATCGGTCCTTCCTGACTGCGTTACAGAACTACAACCGTTCGAAGTACAGCAGGAACCACAGCCCCTAATGTGCACACGCACCGAATATGGTTTAAAAGAGATATCGGTCCTTCCTGACTGCGTCACAGAACTACAACCGTTCGAAGTACAGCAGGAAACTTATCTGTCTTGGATAAATAGGGCACAATCAAAATTGACCGACTATGACTTGATTAAAACCAGACCCCTGTATAGGGAAATCGTCTTGCATATCAGGGAGAAAATAAGAGGACACGCCGACATGGCCTTGGCGGAATTTCGCAAATTCCTGCAGAACTCAGGGTCCTAGACAGGCCATTAAAATGGAATCCAATCGGTCGGGTCAATCTTACCAATCAGGGTACAGTGGTCGCCAGGAAGGAGGCTCCGGTATTAAAAGAACGCCCGAAGGCAACAACCCATTCCGAAAGGCACAAAGATTGTACTACATGGAATTGGCACCACCCCGGCGACTAGTGAAGACGACCAAGCCCATTCACATGAGGGTTATTATGGTAACGCGTCTCAAATTGTCGAGGAAGCCAACAATTATCCTCCGCAGGTTGTAGCGGAAGGAGATACAGATGCTCCACATAACCTTGAAACCGAGGGGGGGGGGGCAAATTTTATGACCAACGCCTCTTCAGTGTACCGTACTTAGAATATGCGACGGAGAGGGGAAAGGCTAAAGTTTTTGATTGACATGGGGGCGAACAAAAACTTTATTAGCCGTAAGCTTGCAGCCGGTTGTACCACGGTCCACAAACCCTTCTCTGTACATTCCGCTGCAGATAACATTATGATAACACATCGGAAACGACTCAAACATAACCTTTTTCGTTCTTCCAAGTTTACTTTCTTTTGATGGTATCATTGGTGATGATACTCTCAAAGACTTAAAAGCCATATTAGATAGAAAGAACAATTGTTTGATTATAACCCCAGGAATTAAAATCCCTCTCTTGGCAAGAACTTCATTAAACGTCTCTTTACTCGCCGCCGAACAACTAGACGGCACACAGGAAATTATGAATTCCCTTCTTAAAGAGTTTTCCCACATTTTCGAGCCCCCCTTACCAGGAATGTCCGTGGAGACGGCCGTCAAGGCTGAAACCTTCAAATAGCCTTTACAATTCCCCTATCTGGATAGTCCCGAAGAAACCTAAACCAAATGGGGAAAAATAATATCGCATGGTAGTCGATTTCAAGCGGTCACCATACCCGACACTCACCCCATCTCAGATATAAATGCTACACAAGCCAGCATTGGCAATGCCAAATACTTGACTACCTTAGATTTGACTTCTGGATTCCATCAAATCCACATGAAGGATAGCGACATTCCAAAGACAGCTTTCCTACTTTAAATTGAAAGTACGAGTTCCTCCGTCTACCATTCGGTTTGAAGAATGCACCTGCAATCTTCCAAAGAATGATCGATGATGTTTTGCGCGAGCATATGGCAAGGTTTGTTAACGTTTATATTGACGATATCATCGTCTTCAGTGGGGATTATGACACACTGGAAAAATCTCCGATTGGTATTAGCAAGTTTATCAAAGGCAAACCTCCAAGTGAACCTTGAGAAGTCACATTTTTTGGGATATATCGTCACGGCCGATGGCATTAAGGCAGATCCGAAAAAAGTCAGAGCGATTAGCGAAATGCCTCCCACGACTTCTGTTAAAGAGTTAAAAAGATTTCTTGGCATGACCTCATAAAGGATGTTCATTCAGGACTATGCGAAGGTAGCGAGGCCCCTCACGAACTTGACGCGTTGATTGTATGATTGGTGGCTGACACGCTTTCACGCACTCCGCCTCAGCTTAACCAGTTGAGTACCGATTTAAATGCCGATCCAGATGATGATATACAGTCTTTGGCTACTGCGCTTCACATGACAGTTCGCAATTGATTCCCCACGTTGAATCTCCAATCAACGTTTTCAGGAACCAACTGATTTTTGACACGATCAGGTCAGAGTACTTATGCGAGCACCCGTTCCCAGGTTATACTCGCCATCTGATTCCTCTCCTACAGAGATTCGCCTCCAACTTTTAGAAAGATGTTATTTCAAACTTCCTCATGTCAGTGTTGCAAACTCTACAAATACGAGAGACACCCTATTCCTAACTACCCGTGTGAAATACTTCACATCGACATTTTCGTGCTTGAAAAAAGGTTATACCTAAGTTGCATTGATAAATTCAGCAAGTTTGCCAAACTTTTCCACCTGCAGTCAAAAGCATCCGTGCATTTGCGAGAAACCTTGGTGGAGGTTCTACACTGACCCTAAGGTCTTGATTTCGGATAACGAGCGAGGGCTACTGCGCCCGACAGTGTTAAACTATCTTAATGCTACATTACGATTTTCTCTTTCTTCTTCGTGCATGCTGTCACAGTTACAGTTACAGTTATTAGCTTCTCGAAAATTTTAATTTCATCAGAATCCTCGTGCACATTCTTTTTGAAGCCGCCGATCGTACTTATCCCACTTCAAGGAATCGTCTCATTTGTTGGTTCTTCATCTGCCTCTATGGTTTTTGCTAGGTTTGTCGCTACGGTTTTAGGTAGCTAATATGAAATTTACACGTATAATCTTATCTCTAACTAGACCAACGCATGTTTGTTCCCCAAACTTGGGAACGGATTGTAAGTCCGGGAATTTTCCACTTGTGTCGTTGTTAAAGCGATGAGCCCACGCAGGAGTTCGTTGTATTTTTATCTCTAACGCTCAAACGTCGTTTATTTTTAAATATATCCAGACCCACGATTGACAACACATGTGCTGCAGCGGTCCACTCGTTTTACGTACAATCTTATACATATTATATTATATGTATATCATGTGTGAACATTCTGCCAAAGGCCCAGCTAGGCTAGGCGCACATCTTTAAATTTACAGTTGAAAGTTTAGAATTAATTTATTATTTTTTTTTTACTTTTCTCGTTTAATATCTTAAGGTAACATTTTTCTTTTAAGAACAACGAATAACTTTATTCATTACTTTTCTTTTCTTAATTGTTAACTGCAAAGGTTATTGCTTGCACTCGTTGTCTTACACCAAATTCGCGTAGCAAATATATTATTAAGATTACCATGATTATTAAGGCAATAATTAAACCAGCATGTCCGGAAATATGATGGAAATCTAAACCTTTCAATTATTAATGATGTTCTTTCATATATTTAATTTCATTATTCAATCGTTCGAATTCTGCAGTATGATTTAATATTGACAATTTCAGCGGATTCCAAATAATCTTCGAAACTTTACTAACTTCTCCTATATAAGGTGTTGATAGCGCTTCTTCGCTTTCGTACTGAATATTATGGAGGGCAACTAAAATTTTATCTTCCGTTCTTTCCGTACAATATGGTACAATGAACCCATAAATTCTAACGGATCACGTTTGCTTCTGGATCTAGACTGCATCATAAGCAATTTATTGTTTTCTTCAAGTTCCACTAACTGAATTTGTGTCCTAACTCGATATATTCTTTTAAAAATTTAGAATAATCAGCCTCAAGTTTTATTATTATTTTTAATTTCTTCTCCAAATTTAAAAAACGAGCCTTTGCTCGCTTTTTTAAATCTCTTAAGGTGACATCTTGTTTAAATGGGATAGACACAACGTATCGCCCATCTGCATCTTTTGTTGTGGTTTTAATGAAATTATCTTCGCATAATTCCGATTCGATGTCATTTTTTTCGATTTCCTCAACTTCCCAATAGCGATCTAAATCTTTTAATTCTATCGTTGTAGCTACAATAGTTTCCTTCCCTTATGATTTTTTACATCCAGAAGCTTTCCACCACAAATCAGTTTTTTGACCAAGGAGACCGTATATTTTCATAACTCCATTCTGCAGAATGGGAGTATATACGTCTGCTCCAATGATTAGATCAATACGACCAGGTTTATTAAAATCGGGGTCGGCTAATTTAAAACTCTTCCACTTTTTCTGATCAACATTAATTGTGCTGACTGGAAGCGCTTTCATGAGTTTTGGAAGAATGAGTGCTTCAATTTCCAGAATTTTTAGAGAATTTTTTATTGAAATTATTGCTTTGTGCCTGGAGATGAACGTTCCTGTGGAAGATACTACACTTATTTCCGTATGTGAACGAAATTTTTTCTATTCTAGAATCTGTGCAGACTTTTCTGAAATGATTGTGCTTTGAGAACCGCTATCAATCAAAGCTCTTAATTTTTGAAAACCTCTCTTTCCTGACTTCACTTGAATCAAAGCCGTGGCCAACAAGGCCTTTAGTGATGGCGCTGCGTTCTTGGCGGATTCCTGGTTTTTTCTTCCTTATCTCTAGTTGACGTCGATGCTAGCGTTGATTTTGTGTATTAGGCACTCTTTTTTGTGCACTTTTTAATTTTATATGCTCGTATGGCATTTATTAAATGCTTTTATTGCACTTACAAACTTTTGATACCGTTCGTATAAGCACTTTTTTCACTTGCTGATGTATGGCCTCAAGCACGCCAAACCATAATTTATTATGGTTACAAAGCAGACCTTAGCTATTTAGACTATAAGGTGCTTGTTGGTTATTTTTTAAAACAAAAGATTCTTGTGTATCTTTTTGCTTTTTTAATTTTATACTCTGTTCTTTACCTTTGGTAGGGGGAAACAAGAGTTAATTATTTTTGCTACCTTTAGCTGCAAGATTAACTTTTAAGCAACGCTTAAAGGAGCTGGCCTTTCTTTGAGTCCCTTACCATAGAGGGGGAAACTGCAAAGTCAAAGTTTTTACATTTCTTGAGTTTATATATCAAACTGAATTTTATTTCTCTAAGTCCTGCTTAGGAAGCTAATATGAAATTTACATGTTCTTATCTTATCTCTAACTAGACCAACGCAGTGGCCATTTGTTCCCAAACATGGGACCGGATTGTAAGTGCGGGAATTTTCCACTGATACGACCGCTTGCATCGTTGTTTAAGCGATTTTATTTTTATCTCTAACTCTATAGCGTTGTTTATTTTTAAGATAAGCCATGTTTGACAATATATGTGCTGCAGCGGTCCAATCGTTTTACGTACAATCTATATACATATAATATTATATATATATCCGTGTTCATGTGTGAAGAATCGATATTAGTGTAACTTAGTGCTTTATATTTATGCACAGTTTACAATAAAGTGTAATATTCAATTAAAATCGCAGTACAAGTAGCGCCTAGTGTTCTATTGTTTGGAGTAGTACAAAAGGGACCTATAGTTGATAAGCTTTCTAAGTACTTAAAGAATAAATTCAATGATGAACCTAGAGATCTTGTAAGCATCCGTGTGGACGCATCCTTTAATATCCAGAGTTCACAGAAAAGAAATGAGTCATATAGTAGAAAACATAGAGCTCCTCGCGAATGCCAAGTAGGAACTGAGTATCGAGGACGCTATAAGATAAGCCGTGTGTATGATAATGATCGATACGAAGTAGTTGATATAGCTGATTGCCTTGGATAAGTAATGTTAACGAAACTGTTGCTCTTTATTCATAAAGATAGTGCTCGATCTGTAGTCCGGTCGGCCGAATGAAAAATATAAGCTGTAGATAAAGTAACACTGTAACTATCGATAATAGTTGGCACTATCTCGAAAAAACGCCAAACGAAGAGAAGTAAAAGAATAAAGTAAAGAAAATAAAAGTATTACAATTCAAAAATATTATCTCTGGCAGCGGTAGAGCTCTACTCATAGCCCAGTCGTATAAATTGTTAACATTGATATAACTATATATATATATAAATAAATAAGTGAAAAAAAAATATTAAATCTATATTAAAAGCAAAAACAAAAAAAATAAGAACAATAAATAAATAAGTGAAAAATTAAAATAAATATATAAAAATATTTAATAAGATACATGCAAACTAAGATCCATAAAAAAAAAATAAAATAAAATAAAAAAAAAAATTAATAACAATATCACAAACTTGAAAGAAACTACAAAATGACAGAACCAAGAGCCGTGTCACCCCTTTCAGACAGCAACGTGGCCCATGTTGCCTACCAGATTGGCAATGTGGAGAAGTTCAACGGTGATCCGGGCACACTTTACACCTTTGTAAACTGAATTGATTACATACTGGCCCTTTATGTTACCGGAGACGAACGCCAACAGCACATCCTGTTTGGGCATGTCGACCGCGGCATCAGCGGAGACGTTAGGCGCAGCATTGGAGCCAATGACATCAACACCTGGCCCCAGCTAAGACGACAATTGGTACTCAACTATAAACCCCAGACCCCTAACCACGTTCTTTTGGAGGAGTTTTGGAAGACCCCATTCAGAGGCAGTGTACTGGAAGAAGCAGAACACCGCAGACAAACACTTACCAGTAAGCTTGAATTAGAACAAAATTCTGAAAAAAACCTTATATTTAAGATTGATAACATCCAGCATTGAGTCTCTTATTGAAAAATTACATACACACATTTACTTAAAAATAAATAACCACAATATACCAGATTTGCGATCACTTATAAATATTTTACAAGAAAAAAGGAATGTATGAACAAGCAAGCCATACAAGCACATCTATGCAAAACAAAATTCTTCTGATAAGCCACAGAAATCCTATAATCACAATATAAATCAGACTAACAATAATACCAGAAGTTATGCCACACCTTTCCAAACATATCATAATTCACCAATACCATATCCAACCCAACCAAATTGTCAAACATTCCCAATTTACCAAACACCACCAATTAATAATCCACCATATCGTTATCCAATACCATACCATCCCAATACAAATAATAATTTTCAACCATACCAACAAGTAAACTTCACAACTCGACCAAATATTAACACACCTCGTCCAAGTATTAACACCTATCGACAGAACGCATTTGATCAGAATCGGTTTGGAAAACAACACCATTATTAAAATCAACAATCGGCACATAATTTAGGTTCTTATGTGCCCAATCAATCAATAAAGCGACCAAGACCATCTGATAGTGGACAGACTAAGGTTAGTATTGGGGAATCCCTATATCAGGAGAACGCTGCTTACCAGCAATATGTCCCATATTCTTACTATTCTTACTATCCAACTTACGACCATTCAGAGCATTATCCAGAATATCAACATCAAACTGACGAAAACAACCAAAATTCAGAAATAACACAACAGCCGCAACAGCTTAATACAGAAGAGACAAACAATGACAACCAGGAACCGGATGTTGAACAAGCAGAAAATTTTCAGCTACCAGCCTTGAAAGCCCCCAATATATAACAATTAAATACAAAGAAAATAATTTAAAATGTCTCATTGATACCGGATCCACAGTTAACATGATATCCCAAAACATATTTGACTTACCAGTCCAGAACACGAATATTCTTATTCATACCAGCAATGGACCACTTGTGGTTAACAAGAGTATAACCGTACCTTTAAAGATTTTGTTCCCAACACCACACGAATTTTTTTGCACTCTTTCTCCAAGAATTACGATCTCTTATTAGGAAGAAAACTTTTGGCAGATGCAAAAGCATCCATAAGTTACCGCGATCAGAAGGTGATTCTTTACAACAATAAATATGAACTCATCGAAGGCAAAGCAACACAAGAACAAAATCACTTTCAAAATGTTAACACAATACCTGACACCATTCTCAGACAACCAGGTACAAATTTACCCGCATTAGAATCAGACCTGTACAGATTGGAACACCTAAATAACGAAGAAAAACAAAAGTTGTACCATTACATACAGTACCATGAAAGCGATAAGCTGACATTTACTAATCAAACCAAACATATTATTAATACCAAACACAACCTACCCATTTATTCTAAATTATACAGTTACCCGCAGGCTTATGAACAGGAGGTCGAAAGCCAGATACAGAATATGCTAAATCAGGGCATCATACGTACCAGTAACTCACCTTACAATAGCCCCATCTGGGTGGTTCCAAAGAAGCAAGATGCATCAGGCAAACAGAAATTTAGAATTGTAATAGACTACCGAAAATTAAACGAAATAACAGTAGGAGACAGACATCCAATCCCAAACATGGACGAAATCTTGGGAAAGCTAGGCAGATGTAATTATTTCGCAACTATTGACCTGGCAAAGGGTTTCCACCAGATCGAGATGGATCCAGAGTCAGTTCCAAAGACAGCTTTTTCCACCAAGCACGCATGCCATTCGGATTAAAAAACGCACCCGCCACCTTTCAACGGTGCATCAATTATATTTTACGACCACTCTTAAACAAGCACTGTCTTGTGTATTTGGACGACATAATTGTATTCTCGACATCCCTTGATGAGCACCTACAATCGCTCAGACTAGTTTTCGAAAAACTAGCAAGTGCCAACCTTAAATTACAGCTTGACAAGAGTGAGTTTCTCAAGCAGGAAAGCACATTTTTAGGACATGTTCTAACACCAGACGGAATAAAACCAAGCCCTGAAAAAATTAAAGCCATTCAAAAATATCCAAAAGAAATAAAAGCTTTTCTTCGACTGACGGGATACTACCGTAAGTTCATAGCCAAACCTACGACTAAGTGTTTAAAAAAGAACATGAAAATTGATACTAAAAACCCAGAATATGACTCAGCATTTAAAAAATTAAAATATCTGATATCAGAGGACCCAATTCTTAAAGTACCCGACTTTACAAAGAAATTTACCTTAACCACAGATGCAAGTGATGTCGCTTTGGGAGCAGTACTCTCACAAGAGGGTCACCCACTTAGTTACATTAGCCGAACACTTAATGAACACGAGGTCAATTACAGCGCAATTGAGAAAGAACTCTTGGCAATTGTATGGGCGACAAAGACTTTCCGACACTACCTACTTGGAAGACACTTTGAAATGTCCAGTGACCATCAACCACTAAGCTGGTTGTACCGTATGAAAGATCCAAATTCAAAACAATCCCGATGGAGAATAAAATTATCCGAATTCGATTTTGACATAAAATATATAAAAGGAAAAGAAAATTATGTAGCCGACGCCCTATCCAGAATAAAACTCGAGGAGACATACTTGAGCGAACAAACCCAACATAGCGCAGAAGAAGACAATAGTGACTTGATCCTTATCACAGAGAGACCTTTAAACACATTTTACAGATAGGTGGTATTTTTAAAGGGACCACCAGACATTAAAATAACAAAGTATTTCAAAAAACACATAACTCAGATTTATTACGACAATATGACCAGAGAAAAAGCCGAACAGTATTTGATTGACCATTTTTGCGGTAAAAAGAGTGCGTTGTATATTGACAGTGACGCAGATTACGAGACCATTCAGGCCGCACATAAACAGATTATAAACACCAAATACACTAGAATCTTGCGTAGCATGATTTTACTAAAAAAAACATAACCACTTATGCAGAATTTAAAGAATTGATCTTAACCACTCACGAAAAACTTATACACCCTGGAATACAGAAAACTACTA
The DNA here is from genome assembly GCA_005876975.1 of Drosophila orena. Taxonomy (NCBI): domain Eukaryota; kingdom Metazoa; phylum Arthropoda; class Insecta; order Diptera; family Drosophilidae; genus Drosophila; species Drosophila orena. The sequence continues at coordinate 166,284 of VCKV01000137.1, forward strand.
AACTTTTCGGTGAAACGTACTATTTTCCTAATAGCCAACTACTTATCCAAAACATAATAAATGAATGCAATATTTGCAATTTAGCAAAGACAGAGCACCGAAACACAGATATTCCAATGAAAACCACACCCAAACCAGAGCATTGCCGCAAAAAATTTATGATTGACATTTACTCATCTGAAGGTAAACATTACGTTAGTTGCATGGACATTTATTCGAAGTTGTCCACATTAGAAGAACTAAAATCAAAGGACTGGTTAGAATGCAAAAATGCACTTATGCGCATATTCAACCAGCTGGGCAAGCCAAGAATACTGAAGGCGGACAGAGATGGCGCATTTTCCAGTTCGACCCTCAAACGATGGCTGGAGAGTGAGGAAATTGAATTGCAACTTAACACCACAAAGACCGGAGTTGCTGACATAGAAAGACTACATAAAACAATTAATGAAAAAATTCGCATAATCAAAACTTCCGACGACGACGAAGTTAAACTAAGCAAAATAGAAACAATACTTTACATATACAATCAACAAATTCAAATTAATAGTATTGACACCAACCACGGATATCTCCTTTTTTCCGATAAGCCAGTCCAGATACCATCCTCCTTTGAGCATCACTGTTTAAGGATCAACTTAACCGAAATAGACACAGTAGCCGAATATTTTGAACAAATTTTTGTACAACAAAATAAAAAGAGAACTAACTGGAATAACCCTGCAACACAGAAATAAACGTGGACTTATTAACATTGTAGGCTCAGCTTTTAAATACCTTTTTGGCACACTTGATGATAACGATCGAGCAGAAATACAGAAAAAACTTGAGACACACGTCCATGACACAGTAAGGTTACATGAACTTAATGACGCTATACGATTGATAAACGACAAAATGTAGAAGATACAGAAATATGAAAATGACCACAACATCGTTGACACCCTTTTATACGAACTTATGCAGTTTACAGAATACATACAGTACCTGGAAATGGGAATGCAGCTTTCCAGACTCGGACTGTTTAACCCCAAATTACTAAATTACGACAAGGTCGAGAATGTAAACAGCCAAAATATCTTGAACATTAAAACATCCACTTGGATCAATTACAATGATAACCAATTATTAATCATATCTCACATATCCATTACCTTTCCATTAATAAATACAATCAAAATAATCCCTTACCCAGACTCCAACGGCTATCAGCTAGATTACACAAGCACTCAATCATATTTCGAGAAGGGAAATAAAGTTTACAATAAAGAAAATAAAGAAGTAAACAATGAATGTGTCACAAACACTATTAAACATTCAAATCCAATTTGTAATTTTGAGCCAGTACATACAGACGAAATAATAAAATACATAGAACCAAACATAATTGTAACCTGGAACTTAACCCAAACCAGTCTTAGACAAAACTGTCAGGATCCAATTAATAATTTAAAAATAAAAGGAAATAAAATGATAAGAGTAACCCAATGTAAAATAGAAATCAACAGCATAATTTTAAGCGAAAACCTTTTAAAACCTGAAATAGATTTAACACCACTATACACCCCACTTAATATAACAAAAATAAAAATTGTAAAACACAACGACATAGTAGAAATGATTTCTCAAAACAACATTACACTTTACATACTAATCATTATAGTCATCATTTGTTTTGTTGTACTTATATTTAAAATATGTAAAATTCAATCCATTCATGATGCTGTATTCACAATTAAAATTAAGACCGAATCAAAATCAGAGCATACCACAACAAGTAGAAAAAGAACAGACTCCATTACCTTTTCTATATCCATCAATTCCAGCCCAAGTATAAGCTTCTCTTTAAGGGGAGGGTAGTGACGTATTTGAGCCACCCAAACCATGAAACCATTAACAATAAAGCAATAATAAACAATAATTGAATCCCATACTGTATGCCATCTGCGCAGTATGCGATCTAATAAACAATTCTTTAGCAACGGCACTTAGCCGATCATGTAAACAAATCCCAAAGCCCTTTGGCAACGGCACTTAGCGGATCATGTAAACAAATCCCAAAGCCTAACCTAAGCAGTTTTGCCTGCTCTCTCTGAGGCTTATCCTCATCTTAAGAATCCAAGAGCAATGCTCTCACAAAATATACTAACATCCTCCTTAAGCACAGAGGCTTCTCCACAATTTCACTCGCATTTGATTTTTAGTCTTAAGCTGTCAATTGAACAATAAAGACACATTCGATACCGATATTTTAATCGTTTTTTTTATTTGGAAAAAACCATTTTCAGCGTTGGTCTGAGTAATTTAAGCAGTCCATTCAATAGGCTCAAAACCATAAATAGTTACTATATATATATGTATACTATATAGTAACATATCCATTCTTACACCCACAACCCTCCATAAGATAATTATAAACAACACACAGTAAACAAAAAAGTGTGCAAATTAAATTTGTTAAGTACAAATTTTATAAAAAAATATATTTTTTATTTCAAACGTTTTTCAGTTACAATATTTGGTGATAATCCGTTATGCTAATCGACTATTACTAGTCACTTTACTTTTACAGATTGATTCTATTAACCATTCTCGCTTGTCGCCCGATGAAGACTGATCTTTTGATTCTTCATTGGAGCCCAATCAACCTCGGCCAGAGGCTTTTCTTTTTGGAGAAATGTTCTCTTAGGAGACGCTCTAGAAACTTCGTTAGGAAGAGAGCCAAAGTCTTTGAAATCTTTCAATTGCGTTGTGAAATTCAATTATGCTGACCATTGCAGTTTGATTGATACGCAATAAGTTGGTCCCCAATGCGCAATATGTTTGGTCTCCAAGAGGAAGTTGTGTTTACGTTAAATTCGATCAAGAGGGAGCTGTGTTTACGTTAAGTTTGGTTTATTTACAAGCCGCCGAAGTGCGACTTTGGGATCCAAGGCAAATCAATCGTTGAGATTGGATTTTGAAAAATTGTTTATAAATTGGGTAAGGGCCCCTGAATCATGGGTTGGATAACTCTCCCCCTCCTAAAATGATGCGTCCCGCTTCATTATTAATTTCATTAAGATGTTCATTTAACACTGTCAAAAATTCTCCTTCAGTATTTGCTTAAGCTGGTTCTGGCCGTTTTTGCTTGGTTACAATATGTTTGATTTTTATCAATAATTTCGTGATTAAGTATATAATGATTAATACTAATAATATAAATGTGATTGGAATTTTCCAACTATAGATTTGTATAAATGGATTTAATATGTTGATATTATCGAACGTGAGTTCTGAATTGTTTGATTTGACATAGTTTGATATTTCTAAATTTTTTAAATGGTTAGTTGTAATATATTCTAATATCTTATTTTCAAAATTATTGTAGGGAATATTGTTTATGATCGTGGTGCTATTGAATGTTATTAGGTATGTCCCATCTAGTTGGGAATTGTTGACAAAGTTGCTTCCGTTAATTAGAACTGCACCTTCCTGAATAACATCTATGCTTTTATTTTTTTCACGAATCTTCGTACAAATTGATTTTTCTTTGTTTAATAATTTGGTGAAACAGGTTTTATTTTTACTTATCGTGCAATAATTATTGAAAAGTTCTTTCTTAAAATTAGTTATTTCGTAAAAATTATTTTCGCATTTCGCGACCTGGCTACTTATTTGAAGCTTTCCATCTTTCTGAGCAATTGATCTTGCGTGATACATTTCGCATCTATTTGTAATTATGGGATATTTTATATAGATTACAAGAAGCTCATTGTGCAATACGATCTTGAACACAGAAATGTCAATTAGATCCGTGATAAATACAGGTTTATGCTCGTGAACTAAAATTTCTTTTATGTCTTCATTATTTAGGATTTTAGTATTAAAAACGTCAATTTTGGCAAGCGTGATCGTGTCGACTAAATTTTATTTTGGTTAACAAGAGTCTAACCGTACCTTTAAAGATTTTGTTCCCAACACCACACGAATTTTTATTGCACTCTTTCTCCAAGAATTACGATCTCTTATTAGGAAGAAAACTTTTGGCAGATGCAAAAGCATCCATAAGTTACCGCGATCAGGAGGTGATTCCTTACAACAATAAATATGAACTCATCGAAGGCAAAGCAACACAAGAACAAAATCACTTTCAAAATGTTAACACAATACCTGACACCATTCTCAGACAACCAGGTACAAATTTACCCGCATTAGAATCAGACCTGAACAGATTGGAACACCTAAATAACGAAGAAAAACAAAAGTTGTACCATTACATACAGTACCATGAAAGCGATAAGCTGACATTTACTAATCAAACCATGAACAGGAGGTCGAAAGCCAGATACAGAATATGCTAAATCAGGGCATCATACGTACCAGTAACTCACCTTACAATAGCCCCATCTGGGTGGTTCCAAAGAAGCAAGATGCATCAGGCAAACAGAAATTTAGAATTGTAATAGACTACCGAAAATTAAACGAAATAACAATAGGAGACAGACATCCAATCCCAAACATGGACGAAATCTTGGGAAAGCTAGGCAAATGTAATTATTTCGCAACTATTGACCTGGCAAAGGGTTTCCACCAGATCGAGATGGATCCAGAGTCAGTTCCAAAGACAGCTTTTTCCACCAAGCACGCATGCCATTCGGATTAAAAAACGCACCAGCCACCTTTCAACGGTGCATCAATTATATTTTACGACCACTCTTAAACAAGCACTGTCTTGTGTATTTGGACGACATAATTGTATTCTCGACATCCCTTGATGAGCACCTACAATCGCTCAGACTAGTTTTCGAAAAACTAGCAAGTGCCAACCTTAAATTACAGCTTGACAAGTGTGAGTTTCTCAAGCAGGAAAGCACATTTTTAGGACATGTTCTAACACCAGACGGAATAAAACCAAGCCCTGAAAAAATTAAAGCCATTCAAAAATATCCAAAAGAAATAAAAGCTTTTCTTCGACTGACGGGATACTACCGTAAGTTCATAGCCAAACCTATGACTAAGTGTTTAAAAAATAACATGAAAATTGATACTAAAAACCCAGAATATGACTCAGCATTTAAAAAATTAAAATATCTGATATCAGAGGACCCAGTTCTTAAAGTACCCGACTTTACAAAGAAATTTACCTTAACCACAGATGCAAGTGATGTCGCTTTGGGAGCAGTACTCTCACAAGAGGGTCACCCACTTAGTTACATTAGCCGAACACTTAATGAACACGAGGTCAATTACAGCGCAATTGAGAAAGAACTCTTGGCAATTGTATGGGCGACAAAGACTTTCCGACACTACCTACTTGGAAGACACTTTGAAATGTCCAGTGACCATCAACCACTAAGCTGGTTGTACCGTATGAAAGATCCAAATTCAAAACAATCCCGATGGAGAATAAAATTATCCGAATTCGATTTTGACATAAAATATATAAAAGGAAAAGAAAATTATGTAGCCGACGCCCTATCCAGAATAAAACTCGAGGAGACATACTTGAGCGAACAAACCCAACATAGCGCAGAAGAAGACAATAGTGACTTGATCCTTATCACAGAGAGACCTTTAAACACATTTTACAGATAGGTGGTATTTTTAAAGGGACCACCAGACATTAAAATAACAAAGTATTTCAAAAAACACATAACTCAGATTTATTACGACAATATGACCAGAGAAAAAGCCGAACAGTATTTGATTGACCATTTTTGCGGTAAAAAGAGTGCGTTGTATATTGACAGTGACGCAGATTACGAGACCATTCAGGCCGCACATAAACAGATTATAAACACCAAATACACTAGAATCTTGCGTAGCATGATTTTACTAAAAAAAACATAACCACTTATGCAGAATTTAAAGAATTGATCTTAACCACTCACGAAAAACTTATACACCCTGGAATACAGAAAACTACTAAACTTTTCGGTGAAACGTACTATTTTCCTAATAGCCAACTACTTATCCAAAACATAATAAATGAATGCAATATTTGCAATTTAGCAAAGACAGAGCACCGAAACACAGATATTCCAATGAAAACCACACCCAAACCAGAGCATTGCCGCAAAAAATTTATGATTGACATTTACTCATCTGAAGGTAAACATTACGTTAGTTGCATGGACATTTATTCGAAGTTTGCCACATTAGAAGAACTAAAATCAAAGGACTGGTTAGAATGCAAAAATGCACTTATGCGCATATTCAACCAGCTGGGCAAGCCAAGAATACTGAAGGCGGACAGAGATGGCGCATTTTCCAGTTCGACCCTCAAACGATGGCTGGAGAGTGAGGAAATTGAATTGCAACTTAACACCACAAAGACCGGAGTTGCTGACATAGAAAGACTACATAAAACAATTAATGAAAAAATTCGCATAATCAAAACTTCCGACGACGACGAAGTTAAACTAAGCAAAATAGAAACAATACTTTACATATACAATCAACAAATTCAAATTAATAGTATTGACACCAACCACGGATATCTCCTTTTTTCCGATAAGCCAGTCCAGATACCATCCTCCTTTGAGCATCACTGTTTAAGGATCAACTTAACCGAAATAGACACAGTAGCCGAATATTTTGAACAAATTTTTGTACAACAAAATAAAAAGAGAACTAACTGGAATAACCCTGCAACACAGAAATAAACGTGGACTTATTAACATTGTAGGCTCAGCTTTTAAATACCTTTTTGGCACACTTGATGATAACGATCGAGCAGAAATACAGAAAAAACTTGAGACACACGTCCATGACACAGTAAGGTTACATGAACTTAATGACGCTATACGATTGATAAACGACAAAATGTAGAAGATACAGAAATATGAAAATGACCACAACATCGTTGACACCCTTTTATACGAACTTATGCAGTTTACAGAATACATACAGTACCTGGAAATGGGAATGCAGCTTTCCAGACTCGGACTGTTTAACCCCAAATTACTAAATTACGACAAGGTCGAGAATGTAAACAGCCAAAATATCTTGAACATTAAAACATCCACTTGGATCAATTACAATGATAACCAATTATTAATCATATCTCACATATCCATTACCTTTCCATTAATAAATACAATCAAAATAATCCCTTACCCAGACTCCAACGGAATGTAGAAGATACAGAAATATGAAAATGACCACAACATCGTTGACACCCTTTTATACGAACTTATGCAGTTTACAGAATACATGCAGTACCTGGAAATGGGAATGCAGCTTTCCAGACTCGGACTGTTTAACCCCAAATTACTAAATTACGACAAGGTCGAGAATGTAAACAGCCAAAATATCTTGAACATTAAAACATCCACTTGGATCAATTACAATGATAACCAATTATTAATCATATCTCACATATCCATTACCTTTCCATTAATAAATACAATCAAAATAATCCCTTACCCAGACTCCAACGGCTATCAGCTAGATTACACAAGCACTCAATCATATTTCGAGAAGGGAAATAAAGTTTACAATAAAGAAAATAAAGAAGTAAACAATGAATGTGTCACAAACACTATTAAACATTCAAATCCAATTTGTAATTTTGAGCCAGTACATACAGACGAAATAATAAAATACATAGAACCAAACATAATTGTAACCTGGAACTTAACCCAAACCAGTCTTAGACAAAACTGTCAGGATCCAATTAATAATTTAAAAATAAAAGGAAATAAAATGATAAGAGTAACCCAATGTAAAATAGAAATCAACAGCATAATTTTAAGCGAAAACCTTTTAAAACCTGAAATAGATTTAACACCACTATACACCCCACTTAATATAACAAAAATAAAAATTGTAAAACACAACGACATAGTAGAAATGATTTCTCAAAACAACATTACACTTTACATACTAATCATTATAGTCATCATTTGTTTTGTTGTACTTATATTTAAAATATGTAAAATTCAATCCATTCATGATGCTGTATTCACAATTAAAATTAAGACCGAATCAAAATCAGAGCATACCACAACAAGTAGAAAAAGAACAGACTCCATTACCTTTTCTATATCCATCAATTCCAGCCCAAGTATAAGCTTCTCTTTAAGGGGAGGGTAGTGACGTATTTGAGCCACCCAAACCATGAAACCATTAACAATAAAGCAATAATAAACAATAATTGAATCCCATACTGTATGCCATCTGCGCAGTATGCGATCTAATAAACAATTCTTTAGCAACGGCACTTAGCCGATCATGTAAACAAATCCCAAAGCCCTTTGGCAACGGCACTTAGCGGATCATGTAAACAAATCCCAAAGCCTAACCTAAGCAGTTTTGCCTGCTCTCTCTGAGGCTTATCCTCATCTTAAGAATCCAAGAGCAATGCTCTCACAAAATATACTAACATCCTCCTTAAGCACAGAGGCTTCTCCACAATTTCACTCGCATTTGATTTTTAGTCTTAAGCTGTCAATTGAACAATAAAGACACATTCGATACCGATATTTTAATCGTTTTTTTTATTTGGAAAAAACCATTTTCAGCGTTGGTCTGAGTAATTTAAGCAGTCCATTCAATAGGCTCAAAACCATAAATAGTTACTATATATATATGTATACTATATAGTAACATATCCATTCTTACACCCACAACCCTCCATAAGATAATTATAAACAACACACAGTAAACAAAAAAGTGTGCAAATTAAATTTGTTAAGTACAAATTTTATAAAAAAATATATTTTTTATTTCAAACGTTTTTCAGTTACAATATTTGGTGATAATCCGTTATGCTAATCGACTATTACTAGTCACTTTACTTTTACAGATTGATTCTATTAACCATTCTCGCTTGTCGCCCGATGAAGACTGATCTTTTGATTCTTCATTGGAGCCCAATCAACCTCGGCCAGAGGCTTTTCTTTTTGGAGAAATGTTCTCTTAGGAGACGCTCTAGAAACTTCGTTAGGAAGAGAGCCAAAGTCTTTGAAATCTTTCAATTGCGTTGTGAAATTCAATTATGCTGACCATTGCAGTTTGATTGATACGCAATAAGTTGGTCCCCAATGCGCAATATGTTTGGTCTCCAAGAGGAAGTTGTGTTTACGTTAAATTCGATCAAGAGGGAGCTGTGTTTACGTTAAGTTTGGTTTATTTACAAGCCGGCGAAGTGCGACTTTGGGATCCAAGGCAAATCAATCGTTGAGATTGGATTTTGAAAAATTGTTTATAAATTGGGTAAGGGCCCCTGAATCATGGGTTGGATAACTCTCCCCCTCCTAAAATGATGCGTCCCGCCTCATTATTAATTTCATTAAGATGTTCATTTAACACTGTCAAAAATTCTCCTTCAGTATTTGCTTAAGCTGGTTCTGGCCGTTTTTGCTTGGTTACAATATGTTTGATTTTTATCAATAATTTCGTGATTAAGTATATAATGATTAATACTAATAATATAAATGTGATTGGAATTTTCCAACTATAGATTTGTATAAATGGATTTAATATGTTGATATTATCGAACGTGAGTTCTGAATTGTTTGATTTGACATAGTTTGATATTTCTAAATTTTTTAAATGGTTAGTTGTAATATATTCTAATATCTTATTTTCAAAATTATTGTAGGGAATATTGTTTATGATCGTGGTGCTATTGAATGTTATTAGGTATGTCCCATCTAGTTGGGAATTGTTGACAAAGTTGCTTCCGTTAATTAGAACTGCACCTTCCTGAATAACATCTATGCTTTTATTTTTTTCACGAATCTTCGTACAAATTGATTTTTCTTTGTTTAATAATTTGGTGAAACAGGTTTTATTTTTACTTATCGTGCAATAATTATTGAAAAGTTCTTTCTTAAAATTAGTTATTTCGTAAAAATTATTTTCGCATTTCGCGACCTGGCTACTTATTTGAAGCTTTCCATCTTTCTGAGCAATTGATCTTGCGTGATACATTTCGCATCTATTTGTAATTATGGGATATTTTATATAGATTACAAGAAGCTCATTGTGCAATACGATCTTGAACACAGAAATGTCAATTAGATCCGTGATAAATACAGGTTTATGCTCGTGAACTAAAATTTCTTTTATGTCTTCATTATTTAGGATTTTAGTATTAAAAACGTCAATTTTGGCAAGCGTGATCGTGTCGACTAAATTTTGTAATTCAAACGTTAGCAAGCGCAAACGGTGCTTTCTTAGTGGTAGCTCTTGGTCTAAAAAAACATTTTTTAAATGGTCTGAAAGTGATTTGATTTCTTTGAATAATTTTGAGTTGACAACAATTAGATCGTTTATTTTATCTTGAATTCGAATAAAGTCGTCATGATCTGGGGTTCCCGCCAGCCACTTCCAAATGGTGCCTAGCTCGTTTATTTCCCTTTTGGGTCGAGATGTTAATAATTGTGCCAAAATTAATTCTATACTTGCAAGTCATATTTTATTTTCCAATGGGGACCTTTTGTTTTTGTCCTTACTTGTGTAGTCTGATTCTAAGTCGATGATTTCTCTGTACAGGCTCAAATTGGTAACATGAAATAGGTCAGTAGGTCGAGTAGTCGATTATTTTTGTTTTGACTGCCAGTATGAATGATATTAAGTGTAGTACGAGGTGCATTTTTCTGTAGAGTAAAATTTATTATGACTTAATATTTTCCTTGTGTATAATTCTGTTTCTGTTATTAATTACTATCTTGTTTGCTAGATTTTCTTTGACGACCTGCTTTTTATATTTTGGTTTTAGTTTATTTCGTTCCCCATATTTTTTTTCGTATACTACTTGTCCTACATGGTATCCTTTTTCTTTTCTGTCCTTGTTATGTGTCTCTAACATTTTTTTATGAGTGTTTTTTAATACCTGTGGCATATTCTCGTGTTTAATTTTATTGTATAAAATGTCGAACGGTTTCTGGTTAGTAGTGGAATGAATACTTTGATTGTATTCTTTAGCTGCTCTTATGATTATTTCGGGGTAATCTAACAAATTGAAATCTTCTTTTATGCAGCGCTCTAGTTCAGTCAACGTCGAGTGTGCTCGTTCTACCTGTCCGTTTGAAGTGCTATGTCTGGGGTCGGTGTAATGCAAAGATAAGCCACATCTCTGCGCAAAGGATTTGAATTGAGCAGAAGTAAAGCTCGGTTCATTATCAGTCATTAGCATTTTAGCGCGGGGAAACTGTTGGAGTATTTCCATTACGCTGTTTTCAATATTTAATTTATTCTATATTTGCTTTACTGCCAGGAATTTTGAGTATAATTCAATGCAAGTTAAAAAGGTAAGGCTCTGTGCGTAATAAATGTCAATGTGAAGGTTTTCTCCTTCGCTAGATGGGATAGGAGCCTCTCCAATAGGGAGTTTGACCGGGTGCCTGTTGTATTTGTTTTCATTACAAATGGTGCAGTTTTTATATACTCTTTTAATTTTATGTATAGATTTGGCCAATAGTATAGTCTGTTAATTTGTTTGTGGTTTTCTTCGAGTCCCCTATGGGCTCGGCTGTGGGTTTCTTCTATTATGATTGCTTTGTCTTCGTCATTTTCTACGTCTCGTAAAAATATTCTTGTGAAGAGAAATTTGTTAGTGAAGTTGTTTTTAAGTGGAATTTGTATGTGATATAAGTCCTCTATGGTGCAGTGAATTCCCACCACTACGTCCGGTGGTAAATATTCTTTTAATATATTTACTAGGTTTTCAGTCGTGTCGTATTCAATTATGTGTCTGGTTTTGTCGAAAATTTTCAGAGACTCATGTATTGTGAACCTCCCCGTAGCTATCAGCAGTTGCTGTTGAAACTGGTTCAGAGGCTTACGGGTCTCGTGAATCACATTCTCAAAACTACTCTCGGCAGAATGCTGAGTGTTTTGATCTGAGCTTGATTGTTCGGTATCTCTGTCTGATATATTATTTAGCTGGATCCTTGATAGCGCATCGGCTACAACGTTGGTAGTTCCAGGCTTGTAAATTATTTTAGGGGTGAAACTTTCAATGAAAGAGTACCACCTTTTCATCTCTACATTGGGGTTTTTGTCCGATATTGTGAATGATAATGATTGGTGATCGGTTTGGATTTATATTCCGATAACACCGTATAAGTAGTTTCTAAGGGTTTTTAGAGCCCAAACTATAGCTAACAGTTCTTTTTTGTTGGTAGCGTATAGTTGCTCAGTTTTATTGAGGGTTTTGGAGATGAAGGTCATTGGTCTATTGTCTTGAGATAGAACCGCTCCAATGGCTACATCTGACGCATCAGTGGTCATAGTGAATTTTTTATTGTAGTCATGTTGAAATATTTCTACCTGTGCTACTAGGTTGTTTTTCAGCTCATTAAAAGCTTTTATGGCTGGTTCGTCTAATTGGATTTTGATTTTAGATAACATTTTTCTAGTTATTTTTCCGTTGTCCCCTCCTAGATATTTTGTTAGAGGCTTGGCTATTTTCGCGTAGTTTTGAACAAACTTGCGGTAATAGCCTGTGAGACCTAAAAAGCTGCGAAGTTCTCTTATGTTTTGGGGAATGGGATATCTCATTATGGTAGATATTTTTTCCGGATCTGTTTTGATTACGTTGTGAGAGACAACGTAACCAAGAAATGTGGTCTCAGTTTTAAAGAATTTTGACTTTTCTAATGAAATCTTCATGTTGGCTTTTTGTAAGATTTCGATTATTCGGGCTAGATCGCTATAATGCTGCTCGATGGTGTTCGAGAAAATGATTATATCGTTCATATATACGTGGCAAGTTTTACCAACCTGCTCTCTCAGTATATCGTCCATTGCTCTCTGGAAAATTCTTGGAGCATTCGTTAAGCCAAAGGGCAAACGTAGAAATTCGTATTTTCCATTATTTATTGAAAAGGCTGTCTTTTCAATATCTGATTCATTCATCAGAATTTGATGAAAGCCGGATTCTATATCAATGGTGGAAAAATATTTTGATTTTCCTAGGTTAGATAGTATCACCGATGGATCTTGCATCGGGTACCTGTCTGGTATGGTATTCTCATTCACTTTTTTGTAGTCGTGAACTAGACGGAGTTTTGGGGTACCGTCTTCGTTCAGACCTTTTTTGGGCATCACTAGTACTGGTGAATTATAAGAGCTTTTACTCGGCCTTATAATGTTTTCGTCTATTAGTCTCTGGATTTCTTACACTTACAATCTTACACTCAAAATCTTCAGCCTGATTTGAAGTTGTTAAGTTGCTTATATTCCCTGTGACGGAATTATCATCGTCGGCGCGTTTGGGCTTCTTGTTTCCCAAACTTTTTAATTGTGTTTTGACGGAATTATCATCGTCGGCGTGTTTGGGTTTTTTGTTTCCCAAACTTTTCATTTTCTTGTTAGCGGATAATTCAACGCTGGCTTGCTCAGGATACTCCGATCCCGAGCTAATCAAACTTCCTTCTACGATAATTGATTCTGTGGTATTCACCTTTTGGTTGTCAAAGTATTTTTTTATTATGTATTCCTTTAATGGAAGAGTGTTTTTACTTTCTATTTTACTCGACTTGTTTTTAATCTTGTCGTCACAATACAGTAATTTTTCCTTTTTGCCACTGTATTCTAACGTTCCTTCTTCCGCATTTATTTTGGCTCCAATTCTTTTAACAAATTGTAGCCATTTAGCAGATCTGATTCTAGCCCTTCTAACTCATAGAAAAGGTGCTTCACATTGAATATTGTTATATGGTAGTAGTATTTTATAATCGAGTACCCATGAACAGTGTATACCCGTTTATAAATTGCTAACTCTTTTCTATCTTCGTATATCCCCTTCCTAACATAGCAAGAGGAAGCTCCCGTGTCGATTAACACGTTGAATTTTCTTTTCGTTTTGGGGTCTACTCTTGATAGGTGTGGCAGTCTCTGAGGGGCCCTGCTCTAAAAAACATTCCTCATCGATGTTGTTGATCCTCATTCCCTATTGAGCCGGCTGGCTCACTGTTCCGGTGACTTCCCTCTTCAATGGAAGGGCCGCTCCGTATTTTGAGCGTGATTTTGGTTATTATAGTTTCTGTGCTGGAAATTATTGTGGTTTTGTTCATTGTTGTTATTGTATCCTCTGTTGAAGCTATTGCCCGGACGGGGATAGTTGTTATTTGGTCGATTCTGGTTTTTCCAGGAAACATCGACCTCCATTGGAACTGGTTTAGGTTGATATTTAGCATTGAAATTGGTGTTTCCGTAGTTGTTTGGGTCAGGATTTCTATTTTGTGGCCAATTATTGTTCTGGTTGTTTCCCCAGTTGTTGTTTGGCTTATTTGGGGAGTTGTTGAATGGTTTGGTATTTACCGGGTTAAGTCTCAGGTTATTTCCCGGGTTTCCGTTTTCGTTTCTGAATCCGTAATATTTGTTGGCAAATTGTGCCCGAAAATTATTTGATTCTAATTCTTTGCATTTTGCCAATGCGTTGGGTAAGTCATGTGGGTTTAGTGAAAACAACGTTTCCGCAATGGATCCATTTAATCCGGAGATGAAGATCCTGAGAGCGTTGCTTCTGATGATCCTGTTTGTATCTTTAGTAATTTCGCTGTCCTTTCCGTACGTCATTATTGTCTTGTTTATTAGTAGAGTCATTTTTTTGTTCACCTCGTAGTAGAACTCGGTGATGGTCAGCCGTCCTTGTCCAAGGATACTCAGTTCAGCTTCCAAAACGTGGATCGGTATTTTATCATTGTAAATAAATTCCAGTCTTGAGAGTATCGCTTGAAAGTTTAAGACCGTACCATGGTTGGTGAGCGCGTCATGAGCTGCTCCCATGATTTTGTTTCTAAGGATGGTTAGAGCAATGAAGTATTGCTCGCTTTGAATTTTGTACAGTCCCATGGCAGTTTCTGCTGCTTCTCTCCATCCTACATATTGGGATACCTCCCCTGTGAAGTTTGGTACTGATTTGATTACTTCTAGTGTTGTATCGCATTTCACGTATGTGTCTATGGTCTGTACTTTATAATCTTCTACCTCATGCTTGTTCGCTAATAATTGCCCTTCTAAGCCCTCCAATTTTTTTGTTACTTCGCTTAACTGAACATTGATTAATCGATTGATTAATTCCATGGTGAGATTACTCGCGTTGGCCACGCTGCCCACAGAAGTGGAAGGGGTTAAGCCTCCAGTTGCCATTTTAAAATAATAAATTTAAAAAAATTTTTTTTTTTAATTTATTTTATAAATTTACCAGATTAATTACTTAGATAGATTGCTTATAAACTTGTACAATTTCGGTGAGAAATGGTTTATTTGCCTTAGCTCTCTGACCTTAAATTTTTTATTTCTATTTGTGTTATTTTATTAAGTTAAAGTACAATTAATTATCTGCTCACGCTGTTTTCCTAGCTGCTGATTTCCGGTCTTCATTTGATGGCCGAGAGTGTAGAATGGTGATGACTTGTGGTCTTCCTTCCTTCTTTGGGTTGAATTTTAATTATTTAAGTTTTCCGTGTGTGAGTCACAATGTTTTTTAAGTCTGTTGAGATTTTTTGTATTTTTTTTTGCCACTTGTTGTTCTTATATTTGTTAATTCACTTTGTTCAAGGGCTCTTCTTTAATCGATGATTCACTTTTGTTTGCGTTCTGATTTGATGATTTTATATCGTACTTGTAATAGTAGATTTAACTTTTTTTGACCACCTTTTATATATGTATAATGAAATTTCAATTGGTTTATTGCATTAATTGATTGCTAGTTGTTTTATCGCGATCACTGAATTATGATTTGGTGGGTTTTGAGTGTTGGTTGGCAGCGCGATTCCCGTTTTTATTTAACTTATTCTTCGTTAATAATTTTTTAGGAATTTTTTTGACGCTGCCCCACGTTGGGCGCCAATTAAATTTGTTACGTACAAATTTTATAAAAAAATATATTTTTTATTTCAAACGTTTTTGAATTACAATATTTGGTGATAATCCGTTATGCTAATCCACTATTACTAGTTACTTTACTTTTACAGATTGATTCTATTAACCATTCTCGCTTGTCGCCCGATGAAGAATGATCTTTTGATTCTTCATCGGAGCCCAATCAACCTCGGCCAGGCCTTTTCTTTTTGGAGAAATGTTCTCTTAAGAGACGCTCTAGAAACTTCGTTAGGAAGAGAGCCAAACACTTTGATATCTTTCCATTGCGTTGTGAAATTCAATTATGCTGACCATTGCAGTTTGATTGATACGCAATAAGTTGGTCCCCAATGCGCAATATGTTTGGTCTCCAAGAGGAAGTTGTGTTTACGTTAAATTCGATTAAGAGGGAGCTGTGTTTACGTTAAGTTTGGTTTATTTACAAGCCGGCGAATTGTGACTTTGGGATCCAAGGCAAATCAATCGTTGAGATTGGATTTTGAAAAATTGTTTATAAATTGGGTAAGGGCCCCTGAATCATGGGTTGGATAACTTGCATGTGTGCGAAGTTGTGCCGAAATCAATTTTGGTCTAAGAAACGAATTTGATTAATGTTTTGGTCAATTTCGTTGTAATATGAATGTAATATCATGTATGAAAAGCTCAGATGGAGCTGTTAAATGCTCGCTTTCCTTTAAGATCAACAATCTGCATTTATCGCAACTGGATCCCTTAGCAATATATCCAAAAAAATATCTACTCGAAGTTAATTTAATGGGTACATCATTGCACAAAAAATCATCCATATTTTGGTCAAAGTACCTCTCATTGCCTTGTACAATTTTTAAAAATGATACAGAATATTCTTGCTGTATTCCCTTTTTTTCAACGCAAGGCTGATATAAAATTGAATCGAACTCTATTGGCAACATAACATCATCATCTGATTCGCAATTGAACTTTTGTGAAAATTTAAAAATGTGTAGGGATATTAGTTTGGCAATTATTATATTAAATTCGTTAACTGAAGGATTTCTACAGTTACCACCTTTTGCTCGAACGCACGCAAATATATTTTCAAGGGGATCCTGGTTAACTCTACTAGTCAAAAAAAAAAAAAATTGGTCCGTGTGGTCACTAAATATATCTTTGACGAGTCCAAATATAGCTTCAGTAGTTTGGATCAAGCCATCAAGACAATATATACTATTCCCGTGATATTTAACGTTCCTTAGGTATTCCTGCATTTCCTTCAGCTTATTCCAAAGTGTTGCTAAATTGAAGCGCACATTTCATGGGGTTTTTGTCAAAACTCTGCTATTCAAGCAATCAAAGTAATCGCGGGTAATCGCTCCTAGATTTCTGACAGAGAAGGCTGCACTAGTTCCCACTGATATTTCATCTTTTTTTGTCGGCCATAGCCAATTTTTTTACATAAAACAATTCATGTTAAATTCAAAAGTTCAAACCTTTATCGAAAAGCAGCAATACCACCACATCGTAATATAGGCGCGACAAATTATGAAAATATGTACACTTCTAAAATTTTTTTTATTTTGTACTACTTAGGACAATAACTTATCGAACTTATTAAAAGAAGAAAGACTACATTTGGCGCGCTTTTTTACCCACCCAAAATTGCGCGGTTTTTACAAATATCAAATTAGAATATAACAAAAACATTCAACAAATAACATTCAACAACATAATATTTCCATTTCAAATACTGAAAATTGCTCATTTACAGAAGTATGCATATTTTTTTACTTGTTTATTAGTAATTTGTACTAATAGATATACTAAATAGTTAAAAAACATAATATGTAACCTGTGCATTGCAAAAGAATCACCTAAGTATCACTAAGATCAAATATATTTTCCACGTCGCAAGCTGAATACTCGAACGACATATTTTATAGTATAAAGTAATTAATTAAAATAATTCGGTATTATTATGTACATTTATTCACCTATTATTATTCTATGATGTAATAAAATAATTATCATGTTAAGGCAATGCAAATTTAGAGCTTTTACTTTTTACTTACGAGTACTTTGTACTCGATTGCCAGAGTACAAATAATATAGATTGAAAGTCCATAAACTTCTGAAGCAAAGGGCATATTTTGTCAAATTTACAATATATGAGCATACGTGTGCACACATGCAGTGCTCGGCTGTCGCTGTATGCGTACAAGAGAGCTGCTGGCTCTAGAGCGTTCTCTCTTTGATTCTTGAACAAAAATTTAAGAGAGCCTGGAGCCAACTCTAGGGCAAGCCCGAAAAATCGTGTGCAAAAAAATCGTATGGCGTTACGCATCTTATTATTCTAGTGTCTTTGGTTGTACGATGGCAAATTTAGAACACTTGTCGACGCAAGTGAGGAAAAACTTTTTTTCAGTAGAGAAAATGTCTATGTGCAATATTTCCCCTGTGTGTGACGGTATTGACGGTATTCACCGAGTTCTTCCTTTTTTTGGTGTCTGTCATATTTGGCCCTCACACAAGTCCTGCAGTTCTGCACGATCTTCTTGGCCAGCTTGGCCATTTTGGGGAAATAGTATTCCGACAATACCTGCTTCACATTTTCTTGCGCTGCTCTGTGTGCCCCATTGTGTTCAGCAGTTAGGATTTCCCTTCTTTCTTGAAATCTGATTACGTCCACAACGCGGTTTCTGCAATGCCAGAACTGTGTGGCTGGGAACCACCGGACTATCTCGTCCTCTATCATTGCGAGCGTGTGCAAATCGCAATGGAAAGCATTTACGCTCCTTGGGACGATTATGTCTACCAGTTCGTCTAATAAAGACTCCCTGCAGACGAAGTTGACCGTGTGGCGCCTTTTATTCCCGAATAGAATAAAGGTATCTTTAGACGAGAAACGTGCTTCCTCCAGTATTATCTGGTGCTGGAAGCAGTTCAACGGCTTGTCTGTCGACTCGATTGTGTGGGTGAGAGACATCTCACTGTGAATCGTTGCTGCGCAAAATTCGGGCTCTTCTTGTTCCAGCCCATTAAGCTACTGTCTGGACAAGGCGTCCGCTACCAGGTTCTCTTTACCGGGCCTTCCACCTCTTAATTTTGGCGTTCGGGTTTGATTCCGACACAGATTAAAGGCTGATGGTCAGTGAAGATATTTATATCTTTCACTCCATGCAAGTAGTGCCGCAGTTTAGCCAGGGCCCAAATGATGGCCAATAACTCCCGCTCGTTAGTCGCGTAGTTGGCTTCACGTCCTGCGAGAAGGTGATCACGTCATCAACATAAACATAGCAAAATTTGCCTATTTGTTCCCGTAAGATATCATCGATCGTTCGCTGGAAGATGCTGGCGGCGTTCCTGAGACCGAACGGCAGTCTCTTGAACTCGTATTTTCCCCCGTTTACCGAGAAAGAAGTTTTTTCGCGCTCACGTTCCGCTAGCACGACCTGATGATCCAGGGTCGAAAAATAGTGGGCTTTGCCCAAATTGCTTAGTATCATTGATATATTTGGCGTGGGGTATTTGTCGGGAATGGTTCGCTCGTTGAGTTTGCGAAAGTCTATCACCAAGCGCTTGTTGCGGTTGCCCGCATCATCGGTG
The DNA here is from genome assembly GCA_005876975.1 of Drosophila orena. NCBI lineage: Eukaryota > Metazoa > Arthropoda > Insecta > Diptera > Drosophilidae > Drosophila > Drosophila orena. Next base: position 185,670 of record VCKV01000137.1, read on the forward strand.
CCCTTTTTATCGACTACCCATATGAGGTTGTTGTAGGGGGATGCCGATTTTTGAATTATGTCGTTCCTTAGAAGATCTTGGATCTCCTTATTGACGAAGTCGGCTACGCCCATGGGATATGGGTAGAGCTTGGCATAGATGGGCTCTTCGCTCACTGTTCTGATGGTGTCAACCACCCAAGTATTGTATGGCAGGTCCTCGTTTGGGTCTAATTTTCGAAAACCCTTCCGCACCGAAGCGGGCACGTCTGAGCAATCCACATCGGTGAAGTTGACATCAGCGCATTTGTAGAAGGAGATTTTCTAGACTTCCGTACCCCATTTGAGTTGACTGGAGGCCAAACAGAGTGACGCCGCAGCCTGAGCTAACAAATCGATGCCGATTATCCCATCAAAGGTTGACAAGTCTGGTAGAATGAAGAATGTTGCTTTTACGTTGAACAACGCAACAAAGCATTTTTGTGTGACGGTGGTTGAGCCATGGATCGAACGCAAGTTGAATTGCGAGTTAACCGGACGGACGCCACGTCTTCGATCTGTGCCACAGCGCCGTTGGTGGCTTGGCGTACTTTGCTCCTGTACAGCATCTTGGGTTATATGATTGACCCTTTGTTGCCTGCTCTTACCGTTTGAGCGATCAGACATGGCCGACTGCCTGTTGACACCAACGGAGGCCTGGATTGGCTGTCCAAACTTTGACAGGAAAGGGTCCACCTCCATTGGTTCTGGAACACTGACGCGAGTTTCCTGCTCGGCATTTCGCTGGCCGGATTGGCCCTACCGCTTGTGCTGCCTACTAAAGTGTGGGTTTTTTGACCCGCTTGCCTGCGCTTCTGCTTGTTGGGGCGGTTTGACCCGCTGCAGGGCACTTGCATGTATTCTTTTTCCTCCACGCTCCTCGCAAATCTGGCAGCAAGCGCATATCTTTCATGGTTCGATTTTACCTCTTGCGCGAGCGCCAGAGCTGACGGCAAGTCCCTTGGCTTTGCTGAGAATAGCACATCTGTGAGACTACTCTTGAGTCCCGAAACAAACACACGAGTGCATCTTCGCGGAACTTTTCACAGAGTCCCCTTGCTAGGATCGGCTTCATCGTAATATTGCAGTAGGGACATGCTGCCTTGTCTCAGCGTGCCCAACTCTTGTATGTGAAGTCGAGGCGACTATAATCGTGTCAAAGTTAAGTACTGTGCCGAAAGAGGCCAGAACAACATCCGCAGCCCTCCTCATTTTGTTTCTTATAGTTATAACCGCTTGATAATGGCGTGTGCAGCCGTCGTACGGCCTAAAAATACTGCAAACTCGGGCAAGCATTTGACTGCATCAAATGGCTCATCGCAGCGGATATCATTACTTATTTCTATGGGCGCATAGGCTTGCACTTCTGGCGGCGTAATATGCGCTGCCGCCATCTGCTGAGACATTGAGGCCTTATTTGCAGTGGCTTGCTCAGCTAAGGCAGCGGTGACAGCTGCCTGTATTTCGAATTTTAACTGCTCTGCATCAATGTTTTTTGAAGTGGGGGGCGCCGCAACTGAATGTCTTGACGCTGGAAGGGTGAAGTCATATGCTTCTAATATAAACAACGAAACTTCGAACACAACGCTTGAGGACAGAGGCAACAAGGCTGCAAAGTTCCACGGATGGTATTACGTTGAATGGACAAAACAAAATGGACGAGACAAAGGCAGACGGAAAAATTATATGCGCGCGTGCATTTGATGCTCTGCTTTTAAAAATTATTCAAGAAATGTTTTTTTTTTTGGCAGCAGCCACTTGTCGGATTGTTCTGTTGTAAGCAACAGTGGTCACAAGCACTTATTTTGTTTTAGCGCTTGGTGTTTGTCACTATTGTCAAATACCACTAAATGGGCGCCAATTAATCAGTTTCCTGGTATGTTATGTGTATAGTATTTTACGCAAGCCGGTAACTTCAATATAAATACACGACGGAGTAACTTTTAAGAACTCTTTATTGAGCAGAGCAAGTGCTGCTGCTTATGAGGGTAGAAAAGAACTGAATACACAAATGCAAGAATTCAATTTGAGAGCTAGAATGAAAGCGAAACACATTGTTACGGTTTCATATTCGTAGCGGCAATACAAGTAAGCTGTGTCTGCCGGCTACGTAACGACATCCGGTCTAATGCTTACGTTGCAGAATGCCGTTGTTGCCCTATTTCACACGCTCTCCGTAGCGGCGTTAACTTAAGTTAACTTATACACGTAAGTGTATGGTGTATGGTTTGTTTCACTGCGGCTGTCTAATTCTGCAATCAATCGAATCCCGCACTTATTTTGGAAGTTATTAATATTGTTTTTGTTTTACTTGCATTCGTAAACTGAATGCACGGGTTCACTATTTAATAGATTCTTTGTGGACTGCGTCTTTTCAGATGCATTTATTGAGGCTGCGGAATGCTGGGTACAATCCTTTCCAAAGTATGGTTGTCGTCACTACGCCGCTGCACTGACCGCTTGTAGGCCTTCACTAATCCATAGCACAGGGATGAAATTAAGGGTACGTTGTACGCCCAGGATCTCGTCTTTGTGGTCGATCACTTCCACGGTGTTGATCACATTGTAATTTTTTGTGTGTTGCTTATCACAGCAAGTCTTCCTTTGCAAGGCGCCCGCTTGACTTCCTGTCGGTTTGCTTGGAAAAAGGTGGATTTTCCTTGATGAAGTGTCCTTAGGCCCATTACTTGTCCTTTCCGTCCAGAACTCTGGATTCCTATAACTTTCTGTAAGACTGGAGCGAAGATGTACTCTCCGGGTTCTCTGGGCTTCTTGACTAGAAGATCGAGACCTTTCACTTCGTACAGCAATCTTTGTCTGGTTTTAAGTGCGAATCTGCAAAGTCTTATGAATTCACGAATAGGGCGTGCGTAAAATTGGTTTTATTTATTTAAGCCCTCGGAATTACAAATTTTAAGAATACTTGGTTTCTGACCGCACGGTTGCAGAGTTTATCTGACCACACGGGATTTTAGTTATGGAATCACTGTTTTAATTCGCTGGTCAGGTTAGCTAGTTGAGTAGCAAATTCTGTAAATGACCAGTACCGTACTAAAAGGACTTCCAATTTTTATGATTCTATCGAGTGAGCTAATTATAAGTTTGCAATATTCATAAGCTAAAAAATATAATTTTATTTACTGAATAATTCAATCTTTATGTTTTGAAAAACATCGACCTTCTTAATTTAGGTCTCAAACTGAACTTAACTTAATGATCTGGATTGATTTACGTTCAAGCCTCGGTCTCAAGCTTTTCAAGTATGGACTTTGAGAGCTTCGGAGTTACTGATTTTGATTGACTTCTCATTTCTCTTGGATTAATGTGCATTGGATAGAAGAGGTCCTAGATTCTTACGATTTTGTTTATTGAAAAAAAACATCTGTTTTCGAGCTTGCGATTCTGAACTTTGGGAAACGTGGGAACGTGATAATTGTGTGAGGGTTTAGGGAAGAAATGTTTAGTTTAAATTTGTCTCAGTTACAACCTTTGTACGACTTAGGGTTTATTCCATTCAACCTTATCTTACGGATTCATATCTGGTATTCTAATCTGGTATTGATTGTTTATTCTACCAGTGGTTGATTGGTCTCAGTTACACCCTGTGTACGACTTGGGGCTTATTCGATTCAACCTTATCTTGAGGATTCATATGGCAGTCTGGTTCTTATCTGGTATTGATTGGGTACATAAAGGGTAGTGTAGGGTGTGTTGGTTACAATTACATTTATGCTAAGTAGGTTATGCTACGTTTAAGGGACTTGTAGATATGTCCTTATATATATGTCCTTATATATACACAGCTGCAGTCAAAATAATAGTAGTGCCCACAGAGGTTTCCAAGCAATCGAAAAAAATACCTTTTAAAACGTTTTCACAACATTTTTTTTTAATTTTCATTGAAACTTAAGTTATAGTAGGTGATAATCAGAGAGATATGAAAATGTGAAATTGGACGTAAAGTTGATCGCTCAAAATAATAGTAGGGCATTTTTTCAAACAGCATCACAGCCAAATAATACTTTTTAAGTTTAAATGATTAAATCTATGTAATAGCCCTATATATAATCTTTATTTTAGTATTTTGTTAAATACCATTTGTTTGCAATAATGGACGCACAGCGCTTATGCATGGAATCAACCTTACTCGGGCATCTCTTAACAGGAATAGAGTTTCAAGACCTTTGCACAGCTTCCCAGAGTTCAAAGCTATTGCTATTAAACACCCAAGAGTATTGTACAATACCAAAAACCTGGACAAAAAGCGATTAAATTTAATTATTCTTATCAATTTATCTGGCACTACTATTATTTTGATGACAGTAAGTTGCATTTGCTTAATGAAGCAGATCATGATGTCAATTGCGCTGTGGTGCTTAATTTAGTTCACCTCGTACTTGCAGTTAATGCTGTTTTTATCATGGTGCGTGGTTTATTTTTTTTAGTATATTCTATAATGGAGCACTGACCGCAAACCCTGCATCTTTTATAAAAGACGGAGAGGTGTATAAAACTATGACAGTTCAAATATCTCATGGGGGCACTTATATTGATTACTTTATATCCTATCCAAACCTTCTCATGTAGGTTGATTATTGCGAAGCTTGGTTTTACTAAACCTGTTTCTGTCTTTTAATTGCTGTCATTTGTGTCTTATTTTAGGATTTGTTTTAACTTAAAAACGTTTTGAAGTTTTAGTTCTCTCAACATTTTTTTTTCATCTATGAGTCAGTTTTTAGAATAAGTCCGTAAGTCATTGAAGTAGATCTTAAGGTTTTATGTGTTCCTTGGCGTGGACTGGAAATATGTGTTCACGATCTCGTTTTTTACAAGTTTTGTGAGAAGTTTTAAACTATACACAAATACAGATGTCAACTGCGGAGGTAGGGTCTGCCTGTTGCCAGTTACGCAACAAGTCACAGCTTAGTAACAGCAGTGAGAAACGGACAGGTAGGTGAAAAACAGTTGGAGAAAGAGAGTTTGGAGAAAAGAAATCCGTGGATGGCTTGGAGAAACGGAATCTGTAGGAAGAGATTTTGGACAAGAGCTTAGAGAAAGAGTATATGGAGAGCGAGAGTGAGACGGCACGAGCTAGAGCAGTAGACAGTAAAAAAGAGAGTGTCTGAGAGCCGATTTAAAGAAAGAAAGCTGTACTTTGACCCAGGCAAACGGTAAAACCAAAGATACTAGAATAATGAGATGCGTAACGCCACACGATTTTTTTGCACACGGTTTTGCATTGTCTTAACATGATAATTATTTGAAGAAATCATATAAATAGTATTAGATGAATAAATGTACATAATAATACCTAATTAATATCATAAATTACTTTATACTAGAAAAATTGTCGTTAATATATTCAGCTACCGACTTGAAAAAAATATTTGAAGTTAGTGATTCTTAGGTGCACTGGTCCGGCCTCAAGAATTCAATTTTGCAATAAACAGTTGGCATATGAAGTTTTTTAACTATTTAGTATATTTATTAGTACGAATTACTAGTATACAAGTAAAAAATATGCATACTATATACTAATGATCAGTTTTCAGTATTTGAAATGCAAATATTATTTTGTTGAATGTTTTTGTTATATTCTAATTTTACATTTTTAAAAACCGCTCAATTTTGGGTGGGTAGAAAACCGCCAAATTTATTGTTCGTTTCTTTAGTTGCTGTTAATTCGTTTGCTTAAAGCTGACAAATACATAGAGCTCATCGTTTGCTACTATTTTCCCAAATTTTAATAAAATATCCGAATTTATATTCAATAAAAGAAAATTTGTAAAGTTCATATGTATGTAAACGGTAGCTAATTCGAGCGGCGATTTTAACTAACGAATTTTAAAATATCTTCTTAAAAGAAAATAATAGTCACGGCATCAGTTTTTAAATAATATTTTATTAGATCATATTACAACGAAATTGACCGAAACAATAATCGAACAATAATCGAGCAATTATTTTCGCTACCAAAAAAGTGGCTGCATAGTGCAAAACCAATGTATGGCCGTTACGCATCTTATTATTCTAGTGTCTTTGCTGTTACCAAGTATACCAGCTCCAAATAATTTGCTCCAAAAATCCAAAGAGGCCCTTATCAGGGCCACAAGGTGTTTTACCACAGAAATGTATTTTTCAATTTACCAATCTTCTAATATGAATTTACTATTTTAACTTATCTACCTAAATATGGGTAAAATTGTTCAAATACATACCAGAAAATCGGAAACGATAACTGAATACGCTCAACAAGCAACGTTATTCAATAACTATACATGTATCGATTCATTGTTCTTGCCAATTTTTTTTCAGATCTAGAGATCTAACATTTTGATTGCGAGCATGTACCAACTACTGTACCTTTTCGCAATTTACTTCTTGGCAGCCGTAGTCTTTGCTTTCGGCTTCTTGGCGGTAGCAGAAATCGATGCTTTCTTCGCCATCTTTTTTGGGTTTGCAGACGCCGCTGGTTTGGCCCTTGGGGCTTTGGCTGCTGCAGCCTTCGTCTTCGCTGCGGTCGCTTTCGCCTTTGCTTTGGCGGGCTTCGATTTTACGATTCCAGTTTTCTTGGCATCCTTGGCTTTTGCCTTCTACGTTTTTCTCCTCGGCAGTCTTTTTGGTGGCCACAGTCTTCTTAGCCTTGGGATTTTTGTCATCAGCCCCAGCGGCATTTTTTTTTGGGGAGGCACCAGTCTTCTTGGAGGCTACCTTCTTATTTGCACTTTTTTCTCAGCAGACAAAACCTTTGATTTTGCCTTCGGATCCTTATTCTTCTTGGCGGCAGCCGACAGTTTGAATGATCTAGAGGCACACCTACCGGATTGGCTGTTGTCCAGAAGTTTGTTAGCCAGGTTGTTTGTGTGGTTGTCCAGTCTTCTTGCGTATCTCTCGCTGTGACAATAGATCTCGTCTTTCACCCATGGAATCCTGAGCTCTTCATGCCAGCTCTCTTAGTTAGGGGTGGGTGACGAGACCTGAAATGATTGCTTGTAAGAAAGTATAAAAATGAACGCGTTCGGAGCCTACATTAACATAAGTGAATTTATAATGCCGCCGAAAACTAGTTGAAAGGGAGCCAAGAAGGCTGGCAAGGCTCAGAAGAACTTCACCATGAGGAAGGAGAGCTATGCGCTTACATTTACAAGGTTCTCAAGCAGATCCATCCTGACATCGGCATTTCGTCTAAGGCGATGAGCATAATGAACAGCTTTGTAAATGATATTTTCGTGCGCATTGCTGCCGAGGCGTCTCGGACCATCACCAGTCGGGAAATCCAAACGGCCGTTCACCTGCTTCTGCCCGCAGAGTTGGTTAAGCATGCTGTCAGTGAGGGTACCAAGGCTGTTACCAAAGACACTAGAATAATAAGATGCGTAACGGCATACGCTTTTTTTGCACACGATATTTTTGTGCTGGCTCTAGAGCTGGCTCCAGACTCTCTCGAATTTTTGTGCAAGAGCCAGAGAGAGCGCTTTAGAGCCAGCAGCTCTCTTGTACGCATACAGCGACAGCCGATCACTATATGTATGCACACGTATGCTCATATATTGTAAATTTGACATAATATGCCATTCACTTCAGAAGTTTATGAACTTTCAATCTATATTATTTGTACTCGATTGCCACCAAGTAAAAAACTCTAATTTTGCATTGCCTTAACATGATTATTATTTAAATACATCAAAGAAATAGTAAATTGTGAATAAATGTACATAATAATACCTAATTAATATAATATATTATTTTATACTAGAAAATATTTCGTTAGATTATTCAGCTCGCGACGTGAATTTTTGAAGTTAGTGATTCTTAGGTTCTGCCACAAGAATTCAATTTTGCAATAAATATTTAAATATGCATTATTTTCATAAAATATATAGTTTTTTTTAAATCTATATTAGTAATTGTAAATATGGTAACTGTAGAAATCCTTCAGCTATCGAATTTAACATAATAAAACTAGCTAACAGCCCTACACATTTTTAAATCAGATGATGATGGTATGTTGCCAATAGACTTCGATTCAATTATATGTAATATATAAGCCTTGCCTTGAAAAAAAGGAAAAAAAGAAGTAAAAATATTCTGTATCATTTTCAATGAGATGTACTTTGACCAATATATGAATGATTTTTTGTGCCATGAATTAACTTCGATCAGATATTTCGTTGGATATAGTGCTAAGGGATCCAGTTGCAATAAATGCACATCGCTGCTTTTAACAGAAAGCGAGCACTTAACAGCTCCATCAGGGCTTTTCATACATGAGAAAAAATACACGATAGAATCCGACTTTGGAAAACGAAAGGCACCACCTGTTTTTTTTTAATATTTTCAGAATACACTTTAGAGTTTTTGATAATATTATTAAAAATAATAAAAAACAACTGTGTTGTAGATCAATGAAAGTACACAAATGAAAGTAGCGATTTCTCATTATGGTTTCACTCAAATAATGAATGTTATGTGCATTAAATTGATCTTTTAAACAAACTCAAAAGAGTTTTACTTTTTAAGCATTGCAAGTGGACTCTGATAGCTGATAGAAAAAAAAAACCAAACTCAGTGTCTAAACATGTGTTAAGACATGAAAAATAGACAAACTATAAATTTGTTCTATTTAAGGGCTGAAATAAACATGTCACGGCACAGCATAAGTGGCAACTACAGATAAGTACGATTGCAGTGGTCTATTGCCGAAGTGTCAAGAGATATGATCACGCGGGAGGTGATTAGCGCGGTCATAGGCCACAAACATAGATTTAAGATAAATATCAGCTGCATTGACCAACGCAGACTGCAGCGTCTTACAAGCGCTGCATTATATAATTAGATGATAAGAACCTATGTAAGAATGAATAAAAGGCGATGCCCTCGCAGTAGCGAGTCAGTTAGATTCAAACACCCGAATTGAACTCATTAAGTGTACGCATTAGTTTATAGTGTGAACACTCAGCAATCGATCTCATAAATGAAAAATTGAAATGTTAAACAATATTTAAATAGTTGACTACATAATATGTATATAGTACAACGAAATTGATTTTGGACCTAAAATCATCTTTTTGCCCAAGTACGCACACATTCGCACTTTCTTGCTTACTCTTTTCACTCACACAAGCAACTAATCCATTTTTCGATTTTTATGCTCTCAATCTTACGCGAGCGGGGAGAGAGCAATTATTGCTGCCCCCAAAAAAGTTGCTGCATAGTGCAAAACCAATATACATATGGTCGTTACGCATCTTCTTATTCTAATAGGTTCGGTACAGGGGTATACTAGATTCGTTGAAAAGTGTGTAACAGGTAGAGGAAAGGGTTTCCGACCGCGATCACGATCAATAGCAGAGTCGATATTGCCATGTCCGTCTGACCATCAGTAAGTAGCAAACTAGCAGCATGCAGATTCCAGAGACATGCATATACGCAGCGTAATTATGTGGACCTATTTTGCCACGCCCAAAAACCGCCCAGGTCTGCTACGTCCACACTTTTGAAAATTGTTTAGATATTTATTCATTTTCTTATTTGTTTTTCAAATTTCTATCGGTATGCTAAACATTTTTTGCAACGCCCACAGTTTTATATATATTTTTTTTTCATAATTTCCATCGACATGCCAAAAAGATTGTTAAACTTTCTCGTTCTTACTCCCAGTAGCTGAGTAACAGGTATCTGATAATCGAGGAACTCGATTATAGCGTTCTCTCTTGTTTTTCCTTAATTTTGGTATGCAGACCCATTTGCTTTTGCGTTAGCTTTCGATGTCAGATGGTTTAGTAGTGCTCGTATTAGGTGGAATTAGTGTTGCAAAAAGCTATAGCATAATATTTGCATAAGTCCTAATATTTTCCTTAATAAATCTATTTGGTTTATTAAAGGTATTTATTTTGTTAAAAGGGTTAATTTATCTATTTAAGCATATCAAGGTAATCCGTATATCCATAACGTATTACCATTACACCCTTCAGGCAATTAGGCCAATTCTAATCGAAATTCTGTATTGAAATGACTTACTCTTATAATGATTTCAAGTTGAATTCAAAATAATTATTTACGGTTTGTTTGCACAGACCTTTTATATAATAAACAAAATTAGAGAGAACAAAACCGTGTGAGTCCTATCGGAAGTGAAATCAAAACAAAATATAAGTTTAACAAAAGTTAACAGTTTAATATTCGTCGGTACCAGTCGCTTTAACGATGGACATTATTAAAGTGCAGTTTCGCTGTTGTTATAATTTCAATGCTTCTGCATGAAAGGCCTTTAATATATGTAATCGATAGTAGTATCGATGTACTCATCAGAATATTCAGCGGCATTGACTATTGAATACTAGTACACTTAAGAGAAATGGGAAAGGTTTGAGAGTAAGATTAGAGAGAGTGGAAAAAAGGTATTTAAGGGACTTGCAAAATACAATTAAATAAGTTCTCTGCAAATCTTGCTACTTGCATTATTAAAAGATATATTAAAATTAAAGATTTTTTTCATTGAAATAGACAATTTGTCAAGTGATTATAAAAGTGGTAGTGACAGATGCCACTTAAATATTCCCAAGAGCGTAGAATTCAAAATAGTAAACAGTGCATACACATGTGTCAATTACAGACTAAATGGGCTGAGCTCTTAAAATACACCGGTAATTGTAGTGTCTTTGAAAAGTGGTTAAAAGTTATTTATTTTGTTATTTTAGAACTTTACAGCCTAACCCTATTGAACAATAAAAAATCAATAGTCCGAGTATACATATTGCTCAGTTCGATTAAAATGAAAACCACATGTTTAACATCATTAATTACAATAATTCTTTTTGCTAACGGTATAAATGCAACTTCTATGGAGACAAGAAATAAATTCTTGCAGCAGAAAGATAATGACTTCAACTTGTTATCATCTGCAATATCACAAGATTTAGCAAGGCAAGTTTTCGCATATAAATACCTCTTCTATAATTACCTCATATCATAATTACTTCATATTCAATAATTTAGTATATTTATTTTTGCATCTTTTTTAAGAAAGAGGGCTATTTATGTAATAAGTATGTATTGTCTATATAAATTTACATTTAACTATCCAGATATATCTGGTTGTAAACTGCTTTCACCTAGGCCTGTGAGGAATGTATACAGTCACTTACCAATGTTCTTGTAAATCGATTACATAAGTTGTTTAATATTTTTCGGATTCTTCACTGTCCGTAAAAAATAATTTTTAATAGAAATTTGGAAAAGGCTACGAAGAAAAACAAAGCCGTACATATGTATTAAATACATATGAACTACATATTAAATATCCAGTTATATCTGGCTGTAGACTGCATATCTCTAGAGCTGTGAAACATGCATACAATCACTTTTCAATGTTTTTGTAAATCGATTATATAAGTTGCTAAATATTTTTGGGTTTTTTCACCGTAAGGAATAAGTAATTTTCAATAGAAATTTGGAAAACAAAGATGTATACATACAACAGGTGCGCATGCACTTGGACCATAGATTTTTATAATATATGTATAATAATATTATAATATAATATAAGTAATAACAATTCTCAAAGTTTAAAACAATGTACTGATCAAGAATCCGTTTGCATGTTAATGCCTTTAAATATGGTTATAAAGTGTATACTATACAGTGTACCCTATACAGTTTTTATGTAGATATATTCTTAATCAGAATTACTAACCGAGTCGATCTGGATATGTCTGTTTGAACGTCGGGGCCCCGGGAACCTTAAAAGGGTGCGAAAATTGTTTTCACGTTGCCACGCTCACCCTTTATTTAGATTTATTCTATACAGTATGGTGGAAAAAGGTACAAAAGATTCGTAGAAAAAATTAAGAGGAAAAAAGCGTTTCTGCCGAACCTATTAATTTAATTTAATATTATTCTTGAGTCGATCTGGCAATGTCCGTCTGGTCGTCCGTGTGTCTGCGAGAAAGTTTAGACTGAAATTCTGATATTTCTTTGTTTAGTATTTTCCTTGCTAATATTATTCGCTATGCCAATAAACGGCTTAAAATTTTTTTTCGCTCCCTCAACTGAGGGACAGTCGAAGAAATCGTCTTCCTCTCTTATCTCTATCGAATGTCTGATGTTTAACGTTAACATTTAGACCAAAATGATGCACACGAAGACATTCAAAAATATCTGGATTTGGTCGGTCTTAGGCGATTGCCGATTTATGATAAGGGCTCTTCACTCGGAGAGTAGAAGTGACAGACAGACGTGACAGATCGACTCAGATAGTGATTCTGATAAAGAGTATATATATATTATAGGATAGGAAACGCTTATCTCTGACTTGCTAATTTTTTAACATATCAGATATACCATTGTATACCTATTTCGTATATATGTATACCTTCGAGTTCAATTATTTACTGTAAAATATGTATGTGTACGCACGCATGTACCACGAAAAAAAAAAAAATTTTAAAAAATAAATATTCTCCGCCAATATCTTATGAATGTCTGAAGCTAGATTTCTGTATTTAAATATCCTACAAAGTCGTCAGCGTGTACTTTTCGTTGTTAAGGGGGAAAACCGTATTTTTCGGATCCTTTTTGTTGTCTTGTTTGTTTGTCTGTGTTAACTAACTATTTAAGGGTTTTCCTCTCCTTCCATTTTTGATCCTTTCTCTGTCGGTCTGAAATGTTAAACAACATATAGAAAATGTAATAAAGAAATATAAAGAAATGTGCTTAAAATGATTATTAGTGAACTTCCCACAATTATCACTAATACAAAATATGTTCAAGCTCTAGGTATATTTAATTATAAATTCAAGTGTAACGGAACCTAATCTCAAATTGTGCTTCCACAATTACGGTTGTATGCTAGACCTGTGAAAAAACAAGAGCGTAAAACAACCAAGTTCCGCGACGATCAGATACCCATTACTTTTGTTACGAAAATTAGATTAAATTGAGATTCAACATAAAGATTCCAGAGACGTAGACGCAGCGCTAGATTGGCAGCTTAGTGTCGACATCAACATCTAAACTTATTAATTTATTTCTCAAACATTTCTTATATGTATGTCTTACTACTAGTTGTTACAGAATTTGATATAAGAGAGAGTACATCCTAAAGTATCCCAAAAAGTATATAATATAATACTAGTATAAAATACTTGATCAAGTCTATCTGGCAATGTTTGTAGGCTGTGATTTCAAATACGTATTGTTCTAGCTGGGAAACTAAGATTATTTTGACAAAATAAATGCTAAACGTTTTGTCAGAAAAACTTTAAAATGGCTTGATATGATAGTATTGATTATTTTTTGAGTGTAAATAATATAAACTTAAAAATGAGCAAACGAATAATTCTTCTTTTAAACTTTAAAAGATATAAAGTTAAGATATAAATTTAATAAAATATGATGATTTTTTTATTGGATAAGTATTTTGATTATATTAATATTAGTAATAATTTTAATAATATTATTTTTAGTAACAAAAAAATAAGTTTAAATGAAGCTGGAGCTTGGGAGTATTGAAAAAACTAATAAGATATATATCCTCATTTGTCATTAATAACTTTTTGGTGTCGGTCCTTTACTAAATCCTCAAAAATTGATATGAATCGTTGGAGTTATCTATTTCTAGAGGGAAGTGATCTCAGAAATCGTCTTCTCGAGTTTTGTGTAACGAAACTGTTCTTTTGCGTTTAAAAGGGACCAGATGTTCTCAATAATATTTAGATCTGGACTTTGAGGTGGTGGCCTGTTCAAGACGGTGACGCCAACATCCTTTAGAAACTTGGTTATCATTCGGGCTTCGTGGCATGGAGCATTATCTGGCTGCAGGATAAATGACTCCCCGATCAGCCTATCTCTAGAAGGGAATGCATTTTCGTTAAGGATCATCAAATATTGCCCCTGGTTCATTGAGCCCGAGATAGGGACCAAGTCACTCAACCCATTGTATGCAACACATCCCCACATCATGACAGAGCCTTTATCATGGCTTTTTTTTTGACAAACAAGACAAAAAACCTTGCTGAGTTGGAAATCTTACAACAATTTTTTTGTTACACTCGAAAGAACTTTCATCGGTCCATAAAACATTGCTCCAGAACGACTTTGGCTTGTGTTGTTCCTTTGCAAATTTCAACCTTTTAAGCTTGTTAATTTTTGAAATATATGACACATCCTTAGCCATATATGTATGTCTTCATGTCCTGTTCCCTTAAACGTCGCCGGAGTGTGCGCTTACTGATTGCCTTTCGATCACTTTTCGGAAGGCTCCACTGCGTTGCAACGGCTTGGGGTTTCGCAAGAGGTTTTTTTTTGAATTCCCTTATAAGGATTTTGCATTGCGCTTAGGACCAGTTACTTTAAAGTTTCTTAAATCATTATGGTTTTTAACTTTTGAATTTGGTAAAACACAGTTTGACGCGACACATTAAACTCTTTCGCAATGTTTTTTACTTTAAGTTCAGCATTAAACTGTGCTACTATTGATGATCTTATAAACAAACTTAACTCAGCCTTTTTACCCATGGCCATCAATTAATTGTTTGTTTTTGTATAACGTTTAGTATCCAAAAAAGTGCAATTTTAACAATTGTTGATTTACACGTACCCAAAAGCAGGATACCACTTACTAAATAAGCTTGTCAAAATACTTGTGCCAAACAAAAATTTGTTGTCTGAGTGCATTCTTCTAAGTAGAAAGAGAATGCAATGGGTAAGCCGTATAAAAATTGGCATTCTGTTTGCTAAGCACTCATTCTTTGCTTTGCTAATCGTCTTCGCAACGTTAACGGTATCTAGCGCGAGCGAGTTTCAAGAGAGACAGACAATTTTGTCAAAATACTTATGCCAACTACTGTAGTAGTTTCTTATGACGCATACGCTCTGATTGTTTCCTTCTGAATTTTGCTGCGTCCGGCGTTAACCTGGTGTTAAAAAATTGAGAGTTTCTCTCGGTAAATGATTTCTCTTCTATCCCGGTACTGGTATGGATTATCACCTTGATAGTAGGATGATGCAGGCTGCGTAAGTGGTCATCGCTATTCAAATCCAGCACAAAACCATCGGCTACGCCAGCAGAGCCGACTGCCTCGGCTGCTCAGATGGCGCTCTCACCGATTCTCTCGCGCTTAATTTGTCTCCTAAAAATTTACGGTGATGAAAATGCGATGATAATTTGCTTAAGCATACTGAGGAATTTGTGATGATCATCGCGTTTTCATTTCTAGCAGACTGCTATGTACCAGCAAAGTACTCTCTGATATACTACGATTAGATTTTTGCGAGAAGCGGTCACGAATTTTGTTAATTCCCTTGTTTTAAGGAAATGGTAAGTACTTCGAATTTAATTCATTAATTATTCCAGGTAATTGATACATTTTATAAACAACAACAAATACAACTCACACTAACTGATCATTTTGGATAAACTGTTTTAATACATTTTTTCTTTGTTATTCCAATAATTTGTACTTTAAGGTTAAATGAACATCTGGTCCTGTAAAGAGGCTGCAACATAAGCAAACGTCTACATTTGTTGAGTTGATATTTCAAACTGAATTTTATTTCTCTAGTTCTAGCTTAGGTAGCTAATATGAAATTTACATGTTTCAATCTTATCTCTAACTAGACCAACGCAATGGCCATTTGCTCCCCAAACTTAAACGTCTACATTTGTTGAGTTTATATTTCAAACTGAATTTTATTTATTTTTTTATTTTTACATGTTCTAATCTTATTTGCTCCCCAAACATGGGAACGAAGTGTAAGTGCGGGAATTTCCCACTGATACGACCGCTTGCATCGTTGTTTAAGCGATGAACCCACGCAGGAGGTTGTGGTATTTTTATCTCTAACGCTCAAGCGTTGTTTATTTTTAAATATAGGTAGACCCATGTTTGACAATATATGTACTGCAGCGGTCCAATCGTTTTACGTACAATATATATAAATTATCGTTAGATGTTTTTGTATAATTTTATTTGTATACGATTATAATAGAATTTGTGCGGTCTGCACTTAATGAGACGAATTTGTATGTTTGTGCGTGGCGATGACCGACGCTTTTGATCTCCAAATATCGACTGCCTATTACAGAATAGATCTCTTATCTTTACCCTACGTTCCTCAGCAATGCTTAGCTCTTCTCTCAAAAGCTCCGATGCGCTTGCATTAAGCTAAGGGCATAAGCAATATGTAAATGACTCCAGTTAACTCCTTCCCTACTAGGATTAAGGCTGTCCTCAGTCTTTTCAAATTATACGGTTGATGATGAACGGGAATCCTGGCTATCCGTGCTTTGTTTGACGTTGGCCTTGGTGGTCTTGTAGTGTCGTTACAATGCGCACGTTGGATAGAGTAGTTGGTGGCTCTCCGACAATGTATTTTGGTGATTGAGTTGTCGATTTGTTCTCTCAGGTTGCCGCAATCGGATATGTCGTTTATGCCAGTAGGATTTAAGAGCTTTCTTCAACGCTTTGCTTAAATTATTATAGAATACAAAAGATATGCACTGCAAGTACGTTGATAGTTAACAATAGTGATAATATAAAATAATGTACAACGCTCGTTGATTAAATTTGTTTTTTATTATGATATAGGAATGGGGTGAAGAAGGCGATTAATGGGTTTTTGGTTTTTATTCTGAATTATTCTTCTGTAAGCTGTGCTTTTTATTTGTAATGTCTATTGCTGTCTTGCTGCTTAATTTTTGAGTCGAAAGGTTCCTGTTACGTGAATTTAAAGTTTTTGAAATCATAAGAGACGGTCGTCCAAGATTTACTTTTAGGCTGTACCTAAGGAGTTGACGATTTTTTATATTGTACTGAAAGTTTGTGGTAGTTGTCTAACTTTAACAAATGTTTAGGTGAGTAAACTCTTGGCGAATTGACACTACTAAAGTATAAATGACGGACTTAGAAAAAGAATATAATAATCCTAACGTAAATTATCTTTATGTACTACCCTCCCCTTTATTAAGACACTTGTCTCAATGTCTGCTTACATTTTTTCTTCTTTGTAGCGTGGGGTAAGTTTTTTTTCGATCCGTTTGTTTTGCTTTACAAAGACAGTGTCCCCGACCTGAAAAGTTCTGTCACATATTGATTTATTAATTCTTCTTAATTGTATTTCCTGTGCTCTGTCAAGTTTCTCTGAGATTTCCTCTGCAAATCCTGAGGGCATTGCATGAATAATGTCGATCGGCTTTTTATTAGTGACTGAATGTACTGTTCTGTTGTATTCCACGGTTGCTTGAAGTATGAGATTTACCGTATCAACTATGCCTTTTTCTAGTTTTAGGCATCGTGCTATTTCTAACAGTGTGCTGTGGAACCTTTCCACCTGTCCGTTTGAGGTACTATGATGGGGTGGTGAATTTTCCACTTGAACATTGAACCGATTTGATAAAAGTGACCTGATTGACTCAGAGTTTATAGATGGTTCATTGTCACAAAAAATTGTTTTTGAGTTTGGATAGAGGTTCATTAATTGCATTATTGCAGGTTCTATGTCGACTATCGTTCTAGAACCTTTGGGTTTTACGACTGCAAATTTTGAGAACTTATCTATACAGGTCAGGAAATATCTCCCGTCCGTAGATTGCCAGTATGGGCAATTCGCAGTATATTGCATTCACCACATCCTGTTTCACTACGTCGCGAATTCTGCCTACTAACGATTCCCTATTTACGAATTGTATCACGTGCCTTGACTTGTTACCAAATATAATAAAGGTGCGAGTATTATCTGCTGTGCCTTCTTCTATTATTATTTGATTTCTAAAGCAGTTGACCGGCTTGTCGACTATTTCAATTGCGTATGAAAGCGATATTTCGCTATGTATCGTTGCCATATTTGACTGGAGGTGGCTTTCTAAAGCGTGGATGGCCTGTCTGGATAGTGCATCTGCGACATGGTTTTCCTTCCCTGGCTTTTACAAAATTTTTGCGTTGTGCTCATCCATAAATGCCTTCCACCTTTTAATTTTAGCATTTGTGTTTTTATCTGACACGGCAAACGTTAATGGTTGGTGGTCTGTGTAAATATTCAGATTGTTAGCGCCATACAGATAGTCCTTTAATGTTTTTAAAGCCCATACAATGGCTAGAAGCTCTCGTTCATTTGTTGCGAAACCAAGCTCTCTACCTTTTAAGGATCTAGATATCATCGTAATAGGCTTGCAGTTTTGTGATAAGACCGCGCCCAGGCGAAGAGCTGAAGCGTCCGTAGTCAAATCAAAAGGCTTTGTGTAGTCTGGGTAGGGTAGCATTACATTTTCGGACACTAAGATATTCTTAAGTTTCTCAAATGCAGAGCGTTGCTTATCATCTAAAATAATGGGTATCTTTTTAGAACGAGTGGCGGAGACTCTTCCGTTTTCTCCTTTGAGAATGTCATTCAAAGGTCGAGCTATTGAAGCAAAGTCCTTTATAAAGCAGCGGTAATAGCTTGCTAAGTGGGTTCTTCATAGTTAAGAATTGCTTTTTTAGGATTTGTTGTGATGCCGTCTTTGGATACAATGAATCCCAAATATTCGACACTTTCCTTAAAGAAGTTCGATTTCTCCTTAGACACCCTCATGTTAGCTTCAAGTAGTCTATCTAGTACCCAACAAATATGATTCAGATGGTCCTCAAGTCGCTCAGAAAAAATAATATCGTCATCTATGGCACGTTGAAACATACTGGGTGCGTTTTTAAGGCCAAAGGGAAGTCTACAAAACTCGTATTTTCCATGTGCAACCGAGAAGGCGGTTTTCTTCCTATCATTTTCTGCAAGTAAGATTTGATGAAAGCCTGACTTTAGATCTAATATTGTAAAAAATCTGGCTTTTCTCAAATTTGATAGGATGAATACAACATTTGGCACCGGGTATTTGTCGTCCACTGTCTTTGAGCTTAGCTTTCGAAAGTCTATAACCATCCTCTTTTTGTTATTTCCCTTTTCATCTGTACCCTTTTTGTCGACAACCCAAACCGGATTGTTGTAGGGTGAGCGCGAAGGTCGAATAATTCCATTTTTTAACAACGCCTTCGTTTCTTCATTTACAAAGTCTGCTACGCCCATGGGATATGGATAAAGTCTTGAGTATACTGGTTGGTCGTTTTCCGTACGTATGGTTGCAATAATATTGGTATTAAATGGCAGCCTCTTCTGGGTCTGCAAAGACACCCAATCGGTCTTTTAGCATTATGTGGAATTTTTCGGCTATCTGGTTTGGTACTACGATGTCTTTTATATCAGAGAAATTAACACTATTACATTTTACAAACTTAATTGGTTCGACTGAGTTTCCGATTTTTAATATTTTATTTTTCAAGTCCAATGTTGCATTTAGCAGTGTTAGCGTGTCCAATCCTGGCGTAAAAGCTTGAGAGGTACGGTAGAAATAAGAAGGGAATGGTCTTGTTGAAAAGTTCAACAATGCATCTATGTTTTACCGTTTTCCAACCATGAAGAGACTTAACTGTAAATTCTTTTTGTACCGGCGTTATGTACTTAAGTTCTATGAGGGGCTGTATATAGTTTTTTGAAGAGCCGGTGTCGATTAAGATTTTTATAGTTTTCCCTGCTATCTTTCTTTCTAAAAAATGCACATCGTCATAGTTTGTAAGCTCGTGTTCAATATCCTCAACAGCTGCTGTTGCCCCTTGTTCATAATCATTTTCATCTGACTCCTCTAGATCTTCTTCTTGGGCTAAATGGTTCACTCTTTGTTGTTTTGGTCCTGTAAACCTGGCAGTGCCACTATTTGGTCTTTTTGCTGCATGTTCATAGCCAATTTGTGCCTGAACAGGCCCTGAGTTATGTTGTTGTTGCTGCTGAGATGGCCAGACATTTTGAAGTTGGGGTAAGCTACACTGGTTCAAGATTGATGCTTGTCTAAGTTGGTTCGATTGAACGGTTCGCATAGATACGTCAGTATCAAACAGCTGAGTCGGTGCCTGGACTTGTATTTGACCTGCCTGCCTGTCAAAACTATGCAGAGACTGGCGCTTACTAAAATAGGGGTTTTTGCCTTGCATATTAGTGCTTCTATCCCTATCAGTATTTTTTTCCGGCTTCGGACCTTTGTCCTGCAAGCTTTTTGAGTAGTTCAGAGCGAATAGATATCGCGCATGGTTTGACCCAACCTCCTGTGCTAGAGCAAGGGCTGTTGGTAAGTCCTTGGCTCCTTTGGCAAACAGGATATCGCTCAATGACTTCTTTGTGCCTGTTATAAATACACGTAACGCGTCAGCCCTATACTTTTCATTGAGTGACATCGCCAAGGGTTTAGCGCACGTCATTATAGTCTTATTTGTAAGCAGAGTCAATTTTGTCTCAACGTAGACAACTCTTGTTCGATTAGGTAGATGGGCCTTTTGTCAGCGTATGTAAAGTCAAGGCGATTGATTATTGCCTTAAAATGCAACGGTGTGCTGAACGAAGCTAGCACGTTGTTTGCAGAGTTTTTAATTTTATTTCGGATAATACCAAGGGCTTGATAATATTTTGAACTACCCTCGTATGTTTCATAAACCTTAAAAGCGACATGAGCCGATTTTCTCCACGACACATATGTATCACTTTCGCCCTCAAAGTCTGGCAGCGACTTTATTATATCTAGAGATTCATTACACACTACACCTGGTATGATTTCAGCATCTGTGTAAGTTTCAACTTCTGGGGTGTTCACTGTAAATTTTGCTATGCGCTCATTACTCGCTTGTAACTCTTTGTCAAATAATTCTTTTTGACTTGCAAGCGCGCCAGCAACGGCACTTTCTACTATTGCTTTCAGTTGATTCGCTGATAACCTCATTTCACTTGTTTTCTTTTCTATTTTCGCGTTTCTTTTGCTTGCGGTATCTAATTGGCTAGTCTATTTTAATATTATATTCCAACTTGATATTAAGTCGTCTATCTCTTTATCACTGACACTCATCAATGTGTTATTTATAACCTTCAATAACCTTCACGTGTGTATGAAAATTTTTATTTTATTTTTTAATAATTAATCAAGGGGCGTTGTACTTACAACATGAGTGATGATATAAAATAGTGGTTTTTGTATTTTAATCGCTGTTTGAGTAGGTCTACTCCAGCTGTTGTGTTTCTCCTTTTGATATCGTGCGTTTGAGATTTAGTTGTCTCCCTTTGACATCGTAGGTTTTAGACTTAGTTGTCTCCTTTTGATATCGTGGGTTTTAGATTTAGTTGGGCGCCAATTATCGTTAGATGTTTTTGTATAATTTTATTTGTATACGATTATAATAGAATTTGTGCGGTCTGCAATTAATGAGACGAATTTGTATGTATGTGCGTGGCGATGACCGACTCTTTTGATCTGCAAATATCGACTGCCTATTACAGAATAGATCTCTTATCTTTACCCTACGTTCCTCAGCAATGCTTAGCTCTTCTCTCAAAAGCTCCGATGCGCTTGCATTAAGCTAAGGGCATAAGCAATATGTAAATGACTCCAGTTAACTTATACATATAATATTATATGTATTCATGTGTGAACAGGTCCCATATTTCAAATCAACTGAAAAGACGCTGGCCCCACACTCCGTAGAACAACAGGACGCCAAGCACTCCGGACTTTTTTGTTTTCAATAATAGGTCAAATTAAAAATAATAAATTTTTAGTAAACAAAATTTGATGAATTTGTAATTCGATATGTGGATGATATTTTAGGGAACGTTTGATGAAAATTGTTCCTGAAAAGCCAGAAAAAATGTAATACAAAAAATTTTGAAATTTTTCTCTTCGAAAATTAGTGGGTATTTTACGACTGAAGTGGGATGAATTTACAGATTATTAGCCAGTTAAAATGTACATAAACAGTGGTTATTTTGCGCAGTTTTTGTGTTGTTTTTGTGATGGTTTGTCTTAATGATGAATCGCCAGGAAATGGCAATGTTTAAATCATCTCTAGTTTTCATACTAATGAAGCGCTGATTAAACGCTCTGCAAGTAGTCACAAAGCACAATTTTAGTGAGTGAGCCAGTGAATTTTGAATATAGTTAATTGGGACAACGATATGTAAAACAAGTTATGCTGTTTCATATTAGGAAGATCAAACTTGATAGATCCCTTTGTTCCAGGTATTTTTAAATCTTCTAGAAGAACAAATTGATTTCATTCGGACAGCTTGTTGCTGGATAGTAATAGTAATAGTAATTAAAAACTATTAAGAATAATCACGAAAATAGCAAGTGATATAAAGCAACAATCGGAAACTAGCATAAGGAACGTATGGTATGGTAAGCCCGTCGGAAACTCGTAAACCAAAAGAACTCGATAATGTTATATATGTAGTTTCTTAAGATTTTAAGGCATACCATGGTCAAGCTAAGCTAAGCGTGTTTTATTTATTTATATACATTTATTACGACACGCAGCACAGGTTTTTAGCTTACGAGCTTACACACAAAATAACGGGGTTCTAAGGGTTTTATGCTAGAGGATTCACTTATGCCAATTATTTTATTTGGTAACATAATCTATTTTAACAAACAAGTAATAAAAAATAACTTATAATAAACCGTTGTAATTATAAAAGAGAAAGAATAATTCCTAAGATAGAATAAAATATGAGAAAAGCTTATGACGTGTGATGTCCGTTACGGCTCAAGCAATTCAGATAGGGATTAAGATATGCCAGCCGCAAACCAACTGCTAATGGAACAAGTTTGTACAGAAATGTGATTTGGCTCGTCTTACACTTACTGTTTACGTGTGCAGAAATTATTGACAACGAGTGCTAACAACTTAATATCACCAATACAACCTTCTAACCAGAACACTTTAAATATATAACAACAAATGTGAAAATCCTGATACCGAATATAAACCATGCAATTATTGAAAAAGATACACTTTTACAATGTATATTCGGTACTCCTAATCATTATAATTTCTTAAAACTAGAATAT
The DNA here is from genome assembly GCA_005876975.1 of Drosophila orena. Taxonomy (NCBI): domain Eukaryota; kingdom Metazoa; phylum Arthropoda; class Insecta; order Diptera; family Drosophilidae; genus Drosophila; species Drosophila orena. The sequence goes on from VCKV01000137.1 coordinate 208,602, forward strand.
ATAACTAACGACCAATACCAAAAACTAAATTGGTTTCAATAAGTCCCTGTTTGCATTTTAAACGTTAGGTTTTAATATATGTATTTAACATCAAAATCACTGTCAAAAATAAATTATAAATATGTATTTATCTAGTTTAAATGGCCTCATCTTGTTTCTTCTTTTTTTTACGTTATTTGTTTGACATTATTTAGCTTAAACAATACTAGTAAGCATATATACATTAACAACTCAAAATATAAATTAATTATTTCAGTTCACGGACACGGCGAACCACTACAAATTCTTTTCGGATAGTTGGAATTCGTTTGGAAGACGAAACAGTAGAAACTAAAAACGGAATACCAACAGTGTTAGTAGACAAGGAAGAACATTTTCGAGTGTTTGGTAGCGGATTAGAGCAAAACACAGCTATAACGTTTACAAATGAAAAAAACGATTACGGCGGTCCATGTCTAAAGCCAGCTACTGATCTGTTCACACCGATAGAAGTATCCAGCGATGGATTTTCAGCACTGTACTCAGTAAAGTTTCCATCATTTATAAATGAATTTTTTATTTGTGCCAAAACAGCTGAGAAAACAACAAATGTAAGTTTTTAAGTTTATTTTTCTATAAGGTGGTGTGGAACTCTGATTGCGTTATGTTTAATAAAAAAGAAATCTAGCTTGCAGTAATTATACCCGTTACTCGTAGAGTAAAAGGGTATGCTAGATTCGTTGAAAAGTATGTAACAGACAGAAAGAACCGTGTCCTACCATATAAAGTATATACATGTTGATCAGGATCAATAGGATCAATGGCCGAGTAGATCTGGCCATGTTCGTCTGTCCGTATGAACGCCTCGATCTCAGAAACTACAAAAGCTAGAATGTTGAGATAAAGCATGCAGCTTCCAAAGACACTGTCATGTCCACACTTTTGAAAAATGTTGTGATGTTTTTTTTTTTTTATAAGTACGTGTATATTTTATACATTTTTTTTAGATTTGCCAAAAAACTTTTTGCAACGCCCACAAAACGCACAAAACTGACAGGCCCACACTTTTGAAAAATGTGATTTTTTTCTTTATTTTTTATCTTGTAAGTTTCTATAGATTTGTCGAAAACCTTTTTTGCCACGCCCACAAACCGTCCAAAACTGCCACGCCTACACTTTTTAAAGGTGTTTTGATATTTGTGCGTTTTGTTATTACTCTTGTCAATTTTTTTTCGGAATATCTTACACGCTATTTTTATCGCCCACAAACTGCCTAAAACTGCCACGCACACTTTTTTTTGAAAATTTGTATTATTTTTGTTATGCCTATTTCCATCGATTTGTCAACAATATTTTTAAAATGTATTGTTCGCAATCCTACTATCTAAGTAACAGGTTGACGTCTGCAGTTCTATCTTGGTATATTTACGCTTTTTCTCCAAACCATACAATTTAAAGTTTGGTATGCAACCCTTCTAATTGTTGCTATAAGTTTAAATTTAGGTATATCCAGTTATTGCAGGATGAACACAGATATAGAATTTTTGGTGTATAGATAGTAGTCACCGTCGCACATTAATATTTTATCGGGTCGATTACATATATTAATGGAATCTCCTTTACGACTAAATAAAATAATAAATTGCATAGCTTTAAAATAATCTTATGCAGTCATAGAAACAATAAATAAATTAACGCTTTTCCTAAAGTAATATAAATATATCAATTTAAATATTAACGAACGACCAAATACCCGTTTTTCTAGGTAGTGCGGGAAAGCTACCAAAAAATAAGTTTATCATATTCATAAGATTTGCGTAGTAAAATCACGGCCTATCTTTGCAATTACAAAAAATAAGAAACAAATCTTTAAAGTAAGTACCCCATTCGTAATCTGCAATGCCTTCAACACCAACAAATATCAATTAAATATCCATTCAGATCGAGAACCTCGGTTTAATACACAAATTGCCAGTAAGGAGATTTGGCAACAGCAAAACGAACCATACCGCCCACTGTAGAGGATGTTTGGTATACAATGCCTCAATAAACCGTATTCAACAACAATAGTCGTCTTATGCATATAACACAGTCACTACACTCTGCCACAACAACCCAAGTATTTGCAAGAAGCCAGATACTTATCCTTAACCATATCATGGAACGAATTTTTATTAATTATAATTCCGAAGCTTAGGGCCGTTGTACAGACCGATTTTTGTTTGGTATATCGATAGAAATTTGCGCGTTATATACTAATATGGAAAGTAGCGAACAATTTTTCAAAAGTGTGGGTGTGTCAGTGTCACATTGAACGTGGGCGAAATATTATTGGCATATCAATAGAATTTGGCAAGTCTGATGGTAATATTAAAAAAAATTAAATATTTTATGGGCCTTGCTACTTTCTAACTCTTATAGTTAGAGATATTGATGTTCATTTGGACGGACAGACGGACATAGACAAATCGACTTGGCTAGTGATCCTGATTAAGAATATGTGTATTCTTTATGGGGTTGGGAACGAATCTATGTAGACCCTTTCACAGGAGATTTTTTGTCAACGGGTTTTTAATTTGTTTACCTAAGTGTTTCTAGTTTTGTACCCCTTTTCCCTCATTCTAGCCAAATGACCACCCAATTGTGGAATTAACTGTGATCAGCTCGCGGGTTCATGTTTATTGGATATTGTTCCGGTGGCTAGCAGAATTTTCAAGCTAATTGCTAATCTGTTTGGTTTTGTTGCCGTTATGGCATTCCTCAAATTTGGTGCTTTCGCCACCTTTTGAACCAGTCTCCAACTGTATTTTCGGCGTTCCTCTATTTTGCCATAACTGGAGCCCGTAACTAAACGCATTTAAAGAGACCTTTACGATCATATTGTTGATCAGTATCAACAACCGAATGTAAATTGCCATGTCCGTGTGTCCATTTCTGCGCAAAGTAGTTTCGTGGTTTTTGATTATAAAGTGTTATTATTGCCACAAGGGTTTATATTCATCGGCTTGCAAGCTTCCTATATTGGTTTTTTTTGTTCTACTTTAAGTAATGATTTATGTCTTTAAAATTAAATTTGAGCGGTGTATACTTTGGCGATTGGTTTGCCTTTTTTTGCTTAGACGTCAGGGACTTCGTTGTCTAAGTGCAAAGGAGTTAAGGATTTGAAATGGCTCAATAGGAGATAATATTACGGTTAGTTAGGGAAGGGAGGAACAGAGTAGGTGGTGCATTTGAAAGTAGTCTATGAAGACATTTGTACCGCCTCAAATTAATTTTGCAAGAGAGTACAGGGGACTAGATCCACAAGAACCCGGGTTTAAGGTTTTTGGCTCGTCAGGAATGCTTATAGTATTTGAGCCTGCCGTGTAAATAAATTAATGGTTGGGATAAGTGTTTATTAGTGAGAGGAAGAGAAGCCTTTTAATGCAAATAAGTAGGTGCGAAGACATTCTATTGGTATGTGAAAATAATATATTTTTGCCACTATAACTGAATTAGCTATAATATCGATGGTGTTGATATGGTATTTAGATAATGATAGGTGTTTAAGTGCCTATTGAGTTCTGCTTTTAGTTTGGTTATGCGGTTGGTTATGTGTATATTTGTATATTATTATTAGTATTTTTGATTTTACATTCACAAATTTAAGAATGTGCTTGTGATATTGTTATATTATTAATTGTGAGACCCACAATTTTAAGAATGTGTCTTGTAAATTTCTATCGATTTGCCAAAAGTCGTTTTAAAATTATTTTTGAATTTTGGTACGCAAATTCTACCGGGAACTTGACTATAGCATTATATCTTGTTTTCTTTACATTATCTGATATCAACATAGGTAAGCAAATGAGGTCATGGCGGGTATTTTTAACAAAACTTAATTTTCTTGTCAGTTTTACTTTGGTTTATTCATTAGTATATTAATTCGGAAAAGGAATTAAGAAAGCTAACTTCTAGGAACATTTGCCTAAAAGTACTAATTATAAGAAATAGAATACGAAATTTAAGAATTTGTATGGATGAGTTAAATTCAGAATATTGGGAAATACTTTTGTGTACGAGAGTTAAGCTGAAGAAGTGCCTAGAAATACTCTTATTTTTAAACGAATTTTTGGTTGTATTTTTTTTTATATAACTTATATTTTAGCATGACTATCCTTAACCATATCATGGAACGAATTTTTATTAATTATAATTCCGAAGCTTAGGGCCGTTATACAGACCGATTGCCCTCCTTTTAAGGTATTATGTCACATCTGACAAGACGGAACATCATCTAGGATCACAATTTTTGATCACTGATCTGTATTCTTTTAGACTTCTCTCAGAGTTTGGCTGGAAGATATAATCTTCTTAAACTTCCGCCAAACGTACAGATGATAATATGGAATTGGACTACGGAATATAATATAGAAATACTTTTAACCCGATTCTTCATGTTGATGCGTAGAAATTTGCTTAACCAAAGAATTGGACATCGCGTAGCAGACATACCACAGGAAAAAGTCGTTTAAAAGATTGTTACTCTTACTCTCTACAAAATTTATTGATTAAGACTATATGTTTTATACCTACCGATATGCCAAAAACATTTTGGACGTCTGCCCCCAGATTTTGTAAGAACGACAATTAAATATCAAATTGATTACCATTTATTGTATTGCACTGGGTTGGATATCTGTGTAATGACTTCATTTGGAGATTATGTTTTATTACAAACCATTTACAAAAGTTTACCTGAATATTGAGACTAGACTTTTCCCTAGGCTCTTAGGTCTGCCATACACCAAAAACATTATATTTACCAAGTTAGTCAAATTAAAGGACTTAAAGTAAAAAGTAAAAGTAAGTAAAAAACTTAAATCTACGTTGTGACAATGTGCGTATACACCCGTAGTGTTAAAAATGATCTTAGTTCGCCGCTTTTGTTTTTCTTTCTATTATGGGCATTTTGATAATGATTCTCCGGGAGAGAGAGAATCACAAATCGAGTTCCCCAACTATCAGATACCCATTACTTACCTAAGTTTAAAAACTTATCAAATGGTCCGCGTGTTATAAAAATTATAGAGACAAATAATAAAAATGGAAAAAAAAATTAAACCAATTTTTAGAAGTGTGGGCGTGGCAGTTTTAGTCGGTTCATGGGCGTTAGAGTGGGCTTGTTAAAGTTTTTTTGGGCATATCGATAGAAATTTACAAGACTAAGAATAAAATTGTAAAATATAAATACATTTTTAAAAAGTGTGCTTGTGGCAGTTTTGGGAGGCCTGTGGGCATTGTTCGTGTCAGTATTTTGAAACAACATCAACTTTCTAGTTTTTATAGTTCCTAAGATAGACGAGTTCATATTCGGCTCAATCAATTCGGCTAGTGATAACTTTTCAACGAATCTAGTATAAATACTAACACTTTAAGAGTATCTTTAATGTGCGCGGCACAAAGCGTTGTATGGGCAAGAAGATTAATTTCTGTTTTTTCGTTTTTCAGCACAGCAAGGCTGCAACGACGATGCCTTTGGAACATCAAGGAAACTCCGATTTTTTGAAAATAAAAACATTCGAACCGTTAATACCTGTGTGGTTGGCCATAATCATCATCGTAACATGCTTAGGCTTTTCGGCTTTGTTTTCAGGCCTTAACTTGGGTTTAATGTCAATGGACCGCACAGAATTAAAGGTAATATCGGAATATATAATTAAATCTTTTAATATCTGAAAACTTTAGATTTTGCGGAACACTGGCACGGACAAAGAAAAAAAATATGCGTCAAAGATTGCACCTGTTCGTGATCAAGGTAATTATCTTTTGTGCAGTATCCTCTTGGGTAATGTGTTGGTTAACTCAACGTTTACCATTCTGCTGGATGGTTTAACTTCTGGACTCTTTGCTGTTATATTTTCCACATTGGCCATCGTACTTTTCGGTGAAATTACTCCACAGGTAAGTTTTCATAAATATACATACTAACGGGAAAATAATTCATTTTTGTGTTTGCTCTGATCAGTTAAATACATAAAAATCAAAACAACGATCTTATATAACTTACCAACTACGCACTAGCATCCACGGCCTACAGCTCTTATTTAGTTCTAGTTATTATTTTTTTATGTTTATGTTGTGAAGTACGAATACAAGTGATAGAGAATACGTTTTTTATGTAGGTATATATATTTATATAATTGTGTATATTGGTTACAGACAGAATTTTGAACCTTTACGTCACTATATTAGTTCCCCGGACCTGAGACGGACTTAGGTTTATCAGGCACCTTGGCTGCCGGCTAAGCTCGCCGGATGTGAGGGGTCCTTTGAAAGAAGTTTCCTCTCTAAGATTACTAGGATATAATAAATTATGCCTGAAAAGTTCATAGAGGTCGTACAGTCTTACTGTGTTCTATCCACACTGTCGTTATGATCGCACTGTGTTTCGACCACATAGCTTCCTCTTTACACTTTCGTATTCTGAATTAATCGAATATCGATATATACATATATTTATATACGTCACAGATTAGTCGGACAAGCACATACATATATTAATATTTAACGTATATGTATTAGACGTCTGCACGAGTGCACTCAAAATTTTCGGTTAATTGAGTACGCACAAGCTTAAGTCGCAATTCGGCGCGCCGAAACCTAGCATTGTTTTTGTTGTATGTGGAATGAGTGAAATTCAAACCAAAGCGGAATGGATAGAATGAGTGGACGCAGTGTAAATGTGTAGAGTACTCGGATAAAATTTTGGCATTCTCTTCATTCATTTCGGGCATTTTCGGATTTCATTCAAGACCAAAATCAACCCAATGATATTGACCCCCTACAATACGAAATTGAAAGCTACATGAACCTAACAGTAAACTATATGATGATTTTAATTGCCTTGAATGGTGGCACATAAACAAAAATATTTTTCCCCAAATATATAAAGCTAGCTGCACCATTTTTTGTATTCCTGCGAGCAGCTCAGCATCTGAAAGAACATTTTCATACGCAAGAAATTTAATTTCGGAAAAAAGGCTAACAATTCTAATTCAGTAAACCAAATAATGTTTCTCCATTCTGTTATTGAAAATTAAAATAAATAAAATATATACTTATACATAAAAATTATTTCATGTCTTTCTATTTTGCTATGCCTTGCATGCAAAAGCAAAACGAAAACGAAAAAACAAACACGCAATAAATTTGACGTCGCCAATGCGGCGCACAGTTAACCGCTTCGGTTATTCCGAGGACTCGGTCGCGAGTACTCATTCGTGCATTGCCTCTCCGTTCGGTTATAGTAAATTTTTTACTCATGCCTTTACCACATTTGCCAAATCCGTTTTACTCAATGTCTCACTCATTCAGTCAGAACTTTGTGTAAGAGTACCATATGCTGCTTTGACTGTACATATTATGTATGTATAAGAATAGTCGACCTAAAGGAAAGATATTCAATTTAACGTAAACGAGTAGATATGTACTTATATATAGCTTGCGTATTCACTAATGATTTTAATTTTATTATTTAGCTTAAAATGTTCTTAAAATAGAATTATCAAGAGAGAAATCAAGAGAGAGCGATATAGCAGAGTTTCTCGACTATCAAGATACCCGTTACTTAGATAATGGAGTGCAAGCAAGGGTAATTTCGAAATTCTTTTTACTAACAAATAATAAAATGAAAAAAAACAAAACATTTTTTAAAATGAGGGTGTGCAAGTGTTGTGCGGTTTGTGGGTATTACAGTGGGCGTGAACGCCATTTTTTGTTTGGTATATCGATAGAAATTTGCTCGTTATATATACTAATATGGAAAGTAGCGAACAATTTTTCAAAAGTGTGGATGTGTCAGTGTCACATTGAACGTGGGCGAAATATTATTGGCATATCAATAGAATTTGGCAAGTCTGATAGTAATATTAAAAAAAATTAAATATTTTATGGGCCTTGCTACTTTCTAACTCTTATAGTTAGAGATATCGATGTTCATTTGGACGGACAGACGGACATAGACAAATCGACTTGGCTAGTGATCCTGATTAAGAATATGTGTATTCTTTATGGGGTTGGGAACGAATCTATGTAGACCCTTTCACAGGAGATTTTTTGTCAACGGGTTTTTAATTTGTTTACCTAAGTGTTTCTAGTTTTGTACCCCTTTTCCCTCATTCTAGCCAAATGACCACCCAATTGTGGAATTAACTGTGATCAGCTCGCGGGTTCATGTTTATTGGATATTGTTCCGGTGGCTAGCAGAATTTTCAAGCTAATTGCTAATCTGTTTGGTTTTGTTGCCGTTATGGCATTCCTCAAATTTGGTGCTTTCGCCACCTTTTGAACCAGTCTCCAACTGTCTTTTCGGCGTTCCTCTATTTTGCCATAACTGGAGCCCGTAACTAAACGCATTTAAAGAGACCTTTACGATCATATTGTTGATCAGTATCAACAACCGAATGTAAATTGCCATGTCCGTGTGTCCATTTCTGCGCAAAGTAGTTTCGTGGTTTTTGATTATAAAGTGTTATTATTGCCACAAGGGTTTATATTCATCGGCTTGCAAGCTTCCTATCTTGGTTTTTTTTGTTCTACTTTAAGTAATGATTTATGTCTTTAAAATTAAATTTGAGCGGTGTATACTTTGGCGATTGGTTTGCCTTTTTTTGCTTAGACGTCAGGGACTTCGTTGTCTAAGTGCAAAGGAGTTAAGGATTTGAAATGGCTCAATAGGAGATAATATTACGGTTAGTTAGGGAAGGGAGGAACAGAGTAGGTGGTGCATTTGAAAGTAGTCTATGAAGACATTTGTACCGCCTCACAAATTAATTTTGCAAGAGAGTACAGGGGACTAGATCCACAAGAACCCGGGTTTAAGGTTTTTGGCTCGTCAGGAATGCTTATAGTATTTGAGCCTGCCGTGTAAATAAATTAATGGTTGGGATAAGTGTTTATTAGTGAGAGGAAGAGAAGCCTTTTAATGCAAATAAGTAGGTGCGAAGACATTCTATTGGTATGTGAAAATAATATATTTTTGACACTATAACTGAATTAGCTATAATATCGATGGTGTTGATATGGTATTTAGATAATGATAGGTGTTTAAGTGCCTATTGAGTTCTGCTTTTAGTTTGGTTATGCGTTTGGTTATGTGTATTTTTGATTTTACATTCACAAATTTAAGAATGTGCTTGTGATATTGTTATATTATTAATTGTGAGACCCACAATTTTAAGAATGTGTCTTGTAAATTTCTATCGATTTGCCAAAAGTCGTTTTAAAGTTATTTTTGAATTTTGGTACGCAAATTCTACCGGGAACTTGACTATAGCATTATATCTTGTTTTCTTTACATTATCTGATATCAACATAGGTAAGCAAATGAGGTCATGGCGGGTATTTTTAACAAAACTTAATTTTCTTGTCAGTTTTACTTTGGTTTATTCATTAGTATATTAATTCGGAAAAGGAATTAAGAAAGCTAACTTCTAGGAACATTTGCCTAAAAGTACTAATTATAAGAAATAGAATACGAAATTTAAGAATTTGTATGGATGAGTTAAATTCAGAATATTGGGAAATACTTTTGTGTACGAGAGTTAAGCTGAAGAAGTGCCTAGAAATACTCTTATTTTTAAACGAGTTTTTGGTTGTATTTTTTTTTATATAACTTATATTATAGCATGACTTTAAAATTTGGGCTTGGGGTAAAAAAGATGGAGATAATGATGGAAAAGGTCACTAGCATTCATGCTAGGATAGGTTGAGCTCATCCAACATTCCATTGTGATACACGCAGAGGTCATCACCTAACTTTCTGGTGTTGGTAATACTCTAGGGACTGAAATCAGATCATATAGCTTTGGATATAATGCAGCAGTCGGCAAAAAGTCATTTGCTTGGGACAATAGGTCAGTGCTGTAGAGGTTTTCAAACGTCCCTTACAGACATTGACAGCGGTAGGCCGGATACTGATCAGGCACAACCGTCTGCTCTTTCATTACCTGGTATGCCACCTCGGCCGGGTACCCATGTGAGCGTTAGCTTAATGTGTAGTAGACTTGCAGACTCGCTGCGCTAAGGCTCCCAGCCTGAGATCAGCGTCGCAACCTGCAAGATTGCAAAAATCTCCGCCTGAAAGAAGGTACATCACTGTACTAGTCAGAAGGAGTGTTCGGTGCGTTGGTCTATGAATGTTACGAATATTCCGGCGCCTCCTTAGCTGTCGATCAAGTAAGTGATTTACGGTTGCACTCCACATCTCCGTCCGAATGTTCTTTTGCAGAAGTAAAACGCACCGAGAGCTTTCTTCATTCTTCCCTTGCAGCTTGTTTTCCAGCAGAACTTAGAGTTTAAAACGACGTCAAGACGGGATGCAAGTACTTAGACGTTGAGCGGACTAAGGTGAAACCCTTACCGTGGGGTTACAGATTAAGGCTTATAGATATAGTATCCCTGACCTTGTCTTGGGTTACGGCAGGCGGGTTTTGCAGTTTTTTATTGTTTATCGCTTTCCCCCGCATCTAATACATACATGTGTAGGTCTGTTTGACGCACTTTATTTAAGGGAGGAAGTACATACATTAAAAAACATTAAGACATTAAAAAAAATTTAATTTTTTACCTCCTTGAGAAATTGTTAAATTTCAATTTTCACTTTTGTAAACAACTTTTTTTATTAGCACAGGCATTACTTTAAATAAGTAGTAAAAGTAACGTCTTCATTTCCCTACAAATCGACTAAAAAAAAAAACTTTCCCGGCCTCTAACGGTATTTTTAACATCATACTACTCTTACTCTGAAGTCCAACAACAGGTTCTTTATCTCTCAATATTGCTTGACTCCCCTACTGCCGGGGTGGTAGCTGACCTCTTTAGGTTGGTCGATACTCAATGGCCTCATTCACGTCTCTTAATTTTTCTTGTTCAACTTTATACCAGCTCGCTTTTCCTTTGTTTTTGCATTGGTACGATTCCACCTTTAGTGTTCGTATCTTGTATTTCAGCTACTGTCGGGGTGGGCTTCTCTGTGTTGTCTGTCTTGTTTCGCACTGGAACACACCAGGAGTTTGAAGTTCTATCAGCTTTATTGTTTCATAATTACTTTGTTTGTAAGGGGTGATCCACTCTATAGGCTCAGATTACAAGTGCTAGTACTGTGTACATTACAGACCTTCATTAATGGCTGTTGATCGAGCCATAAGTGGTAACATTTGTCATGTCCAGAGTTCATAAAATCCTTATTTTAAAATTTTTTGTATTTATCTGGACCAATATGTTCACCTAACATGCCTATAGAAGTATTATTTTCTTCTAGAACCAAACTGATTGATTCTCGTGTATAAAATCCCGGTCCCAACCTCAGTCAGGATGGGAACGAAAACAAGAATGAATATTTATTAAACAATAGAAAACGACGTGTGCAATTATGGTATATGTATATACGTGTATGTATATATTTGAAATAAAAATCAGTTGTTTATAAACACGTTACAGAACTGCCGGTACATTGGAAATCAAATATTTTAAATTCCAACTATATACTTGTAGAGTAAAATACTAGATTCGTTGAAAAGTATGAAATAGGTAGAAGGGAGCGTTGCCGAGTCGATTTTTCCCATTTCCGTACGTCCGTATGAGCGACGAGATCTTAGGAACTGTAAAATCTATAAAGTTTGACAAAACTTTCTTCTATTTTTTTTCTTGGTGTTTTCTAATCTCTCATAAATACATTTTCCAGGATGTAGCTTGATTTTTATTTGGTGTATGTGGAATCGGTTTTCATACTTGAAGTTGCCTTCTCGATTCCGTTGTGTAATGGGTGTTGTTGTTTTTAAGTACCAAGGCTATGTTTACATTATATTCGTTCTTAGCAGAAACTGATGCAGTATGCATAGGCAGATTTGTATTGTAGCTTTTATATTCACAATTGTCTTGACCCTACGTTTGTATAGAAAAGCTTTTGTGCTGTCTTACACCTTCCGTTTAATGTAAAGGATATTTTAAACGAAGGAGTCGAGCCAAATAGCTAACAAAGTAAAGTTAAGGGCCTTGCACCTCAGCAGGGTGGATAGGCCGTGAAATATTTGTGTCGCGGGGGACATTGTACTTTCGCCGGCTACGGGCAAAGAGGACAAACAATAAATGTTCATACTTTGGACGAGCATAAAAAGAACGAGCCCTCGAGCGGTTTGAGTGCAAAAAGAGCATCGTTAGGGGAACCCAATCTGTGTAGAAGCCGATTACTTCGTAAGTGAAGAATTAACAGTAGACGCAAGAAAAGGGAACGCTTGTAGGATGCAATAGAAAAATATATCAATTCCCTGGCGTGTGTGTGGGATTGTAGAATCCTTGTGTGGCTTACTGTGACAAAAACACGTTCCGAGTGTCCTGCGGGAGAAACATGAGAGATTTTCAAATCGACCCTACGGACGTAACACCTTTCTGAACCATGACATCACAGGTCCAGGTTTTCCAACAGGATAGTGTAGCGACGAGGAGCGACACCATGAGAAACTGCCGCACAGCAGACAACGAGGAGCAGAACAGGTCGGAACATAAGCTGAAGCTGCATATATCTAAAAACCTTTCCTATTTCTTTTGGGCGATCACATTTCAGTTCGCAGAGCACCGCAGAACATTTTATCTAACAGGCCTCATTTACTGATTTTCTTTACTATTTAAAAAATCCCAATCTGTGCCCGCATCGTCCCTTTATAGACCGCAGAGATCCCGATTCCTCCCTTTGCACATGTCTCGCTCGAATCCAAGCTTCAGCAATGTCCTGTTAATTCACCGTGCCTCATCTTTGTGCCCGTCCTTTCGTTTTAAAATGTTTTAAAATTGTTGCGTCTTGTGGGTGTTAAATTGAGTGTTTGGCATACCACTGAAAAAATAAAATGAAAAAAAAAACAAAGCATTTTTCAAAAGTGTGGGCGTGGTAGTTTTATACGGTTTGTGGGCGTTATACTCGTGGCAAAATGTAGATATAATATCTCTAGAATCTACATGGTTAGACTCAAATTTATAGCTTTATTAGATCCTGAGAACGAATAGTATATAATAGGTACAATGAAGCGTGTTCTATTCTATAAATCGTATATATTATTGATGAGGGTCACTAGTCGAGTCGATCTGGCTATGTACTTTTGACCGCCCATCTCCTGTTTGTGTAAATGTCGGGATCTCTGGGAGATTGATATTGGGAATGCAGATTATAGTGGTGCCGACGCAGGGAGTTAAAGTTTTAATTTTTTATTTTATTATTTTTCATAAGCCTTGCCAATACTTATCAATATAATAGCTGAGTTTTAGCCACGACCACTGTAACACTCACAAGTCCGTTTAAGTAAATTAATGCAAATTAAGTAGAGACGTAAATATTTTTTCTGTCTAAATTATTATTCTTTAATTACAGGCAGTGTGTTCAAGACATGGATTGGCAATTGGAGCCAAGACCATTTTAGTAACGAAAACAGTAATGGCTATTACAGCACCACTATCTTATCCGGTTTCGCGTATTCTTGATAAATTATTAGGCGAAGAAATTGGTAATGTTTACAACCGAGAACGTTTAAAAGAACTTGTTCGGGTGAGTAAAAATAATGTTTTATTTGTCAATATGTTTTAATAATTTATAAATATTTAAAATGTAGGTCACAAACGATGTAAATGATCTCGACAAAAATGAGGTAAACATTATATCCGGAGCTCTAGAATTGCGTAAGAAAACTGTTGCCGACGTAATGACGCATATAAATGATGCCTTTATGCTGTCATTGGATGCGCTACTTGATTTTGAAACTGTGTCAGAAATTATGAATTCTGGTTATTCTCGTATTCCTGTATACGATGGTGATAGAAAGAACATTGTGACTTTACTTTATATTAAAGATTTGGCATTTGTTGATACTGATGATAACACTCCTTTGAAAACACTTTGCGAATTTTACCAAAATCCTGTTCATTTCGTATTTGAAGATTACACCCTGGATATTATGTTTAATCAATTCAAAGAAGGAACAATTGGTCACATTGCTTTTGTGCACCGCGTAAATAATGAAGGGGATGGTGATCCCTTTTATGAAACTGTCGGGTTAGTTACTCTCGAAGATGTAATTGAAGAACTGATTCAAGCTGAAATTGTTGACGAAACCGATGTTTTTGTTGACAACCGTACGAAAACCAGAAGAAACAGATACAAAAAAGCAGACTTTTCAGCATTTGCTGAACGTCGGGAAGTGCAAACTGTTCGGATATCCCCTCAATTAACACTGGCTACTTTCCAATACCTTAGCACTGGTAATACATATTTTAAATTTATCTTTTAATTTTGTAACTTACCAACGAAACTTTTAGCTGTCGATGCATTTAAAAAAGATGTTATTTCTGAACTCATTTTGCGGAGGTTACTTAATCAAGACGTGTTTCACAATATAAAAACAAAAGGAAAGAGTAAAGATGATCCAAGCCTTTATATTTTTACACAAGGAAAGGCTGTCGACTTTTTTGTACTTATATTGGAGGGGCGTGTAGAAGTCACAATTGGCAAGGAAGCGCTTATGTTTGAAAGCGGGCCTTTCACTTATTTTGGAACCCAGGCATTGGTCCCCAATGTAGTTATCGGTAAGTAAAAGCATTGTTACTTTTAAAATTAATATATTTACTTATCAAATTTTCAAAATTCTCCAAAAATTTTAATATTTAAAGAACTTTGGGTTTCATTGTCCCCAATTAAAGATAAAAGGACAGCTGAAGATTGTTGTTATGAGTTATTATTTTTTAACAAGAAATTTTTTGTCTAATTTTTTCTTAGAGAAGCCGGTCAGTGCACTCGCTTTTCGATCCATATTATTGTTGTCCCAGACAAAAGTTAACAACGTCTGTAAATAAATCAAATATGCGTGTCGGCAGCTTGTCAATGACTTTAGTGTCGTAGAATACATATTTTAGTTAAAATAAGAGAGAACGCTTGTAAAGAGGATGCAAAATAAGCAAACGTCTACATTTGTTGAGTTGATATTTCAAACTGTATTTTATTTCTCTTAGTCCTAGCTAAGCCCTGAAATAACGTTACGTATCCTCAAGCAGGGGGTGATCCGGGTCATCAAAAGATGATTTCAAAAGATGAGACAATAGGCTTATAGGCTTCCTGCCTTTGATATCAATACTATGATCGACTTTTTCCATATCTTTGAAAAGTACCCTTGTTTTGTAATAGGGTAAAAAGGGAAAAAGTGCATTCAGCACAGTATGGAAGCTCAATAATCATCTTAGGAGTTATTATATCACATTCTTGAGGTTTTTTTGGATTAAGTTGATTCTTTTTAGTTTTCTTCATTCGTACGAAATTCAATTGGCTCTTGTGGTGCATGGTCGTCGTTTGATACCGTTAGTAATAAAAACAAATTTGTAGCAGAGTTCGTCTGGAACCCATGTTGAAGGTGCGTTGCATACACGCGTTGTGATACACGCAGAGCTACCACATCTCTGCCTTTATCGCGATAATTTATGCTGGTGGGGTTAAACTGCGATGAGCTTTCTATAGTGAGTTTTTACTCCTTGATGTTGATCGTTGCTCTATATAGCGACGTTGAGAGTTCTTATCTTCTTGCTTAGCGCATTGGAGAGTTTCCGTGAAGCACTTTTAAATCTTTGCTTTGCGATTTGAGATCTATGAACATGCCACTCCCATCGCATACGAAGTTTTTTGAGAACAAGCCACATGATGTCTATGTTTGTCATCCTAGCGCTACGAGGTGCAGTTCTCATTGGGGGTGTATATATGAGCACAGCTGCACCTAAGACGTTCTCCAGGGTGTATGCTGAGGATTCTATGTCGGCATCAGAGTTAAGCCTTGTATTTAGTTCAATGTGTGAACTTATATATCTTCTGTTTTTCATCCAGTTTGTTTTCTCAAGGCGTTGGAAGACATTCAGTCAGATGATAGATCCGGTAGAGATTTTTTTCGGATGGTCGGCCAGTATAATGGTCTGCCTGAAGAGACGTAGTCAAGCTTTCTGTTTGCGTTTATGATGGCGTTGTACAACTGTTTTTTCTTAGGGGTGACGAGGCGTGATTCCCAGTGAGTGTTTGGCGTTGTAGTAACCTGCAACAATGAAGTGGTCCCCTAAGTTGTTGAAGATGTCCAGAAATTCTTATTCGGATATATTAAAACGAGAGGGACATTTCCTAGTTGTACGCTTATATAGTGGCTTGCAAGAAGTTGTTTGCAAACTGGATAACTTGTTCCGTAAACCAAAAAAACGCTTATTTGGAAGTTGTATTTAGCAGTTTCACTCGCTTGGATATTTTCTACTTTACTTTGAGAAGCGTTACCCCACAGCTCGGAGCCATATGTCCAGATAGGTTTCAACACAGGGTAAGAGGAGAGTAGACATTAATAAGCCAAAGGAGGCCGACTGCTTTTAGTTTTAAATGTGCCTTTTTAGATTCTATGTGCTTGCGGCAGGTGAGCCACCTATCTAAGTGGATTCCCAGATATGTTACCTCGTTAGCTTGCGGGATGCGTGTGTTGTTCAATACTAAGGTTCAATACTCAGGTTTGTTATATTTACACATTTTAATTAATTTATTTATTTTAATGCGCCAATATGCAAACCATCTTTCTGAAGCCACCAAACGTCGTTCTACTCGTGCAGTTGCTCTTTTTGGATATTTGGAGCGGCTTTTTTTTAGGAGTCATTACAAAAATTGACCTTTTCCACCCTTGGGGAAAGTATCCAACTTTAGTATGGCACATGGTGATAGCTCTATTATCATTTTAGGGGTTATCAGGTCATGTCCTGGCGATTTTCCGTGTTTTATTTCTTTGATGACGGTGGATAGATTCAAAGGTGGATAAATGCCAGTTGACGACGGAAAAATAAATGAGTTGGAATATTGGACTCGGCTGGAATATTTTTAGCAAACACACTGGCCCTTTCTTCGTCGCTATCCAATAGGGTCTCGCAGAGGCACAACCGTTTCGTTGAGCCTTCCATAATGGATGCTTAATACTAGTTGGAGACAGTTTTTCAATGTGCCGAAACAGCGCAATTTATTTCTTTAGCTTTAAGCCTTCGGTAAGACTGCGTGCGGCTACCTTTAAGCTGTTTCTCGTGTTGGGGTGATCTACACGTGTATGTTGCTGCTTCGTAGTTTTCATGGACAAGCTGTTAAATTTTCCATTTGGTTCTGTATACAACAGTATACCAGCCAATTTATCATTATCCGCCTTATTTTCTTTTCCTGTAGATCGTTCAATGTGGGATAATACGAATTTTTTTTTGTATTTTGTTCAGTTTATTCTATAGCTTGTAAGCTTATACATTCGCTTAATTGCTGTGTCTGTTGCATAAGCTTAAGTAAGTCCGGAGATGATAAATCTGGAAGTGACTCAGTTATTAGACTTCGAGGAATCATTTTAGTGATAGCCAAATCAATTATGTCTGGCAGCTTTTTAGAATGTGTTGGCCAGTATGATGCCGCCCTTGGAGAAACGTAGTCCAGCTTACGTTGCGGCTTAATGATCACATTGTATAGCTTCTCTCCCTTTGTGGTTACAAGACGAGATACCCAGTGCGTGTCCTTGACGTTGTGGTGGCCAGCTGTCACAAATCTCTCACATAGTGAATTTAAGAATTCCAAGAATTTCTCCTCAGAGATTGGTAAGCGAGGTAGACTGCAGCTGGAGTGAGAGAACCGCTGCAAAATATTCTTTTTCAGAATTGTTCAAAAAGTGTTTAAAGCGAGATATAAGTAATCTACCGGTGCCTAAATGGGCCTTGCCATCGTTTGATTTGTGGAGTAGAACTGATATCCTTGTACTTGGAAGTTATACTTGTTTGTGAGGTGAGTCTCGGAGTGCAGTATTTAAAAAAAAATTTTTTTTTCTTCATTCATTTATTTATTTTAAACTATCCATTATAGATAACCATTAAATTTAATGACATTGGACTTAACGAGTGATTATTACATTTACGAGTAATTGTCGAATGCCTTAGCTAATATTCAAGCCAGATCCATTGGATGAGATCTGCGCTTGCTGTTGTCCAATTGGGAGATGGCCATTTTGTTGGGATGCATATGAAGGCATTTGACATATCGCTCGCTGCTTTTCTTCACCTTTTCCCTGACCCAATGGTGCCTCGTGGATGGTAGCGTTGTCGAGCAGCAGGTGGGCCCCGGTGACAGTGCGAAGCGCCTTGTTTTCAAACCTTTGTATTATTTGGCTGTTTGACTTGCTGGCCATTCGCCAACCTGAATGCCGTACGTCCAGATCGCCCGAAGAGCAGCATGACGTCAATTTTCGTATAATTTTAAAATTGGCCAAGTTCAGACTTATGCTGCGAAACCCCGTTAGCATTCCACATAAATATTGTTAATGGGGCCATTATGTTGACTTATATGACAAAAGCAACTGCATCAAAATATTTTGATTGCGCATAAGCTCTTACTTTTTTGCAGCGAAATCATTATCGCTTTTAAGCTAGTTGACCGTTGCTGCAGTTTGTCCTGCTCGTTTATATTTGGCTTCTGATGCACTGTCTGAAAACCCTTTGGGTTATCTGTAGCTGGCGAATAAGTTCCAGATTTTGGAATGCTAGCAATAGAAATGCTAAGGTGTGTGTGTATTAAGGTTGGTCGAGGATGGCATACCAGATGAAGTCTGTTGTATTAATGTGATCATCCGGCGTGGCTTGAGCTCGCGCGGAGCCCACGAGTTTGTGGAGGCGACTTTTAAGGTCTTTATATACGAAACAGCCTCGGCAATGACGAGCTTCGCTACAGACGACACAGATTGACTTTAAGGTGCAGTAGACCTTTGTTTGTCCATATTCATGCCATACATTGCACAATCAACGTGCGTTTGTGGGGCTCTTCCATAGTAGTTCTCCGGTGAATTAGAAGCTGCAGCTTATAAATTGGGTGCACTTCCTTCCTTCTTAGTGATGCCCTCTGGCATCACTTCTACTTTGATAAGGCCTTGTTCCTGTTTATAATATTGATGCCGTTTAAGCCCTTTACTGTTAATGCCTCAACAATTTCAGCAGGATGGTTATATTTCTTTAATTTAAACCTGTAGCCCCGTTGCACTTTTGAGTTGGTAGGTATAGTAATTTATTCCAGTTTCATCCAAGAACTTAGTCACCATTTGGTGACTAGCCTCAGTTTCAGTCTGGCCTTTTTGTTTCGAGAACATTTCCTTTGGTTTTGGGGATTGCTTTGCGGGCTTAGCTTACAAATGAGTTGTGTTTTGTTGGCTTCTGGTGTAGTTATTTTCGTGTAGTGCACTTTTGCTGGTCGTTGCTGCCTCGGCAAAATCGACTACCGCCGAAGGTATTGTGCAGGGAGTTGATGTAACTGTAGTTGTTATTGTTGTTGGTGTAGAGACCGTCGACAACGAGGTCACTGTAATCGTAGCTGTAGAACTTACCGGCGTAAGCGCTCAGTGCAATCGGTCGTTCACCTTAGGTATAAGCTCGATTTTCAGCAGTAAGGTTATATTTATCTATTAATATCGTGTAACGAAGAGACCCAAACAGATATAGATAGGACGATTCGTCAACGCTTTCTTTTCCATATTAATTTATTTTATTTATTTATATTTTTTCAATGAACTTCTTAATGAACGCCGTTGGCGTTCCACAATGATATTCGTAAGGCAGCCATTGATTATTTGGAACGTTGTGATATTAGTACATTCAAGAGGAGATTTTGGTTCCGCATAAGGTCTTGCATAGTAGCCCGCATGAACGACATGAATTCAGCATATGCTGCCGCAGAGGCGACACGGCTTCAATACTGCTTTGTTGTCGGTTCGATACAATTTTTTTGGGCATCTTGTGGAGTTGGTGTCGTAAAGCTAGGTAATGTAAGTCCCGATTTCTTTGTGGTTGAGAAAAAGACTTCTGGAATCTGAGGGTATAATCGTTCTCTGTGCGTTACGGGGCGTGCTTATGCTACTGGGGGGATATTTGCTTTTGAGGTCTTTGTATATTGGACAGCCTTTATATTTTGCTATGTGCTTACCGCTACAGTATCCCCTTTTTGGTACTGATATCTCATTTATTTTCGTGAGCAGAAACATGAAGCTCTCCACAAACGACACAAACTGAATGCAGTGTGCAATATGCTTTCCTATGGGTCATATTGGACGGAGCCTTCTACGATAGTACATTTATTTAAAATTAGGGGTACGTATTTTTTAGTGAATCTGCTAGGAACAGAGAAGTTTAGCCGACTAATCAACTTCACCACGAATAAGATTACAAATAAAGACTATTTCAAGTATCGCTCTACGGTACTCTGGGAAAGGCAAGTTAATTCACATTAGTCTACTAGAATAAGGAGGTAATAAAAGGTTTGCATCCCAACATAGGCGTGGTGAGGCAAACAGTAAAAAGTTTTTTGAACCGATTCAATGCGGTCCGAGTGAACTCCTTATTGTGGACTCCGAACAGGTGATCCCTACTCAGAAATCGGACTGACTAGCAAAATGAATACGGTTTTAGTCATGTAGGGATCATCCTATTCCTTTGACCACCTTTTTATAAAATCAATCACACCCCTGGACGAGATATGATCGGAAACTGTAAGTTTTTGGCCCAGAATAACACTAACCCGTGTAGCTGAGTAGATCGCATTGTAAATGTGAGTGGCATGGAATGTCCTAAGAACGTGCTCTCTGATTTTCGGTGGTCCGCAAAGATGGCACTAAATTTGGATTTTAAGAGTATATCGGGCTTTGTTCTAACTTATCTTGTTCTCTATACGGTTGAGCTCGAAACTCTTTCTTGTTCTTTTGGGAACGTTTAAACTTATTAAAATGAAAGACCTCCGGTATTCGACTGGATTAAGTCTAGGCTAGCGCATATTTTTTTTATTTTATTTTTTTAAAATCCGTTAAAATGGCGATACCAAATCGTGCCCCCGCTTTCGATGGGGTATGCTTGCAAAGCGCAGGCCTTACGAGTATATATCCGTTACTCGTGGAGTAAAAGTGTGTTCTAGATTCGTTGAAAACAGGTTTACCGTTCGGATAAAAATTTTTCTGCGCCCACCCTAACGCCTCCTCTTGTCCACACTTTTGAAAAATTATTTAGTTTAGTTAAATTGTATTTTTCTTTTTCCCAATTTTTATCGATATGCCATAAAGTGTCAAAATTTTTCGTCAGCTGAGTAACGATATCTGATAGTCGGTGACGCAAGGCCTTAGATACAATGACGGTGAGCCAGTTACGTACGCACAAGATTGCCTGAAGTCCATGGTGGAAATCTCGGACTGCGGAGTGCGAGTTGCTTCTGCCCGTAGCGTCAGTTGGAACTGGACAAGCGTCTGACGGTACCGGATGGGACGTCGCGCGGCGTACGCCCTGAGAGCTTAGCAGCTTTTAAATCTAGTTTGGGAACGGTGGCGCTTTCTTTAGCGCCATTTTCTCGCCATAAGTCACGTGAGTACCTGGGAAAGCCATTGCTCCGCACCAACAACAACACAAACCAGAACACCGTCTGTTAAACAAAATATACCAGTTTGTCCTACAAAAGAATAAGCTGCAAAGTGTTATTGAAAAGAGAGCAAGCGCATCACACGCACTACGTAGCAAGCAAACGAAACCAATCTCGGAGCGTCTCTTGTGCTAGACATGATAAATTATAATTTATAAATTATAATATTAATACGAACTGAATTCTTGCATTATGCTGGCTTTGTGTAGCAGCGGCTGGCTCAAAAGCTTTTGGGCGTTCGTCCCACAAATTTTTAAAAGAACGTGCCACTGTGCAGTTGTATGAATTTACAAACTTTAGTTTTTGTTAAATTTGCGACAATCCGGCTCTTATGTGCTGACGAGGTCCTTCTTGTTCGATGGCTTTGCTGCCCCAGGTACTTACACAGCCACTCGTAGCAGCTGGCGAGGAAATATGACGTTGGGGCTTAGGGAAGGGTGTGTATGTGGTGTGGTGCTAACCAAAATTTTCTGTTTTGTTTACGGTTGAGTCGCTGCGTTGCGTAACTCGCGCACTTCAATGCTAATTGAAGCTGGGTCTCCGGCAATTGGGGAAGAAATTGATGTCCTAGACGGAATCAATGTAGTCTACGTGTGCGCTTTCCAGGATTACAGTGGACGAAACGACAATAAGTCTAATCAACGTCCGCTCCAACTGGTCGTGCCGGTACTATGCCCGTTCAGTTCTTTTTAAAGCTTCTGGCGTACACAAGCAGCTCCAGTGCGACTTACAATGTGTGTTCAAAAGTAATCAGGACTTTTCTTATCGGCAAAATCAATTAATTGTATTCAAAATATTCTCATCCTGCTTTAATACAGCTTTTTGCACGGTTCAAAAGCATTTCGATCGAGTATTTTAGCACGTTGCCCGGTAGGCCTCCAGTATTCCGGTGCAAGCCTTTTGAATGGCCTCCACGTCTGCATAACGCCTTATTTCATCTGCAAATGTATTTTTCCGAAAAGGTAGAAGTCGCACGGTGCCATATCAGGTGAATACGGAGTGGTTGATTGTTAAAATGTGATTTTTGGTCAAATAATCGGCCACAAGAGTCGATCGATTAGTCGGCGCATTATCGTGCAACAACCGCATTAACGTTTTGGCCGGGTGGAACAAATTCTTTGTGGACTATACCCTTGGAATCAAAAAAAAAACACATCAGCATTGTCTTTACTTTTGACTTCTCCAGGCTCGATTTTTTGGGTTTCCATTCAGCACTCTGGCGTTTCGTTTCGGGATCAAATTAAAAACACCACATTTCGTCCCTAGCCACAATCTTTTAAAGGAATTTTTTTGCCTCTTTAATGAGGTCCTTCGAAACTGAATTCGGAGTAATTTTTGGTCGTCAGATTTTTTATGAATTCACGCACAGTATATATGGAATTTTTGGTGATCACGGATCTTGATAGGCCCACGTGTACATCGTCGTTTATGTCTTCACGACCACTTTGGAAACGTTGAAACCACCCGTGCCCGGGATAGGCAATCATTGCCATAAATTTCTTTCATCAATTGAAACGTTTCGCTTAAAGTTTTACCAATTTTAAAACAAAATTTAATGTTGGCTCTTTTTTCAAAGCTCATTTTCGCACCGATGACCCTCAAAACGCAACATATTCAGTTCCAATAAATGCCATTAACCATGTGTTGAAAGTCGATAAAGGGTGGCAGATTCTAACGCACTGGTCGACATATAAATGGCGCCACCAGAGGGCGCTAGATTCAAAAAGTCCTGGAACGCACCTTGTAAATACCTTTGAATCCTGGTACCCAGTCAAATTGCTTCTGCCTTTTATCGTTCCAGACCATATTAAACATATTCGTCAAACAAACAGCACTCGAACGCATACACACTATTCAAAAGTTGTACATCCTGTTGGAGCAAAATATATGTTTCAATCGTAATGCCTGTGCCATATCTTATAAAGTTATCAAACGCATGGGTAAGATATTTGACCATCCAAAAGTAACAAAGCTCCTATACGTTTTGCTTGAACTTCGCAGACTAGAATATTATTCCATATTCTGGTCTCCGCAATATGTGTGTTATGTGGACATGATTGAATCCGTACAGAAAAACTTTCTACTGTTTACCCTAAAAAACCGAAACTGCGAAACGAGCGGACAGGTCCCGCCTTACAGAGCTTTAATTGTTAAAATTGCTTACATTGGTGGATTGAAGAACCTGTTACGGTGTAATCTTCCTATATAAACTCATAACAGGTGCCATCAACTATTATCAACTTCTAACATCTCGAACTGGAAGTGGCCAAGCAAAGCTTCCCTCGAATACATCCTATAACTTTGCCAGTGTGCATGTTGAACCACCCCGGCTTATCGCACTCTGAGTCCTATGTGAAAACTACAAAGATCTGTATCCCTTGCGAGCTTTAACGATTCACTTTCGTGTAAAGTTAGAACAGAAAGACATAATGTTTTTAGGTAGAAAACTCTAAAAATAAATACGCAGCAACAGAAAATGCATTAAATTATAAAATTAAAATTAAATATTTTCCTTTGCTCGTAAAACTAACCTTTTCCAATAAAAAACGTTTTTCCACCCTTTAAAAATAGTCTTTATCGCTTGACCACCTTTTAGAACTAAATATTTTCAATAAAAAACGTTTGGCCACGCATTAAAAATAGTTGTTGTCGTTAAAATTAAATATTTTTCCTTTCCGACTACTTAAACTAAAAATGTTCAATAAAAAACGTTTTTTCACCCTTAAAAAATGGTTTTATCGGTTGCCGCCTACCTTTTAAAACGAAACATTTTCAATAAATAACATTTGTCCACCCTTTAAAAATAGTTATTATCCCATGCCCACCTCTTAAAACTCAATATTTCCAATAAAAAACGTTATTCCACCCTTTAAAAATAGTTTTTATTGGTTGCCCACCTCTTAGAACTAAATATTTTCAATAAAAACCGTTTGCCCACCCATTAAAAATAGTTTTTGTCGTTTGCCTACCCTTAAAATTAAATATTTTCCTTTTCCACCTATTAAACTAAATATTTTCAATAAAAAACGTTTGCCCACCCATTAAAAATAGTTTTTTTTCGTTTGCCTTCCCTTAAAATTAAATTTTTTTGTTTGCCCACCTCCTAAAATGAAATATTTTCAATAAAAAAAAATTAAATATTTAAAAAATACTTTAATCGGTTGCCGCCCACCTCTTAAAACTAAACATTTTAAATAAAAAAATTAAATTCAGAGTTTGGTCTTCATTTGGGGCAGAATAATTATGTATTTGGGAAGAATTGCATTGAAATCGTTATCACCACAAGGTGATGCTTGCTCTGTTGTTAATACTTATGATTGTCGTTGAGATTAAAGAGCTTCAATCTCTTCAAAATGAACTTGTTTTTCTCTGCGCTCTGAATTTATAATTGCTTTTGCCCAAACCAGCGGTGGCTTTCAATTTTTTCTTTTGCCAATTTATATCGGTAAACCAAAAATATTTTGGTCACGCCCCTTTTAACGCCTTAAACTGTTACACCCACACTTTTGAAAACTTATTTTTTTTCCCC
The DNA here is from genome assembly GCA_005876975.1 of Drosophila orena. Classification (NCBI taxonomy): domain Eukaryota; kingdom Metazoa; phylum Arthropoda; class Insecta; order Diptera; family Drosophilidae; genus Drosophila; species Drosophila orena. The sequence goes on from VCKV01000137.1 coordinate 233,606, forward strand.
GTTTTTATCGACATACCAAAAAAATGTTGAAACTTCTCGTTAGCACTTCCACTAGCTGAGTAACGGGTATCTAATAGTAGGCGAACTCGACTTAGGCGTTCTCTATCGCTTAAATTTATTTTACTGCATGTCTGACCTATCGTCCGATTTGAACTTTTAATTACAAATTGTCAAAAACCTTGTGTATTTAGATACAAAGGCTAGGTTGTTTCAATTTAGTGACGCGGATGCAGCTACGCCCGATCTTTTAAGAAATGTTTTCATGGACTTCATACCGTTACACGTTGAGTATTGATCAATAATCTATACATAAAGTTGATAACGCTTCCGGTTAAACTTACCTGTTAAATACTTTTCAACATCTTTAGTATACCCTTAGACTCTTATACACACTTGAAAAATTATGATATTTATATAAATTTCTATCGAACTGCCAAAATAAATTTTACCACGCCCACTCAACGCTCACAAGCAGCCGAAAACTGCCACGCCCACACATATTATTTATCTTGCCCATTTCTATGGGCTGCAATGTCTATGGATGTCCGAGAAGAGATCATTACCTTTTGCACGATGAACACACCCAGCCACCAGCACACGATCAGTCACGGAGAGATCAAATAAGCAAGGGTGAGGCACGATCGCTTCAGCCAGCGGACTTAATCCAGTGTAGTTTCCCCACTGCAATTCCGAGGTGGGATGCATGGCGCAGGAAATAGGAGATATGTCAGCCAGTAGACTTAAACCGAATTAATTCTTCTACGCTGCCTGCGAGTCAAGATGGTTGAGGCGTGAGAAAAATGAGATATAGAAGCGCAATGATGAAAAAGAGAAACCATATCGGAATCAAATTTGCAGCTGGATCCGGATGCCAATGTTTGGTGGCAAATCTCGAATCTTAATCTTCCGATGCAAGCCCTACGTCGCGAAGATGTTAGGGCGGTGAAGAGGAGTGCACGGCTGTCGGTGAAGCCATAGTATAACGTTGCAATGAGGATTCTAATTAACTTGGATCATGCGCACTTGGGAATACCTAAGCAAAATAGGAGCATTGGAACCGCAGGAACATACGTGTATGCATCCGCCACCAAGTATGGATCAGTTAAGGGGCAAATAAATGCACTGAGTCAGAAAACTTGTCTCCTTGCAGTACCCCTTCGAAATAAAAAACTTTGGAGTGAAGCCGGCTCCACCAGTCACATCTAGTGGAGGTGCACGTGCCTTAGGAATTGTATACAAGACGACTAGGCGTGTGGGCTAACGCTATCAAACTGATCTGCCTTTAAAGAATGGCGAATATGAGAATGCCAGATAGCTATAACATGGGGTTCAAGAGGCTTGTCAACATTGAACGAAAAATGAGTCGCAAGGGCATACAAGGCAATTATAGATGACCACGTCAAGAAAGGATACGCACGACGACTAGAGCAGCAGGAAATCACTCGAACCAGTGGCAGGGTCTGGTACCTGCCGCACTTCGGGGTCGAGATTTCAAATCCCAGAATTTAGAGCTGCTTAAAAGGTACACATCATCTCTGCGAGCCGTGTGCTTCCATTTCAGGGAAGGAGCGGTCAGGCTCTGCGCAAATATTAAGGAGAGGACGGGGACAGATGCGCTCAGGAATTCATGTGGAGGAACGAGGACAGCCAGCGGGATCCAAATATGTATGAAATTGTGGTAATGACTTTCGGAGCAGTTTGTTCGCCATGCTCCGCGCATCACGTAATGACTGTAAACGCTACAAGGTATGACATACAGATTAGCGTGCTGTTCTGGCGATCAACGGGTACCATTGTGTACCATTACATATGTAGCTTCGCAGATGAGAGCGCAGCTATTGCTGTAGTAACAAGGGTAAATGACATTCATGCTAATGCTGGTTTCGATTTTTGCCAGTTTTCTTCCAGTTCGGAACGTATGGTCAACACCTTGACCCCACAAGCATACAATAAGAATGTTGACTGGACTGATACGGCATATACTGATACTTTGCATATACTGGCAGGCGGCGACGGATAACTTTAAATTCAGTATAAAGTACCACCGGGATCCCAGCGGCGAGAAGGGCTATTAATGAGATGGGATATCAACATTTGACCCGCTAGAATTCTTTAGTTGCTACATGGTGACCGCCAAATTGTTGATTAGGGAAATTTGGAGAAGAGCAGTTGAATAGGACGAGACGCTGCCGCATGAGTTGGAATTTTATGAGCTGCCGTGGACCGGTGGCTGGATTGAAGAGCGTCAATGGGAAGAATTTCATCGGAGTCAACCAAGAGGTTTGATGTAGTCTTCGAGTCAGAGAGGATATAGGACGAGCTATCTTTAACTGCCTGGCGTATCGCACGTATTTTGAGAGACCGATTTTGGAAGTAATGGGCTGAACCGCCATGAGGAGTGGTGCGAGCACGGCGAACCTATACGTCGTGGGAATCTGGTCTACATCTGTGATCCGGCCATTCCATGTAGATATTGGAGGAAGGGCGTTGTAGAGGAAATGTACACAGGAGTACCAGGAGGATTAGCGGTGCACATTGCCAGTCACGATCGCCCCAAATTAATCATACGTCCAAGTTAGTTCTTCTTTACGTGGTGAATGCAGCTGCATCACGGGGGTGGGGAAGTCGCGGATCGGATTGTAACGATCAATATTTAAGCAATTCAAATGAAACGCCACGGTTTAGTATTTGTAACGAGGATTTTCGCATTTTTGGTTTAAGATTTTATTATTTGTTGAGCTAAAAAGCATTTTAATAGCAATTTTTAAGAAATGAGACAACGATTTATATACAAGTATATCGATTTCGAATTAATATATTAATATAATGAGAGACTTTACTGCAGAACCAAAAGTGCAGGCGTGTATACAAAAAAAGAGCAAGATAGAAAGAGGCGAGCTTAGATGCTTCCGCAGCTTTTCTCCATAGATAACGAACGGAATTATTACACAGCTGAAGTTTCGTAGAGGTTAAGACCTTCAGAAAATTGATTTTGATAGGTTTATCGTGTCAAAGCTAATTCTAGAAATTGCTTTCCGAATGGACTGGTGCTGAGCCCGCCAAGCGATTATTTTTTTTAGACTGCAAACTTTAAACGGCATTGTGAGGAGTCTTAAAACAAGGTCAAGGTGCCGAAAAGCGGCGTAGCAACAGAGAAGGAGGCTGGAATGCAGCAGGAGTCAAGGGCAGCCAGGTCAAACGGAAAATAATAGTCCTTGGACACCGGTAAAGCGGAGACCGTAACTTCCAGGCGGCGAAGGGCACAGAGGACGAACGGTCACGGTGCAGACTTTAGACGAGCACAATAGAGGACGCACCGTGAACTAACGGAACATTGTTGGACCTTTAACCCGATCAAAAAGGGAAATAGCGGACCAGTCAATTAGAGACCAGTTATTAATAAACCAATAAGTGAGAACTGGCACCGATCAGTAAGAAATCAGTCAGTGAACGCGCACCCGTCAGTAAGGAATCAGTCCGTTAGAACGTTCTGAGTGATAAATCGCGTCAGAAGCGGAAGTACAATGATAATCACTGAGAGTGAGAGGGCAGTGCAACGTGGGGATCCATCCACACGGTGAGGATACGGCAGGAGGAGACGACAAGAACCTGGCGTGGTCAGAAGGGATTGTGTAGTCAGTGGTTGGTGTCTTGTGACAGGAGCGGTCCTAACAGACTAACTGAGAATCATATCCTAGGTCTCATTCGAGCCGGCACGGGGATCGTTGTCGAGGACAACGAGGGAAGGACGTCGTATCCCTTAAATAAAGCTGACGTAAATTTATGTAGGTATTAATAAAAAAAGCTAGTGAAAAATTTCGCAAGCTCTTCATCAAAGGCTGCAGTGACAATTGCGATGCCTTTGCTGCAACAAACGTGGTTAAACTGTGCTTATATATCAAAAAGGCTTTCTAACATTTTAAAAGTATCCCATGGCAACATGAGTTTTCAGGTTATTCCGTAACAGAAGCTCTAATAAAGGAAGTTACAATATTACACAAACCGATCCTATTGTTTACTAATTAGTACTTAAGTACTAATGAATGGATTAACGACGGAGGTGTTTTCCTCGAGCTCCAATCAAAGCGGAAATTTTTTATGTAAGTCCGCGGATTTAAACGGCGTGGAAATCGACGATTTTCAATCGAAAATTTTCCACGTGGGCCACGTTGTCGCTGAGAGCGCTCTCTGCGATCCCATTTCTCGCGGGATTCTCTCAGCAACAGCTGATTGGATGTGGGCTGTGCTAAGGTGTGTGTCTTGGGACTTTTTAATGCTACCATACCGGTCGGTTGGTGGCGCCTCTCTTAATAGGTGGAGCCAGTGCGTCGTAACAATCAGCTTTTGTCAGCGAACCACGGTTGCTGGAGTCGACGGAAGATGGAGCCACTATTATAGCCAGCAGTGCGTCGAAGAAGTCCGCGCAAGGCAGGCGTAAAAGCCGACTGGCTTCAAAGAGCTCGGCGCCAACTCAGGCGAAGCTGGTTGTCCTGACCGCGAATGGAGTTCCCGAACCCGTAGGCGTGCTGGACGAGGAGTTTTTGTCGCTGGATGCCCCTGTCGCCTCTGTTGCCTCCACTGTTGCCCCCACTGTTGCCCCCACTTTTGTCCCCACTGTTGCCCCCGCTGCTGCCCCGGCCGTTGCCCCGATGCCGCTCGCGCTGTGCAAGCAGCCATGATGGCAGCGCTGTCGTCCACCCAGCGTTTGGTTCGAAGCAGTGTTCCCAGCCTAGGAGGGGTGAACACGGATGAGCTCACCTTGGCCATCAGCCATTACGACGAGTTGATAATGGCAATGTTGCTCCAGGTGTGGAGAGCTGGAGACGCGCCACCACCGAACCCGTCGATGACTACTACCGCCAAGGTAGTACCGCATCCCCAGATGATGCATGTAGCACCTTTCGCTGCCACGAAGGTTAGCGAGACGTGCGCTACCGGGGAAGACGATAGCCGAGAAGGTGCGAACCATGGTTGCACCCTCCCTCGGAGTAAGGGTTCACGAGGTGAGTGAACTCCGGAGAGGCTGTGGAGTGATTTTGCGCATACCCTCAGTCGGAGAGCTGCATAAGGTTGTTTTATCAAAGAAATTCGCCTAAGTGGGGCTCAATGTGGCGCGGAACGCCGCCGAAAAGCCGAAGGTCGTCGTCTACGACGTCGACACTGCTATCGGCCCGGAGGTGTTCATGAAGGATGACGGCATCAAAGTTTATGAAGTAGATGCAACTGGTGACTAAGGCGTGGTCGGTGGCTGACGGCGCCACAATTAACATAACGCTAGAAGTCGACGACAGGGCGATGGCGAAGCTTGTCGGGTGTACAACAAGTGGTTCTCCTCCCGATGCCGATTGCCGCAGCTATGCCTGTCACAGATGTGTGGGCTTCGACCACAAGGTCGGCGAATGCCGATAGAAGGCCAACGTCTGCCGTCAGTGCGGGCAACAAGGCCACACCGCGGTAAAGTACCAGAATGCAGGAATTGCCGGCTTAGAGGGAAACCCTCGGGGCATCATATGCTCTCGAGGGTGCAGGCTAGACATTAATGTTTAGCTTCATCCAAGCGAACTGTGGCCGAGCTGCGACCATCGAGCTTGGTGTTCGACTCAGGAGATAGGACTCAATGTTTGCGCTGGTGCAGGAGCCGTACCTCGATGGCGATGGGATGGATGTGCTGCCTGAAGGAATGAGGATTTTCACCGACCGGCGAGGAAAGGCAGCCATCCTAGTGGATTAGCAGGATGCCATCTGTATGCTAGTGGAGACCCTCACCACAGAGTATGGCGTATGTCTGGTCGTAGAAGGGAGTTTCGACTCAATCTCCCTTTGCTCAGCATACTGCCATTCGATGCACCTTTGGAACCATGCCTTCGGTACATGGATGCGATCCTGATGCAGACCAGCAGAACCGCCGCAATCCTGGGCCTCGACGCAAATGTAGTGGCCCCCATGTGGTCTAGCATACGGAATGGGAAGCTAACTTCAGTCGGGTTGAACTGCTGTCTTGGTAATGCTGGAAGCAAGAGCCGCCGCCCTAAACCAGCTAACAGAGGTGTACACGTTCAATAATACCTCTTCATTTGACGCCTGAGAAGCTGACCAGTAAAACATAAACCAATTGTACTCAGTGTATTAAGAGAAATTTTGCATTATTACTAAATAGTTTGGCTGCAATATGTATTCACAATGACCGCTTGATCTGAAATTTGAGACTACGTTGAACTCAGGTACATCAGCCTAGCAGACGTAGTACTCTTATCCTTTCCTGCACCGAAATCTGACCTATAACTTGTTTGTGACGCATCGAACCTCGCAATCGGAGCAGTTCTGGAACAAAGCACTAGTCATGACTGGCAACCTCTAAGATTTTTCTCCAAGATGCTCAGAACACTGAGAGAAATTACTCCACGTACGACCGATAGCTACTTGCCATATACGAGTCAATTAAATATTTTAGACACCTCGTCGATGCACGCATTTTTGTGATCAAGATATCATATTTGTGATCATATATCTTATGTCTGGCCTTCGATGAACAAAGATGTCCTCAAATGGTATAAATTTTGTCTCCCATGCCAGCGCTCCAAAATTTACAAGCACACCTGGATATAGTTATCATGCCTTTACAACAAAACTACCGCTATTGTTTTACCATGATTGACCGTTTCTCGAGATGGTCAGTGGCAGTACCACTCTCTAATATCACGGCCGATACGATAACCATGGCGTTCTGGACACACTGGATATCACGTTTTGGAACACTCAAAATAATCGCTACTAACCAAGGCACGCAGCTTGAATCTGCAATTTCCAAACAACTAGCCAACCTGATCGGAAGCAAGCACATTCACACGGCGACCATCCGCAATCAAACGGACTTATATAGAGGTGTCACAGATCCTTCAAATCGTCATTGATGTGCAGCAGTGGCACGCCGTGGTCTTAACTATTACCAACTGTGCTACTTGGACTTCGTACCTGCTTCAAAGAAGATATAAAATTATCTGCACCTGAGATGTTATATGGAGTAGATTTGGTCGACTGCCAAACGAATTATTCGCCAACATGGATGAAACTGTAGATTCCACGACATTCCTGAGCAGTTTTCGATAGCACATGCAGTAAATTCGACCAACTCCCACAGCGCACCATATTAAAGAAAAAACGTTCCTACTAAAGGGAATTGAGAAATGCACCAATGTATTTCTCCGCATAGACGATGTAAAGCAACCTCTGGATCCTCCCTACACCGGACTGTACGAAATCATCAAACGCGACAACCACCGAGTTTTTACCATACGAATCGACGGGAACGACTCAGCAGTATCAGTCGCCATTGATTTTTTCTATTCAGGACAGCACTACTGTTGAATCAGTTCTGATGCCTTTCCAATTGCCAGGTGCAAATCCTTCATGACTCTGTGTGTCAGTTCAGAGCCCAAGACTGCAGCGCATTGCTCTAGGCGAGGCAAAGTGTCCTTTTTTGATCGGGAAATATTGCTCGAGGCTTAAAAATTTAACAAATTCAACTGAGTAGGTGACTGATCAGGTATAATGTATGGTAACATTTTACCAGAGAACTTTTTTTGAATGTTTGCGCCCATTTCCTGTGCCACTCACAGGAACTCGTTAACCCAGATAGTTGAGAAGTATGTCGAGCCTTCTAAAGCGCGCTAGTAAAGTTAACTACTTGCCGAATCTAAGTTTTGCATACATAGAATGTGTTCTTTCTGGATACATCAAAGCCGAGTCCCTTAAGAGATGCCAGATACACAAAGGTTGTAATGTACAACTCGCTTAGATATTGAAGATCGTCACAGTTTAGCTGTTGTCTGGGATTGTTGTAGGCGTCAACTTATACTCCCCATGCGCTCATGTAATTATCTTCGTTAAGATAAGGCAAATACACTAGAATAATAAGATGCATAACGCCATACGATTTTTTGCACACGATTTTTTCGGGCTGGCTCTAGAGCTGGCTCCAGGCTCTCTTGAATTTTTGTTCAAGAGTCAAAGAGAGAGCGCTCTAGAGCCAGCAGCTCTCTTGTACGCATACAGCGACAGCAGAGCACTGTACATATGTGTGCACACGTATGCTCATATATTGTAAACTTGACAAAATATGCCCTTCACTTTAAAAGTTTATGGACTTTCAATCTATATTATTTGTACTCTGGCAATCGAGTACAATGTACTCGTAAGTAAAAAGTAAGAACTCTAATTTTGCATTGCCTTAACATGATACTTATTTAATTACATCATAGAATAATAATAGGTGAATAAATGTACATAGTAATACCGAATTATTTTAATAAATTACTTTATACTAGAAAATATGTCGTTAGAGTATTCAGCTTACGACGTGGAACATTTTTTTGATCTTAGTGATTCTTAGGTGCGCTGGTCCTGCCTCAAGAATTTAATTTTGCAATACACAGGTTGCATATGATGTTTTTTAACTATTTAGTATATTTATTAGTACAAATTACTAGTATACAAGTAAAAAAATATGCATACTTCTGTATATGATCTACTTTCAGTATTTGTTTTTGTTATATTCTAATTTGATATTTGTAAAAACCGCGCAATTTTGAGTGGGTAAAAAAGCACGCCAAATGTATTCTTTCTTCTTTTAGTTCCTCTAAATTCGTTTGCTTAAAGCTGACAAATACATAGTGTTCCTCGTTTGCTACTGTTTCTCGAAATTTTAATAATATAAACTCATTTTTAAAATAAAAAAAATTGATTTGATGATTGATTTTTTTTTATTGTCCTAAGTAGTACAAAAAAAAAAAAAATTAGAAGTGTACATATTTTCATAATTTGTCGCGCCTATATTACGTTGTGCTGGTACTGCTGCTTTTCGATAAAGGTTTGAACTTTTGACTTTAACATTAATTGTTTTATGTACAAAAATTGGCTATGGCCGACAAAAAAAGATCAAATATCAGTGGGAACAAGTGCAGCCTTCCCCGAGGACAGAAACCTAGGCGCGATTACCCGCTCTTAAATTTTAATGAATTGGGCGGAAAAGTGCAAATTTACAGAAGATTTTGTGGCGAGCATTTCATCACTGTTTTTATGCCAAGATAATTTCTCGCCAGATGATATTGGAGTAAAATATCTAAGGAAAGGAACAGATCGCAACCTAATTAAATGGTGAAGTTTGTCGTCAGTGCCATAAAAACACGAAAACATTAAAAATGTTTCAAAAAAAATATTTGGCTTTTATTTTGTCTAATGAAAGACAAATTCGAATTAGAATGCTGAGAAGAGAAAATTCAAATTTAAAACGAAAGGTGATTAGGTTGGAATCAAAGTCCGAAAAAAAACTACTTTCTTAAATTGTCAAAATTAATTTAAAGGGAAATGAAAAAATGCTTCTTAAAGAAAAAAAGGGCACAAATACAAGATGGAATGATTCGGAAAAATTGTTTGCTCAGAGCATATATTACAGCGTTGATAAAAAGGAAATACAGAAAGAATATTCTCTATCATTTTCAGAAATTGTACAAGGCAATGTGAGGTACTTTGACCAAAATATGGATGCTTTTTTGTGCAATGACGTACCCATTGAATTAACTTCGAGTAGATATTTTGTTGGATATATTGCTAAGGGATCCAGTTGGGATAAGTGCATATCGTTGATTTTAAAAGAAAGCGAGTATTTAACAGCTCCATCTGAGCTTATCATACATGAGAAAAACTACTTGATAAAATCGGACTTTGGAAAACTAAAGGCCCCATCTGATATTTTTTTTAATATCTGCAAAATACACATTAAAGTTTTTAAAAATATTTTTAAAAATAATAAAAAACTGCGGTGTATAAAACAATTTATTGTAGAGCAATACATTAAGAGCACAAATGAAAGTAGCGATTTCTCATTATGGTTTCACTCAAATAATAACTGTTATGTGCATAAAATTGATATTTTAAACAAACTTATAAGTTTTTCTTTTTAAGCATTGCAAGTGGACTGTGACAAAAAACAAAAAAAGGAAGCAAAACTCAGCATTCTATCTCATAAATGAAAAATTAGTGACGAATAAAAATAAATATATACATAATATATAAATATATAGTACAAAAATTTAATAAAATGAATTTTAAAAAAGGAGCAAATTATATCGAAAAGCAATAGTTAGAAATAGTTTGGGAACATGGAAATATTTTAATGTTTAACATTTATTAAATTGGTTTCTTAGATCAAAATTGATTTCGGACCGAAAATCGTCTTCTAGCACAACTACGCACACATGCACACTTTTTTGTTTACTGTTTTCACTCACACAAGCAAGTGAATTCTATATTTAGATTTTTATGCTCTCAATTTTACGCGAGCGGAAAGATAGCAATTATTGTCGCCACCAAAAAAGTGGCTGCATAGTGCAAAACCAATGTATGGCCGTTACGCATCTTATTATTCTAGTTTCTTTTGATAAGGCATATTAGCCTTATTAATCTTTCAGCCTCTCTAGTTAAGGTGATTTTAATAAACCACATCTTCGGTACCATGGGCATATTTTTGTGTCATGGACTATGCATTTGAATAGATCGAAAAATAGGGTCCACTTCAGCAAAACTTCATCGAATTTCGGGATGCTGACTCTGGGCAAGTGTAAATCTCCTTCTCTAACCTTAGAATAACTGCATACTTGACTCCAACATATTAGGGGAGAAATGAATGTTCTGTGTCTGGCCACACTGGTTTTATTAAATCACATGTAAAGGGGTTTCCCGTCTCTGTAAACTCTTTCAGAGCGTGCCAAATAGAATCGAATATGTTCTTTTTGTCAACGGCATGCCAATTGCACTTTTTATTTTTATTTATCTGCGTTGTTTTAAACATTAACCGGTCGATAGCTTGAATTTTATTTCCGCTGAATCTTTTTTGTAGTTTCGTTAGCGGTATGGTTGCTGCTGTTTTCACCAATTTGGTGATTCTTCGGAATCAGAAAATAGAAAATGTGCCGAACGAAAACGATTTGATAACGATAAAAAACATTATAATCCAACTTAAAGAGGGAGTGTCTAGTTTAGATTCCCAATGGTTCACAGTGGCTGTCTGCTTTGATGCGTAGCCTAGAGTTTACAAATCGTCTTCCTAGATCGTCACAACTAGTGAATTAACTAGTTGGACTGTGTGGTTATCATATGAGGATCTGACGTCTTAGCGACAGGCTCTGTTGAATGCAATCAGTTACCTTGTCACTCGAATCGGCATGTTTAATCTCATGGTCTCGACGCTCATACAGCTTAAAAATAAGCTTTCCCTTATCCTTTCGGCGGCAGTCCTTCAGCATCAACTCGATACCGTGCTCAGGAACTGGACAGTATATCTGGAGACCGCATTGTCAAAGATGATGAAGATCATGTTCACATATTGTATATAAAATCGTGAAATTTAAAAATATTGTTATTTTGCGCGTCAACATATCATTGCTGTCTGTACGATTCAAATTCGTTGAGCTTTAAGGTCTGTCTGTCGCCCACATCCTTAAAATAATCTACAATTAAAAAAAAAATTGTTTATTAGGCTAAATGAAAAGAGTCGTCACCTTATTGCATGCTAAAGCATTCGCATTCTGCTTTTATAAGCCCATCAGTCTCGTGCTTCAATTTGCAGAGTAACCGGAATACGTGTAGTCGAGTAACTCGATTATATTTATCTGTCTTATTTTATTAATAACAAATTATGTACCAAATCATTAAACCATTAAACCTTTTATCTTTTTTTCTAGACTCTCCAACACAAATGGGTTCTTTGCAGTCCTTAAATATGGACTCAAAAATACGCCAATCCTTTGTACCTGATTACTCAGTTCGTGCTATATCGGATGTGATTTATATTACAATTAAAAGGGTTCTCTATCTTACTGCAAAAAAGGCGACATTGTTGGAAAAAAGTCGAAAATCAGGAACATTTTCCAGTGAGACATTCGATGACGAAGTGGAACGTCTATTACACTCTATAACAGAAGATGAAAAGCCTTCTTTTCTTGCATCAAATCAAAGTACAAGACGTCTATCTATACCTAACCGAAGTATAAATTCTTCCCCAACAAATATAAATAAGTCTCCTGATTTGGTATATAATAGTGTCGACGAAATCATGCAAGACGACAGGAAATTAAATATCTTAAAGCATACCGGCGATGTCTCAACAAGCATAGGTTCAGTTGCTTCTGAAGTAGAGGACCTTCACAGTGGAAACCAGGATGACAAAGATACGACAGCTGCTTCCATGCCCCTTTTGCCAAAGCTAAATGATAAATTAGAAATCAGGCAAAGTAAGCCCTAAACAGAAAATGCGGGCCACATTTATGTACGAGCAGTTATTAAAATTATACAAAATTAGTTGTTGTAAACCAATTGAAAAAGTTCAACAAATATTTTCACCTTTCCCATTTTATATACCAAATAGATTTTCCAAACAGTGCATGAATATATATAAATGCATTTATTGCCTTATTTTTTATTTTCTTTAATATATTTATCTTTAAACTTGTAGAAAAAATGGAACTATAAAAATTGTATACATTGAGTTGATATGCTATCGTTTTGAGAGAATTAGTGACTAACAAAAAACTTTCCCAAAACGGTGTATGAGTATATATATAATTATAATTTATTGCCATATATTTATTTTTTATAAATATATGTACCTTAAAAGTTGCCTCATAAACTACGTACTTAAAAGATTTATTTTCTTTACTTAAACTTCTTTAGAAATGATCTTGGTAGGGCTAAAAACGATGTTAAAGAAATAACATAACCTGTTGACATGAATTGCCTGTTTAAAAATATTTCTTATTAAACTTAAATGTGTTTGTGAACACAGCCAATCTGGTGTATTATATTTTCATGTCGATAATTTAATAAAGAAAACCAAAAACACTCTTTAGTTGTATAATTCATTGATTACTTTTAAGATTTAGTTTAACCATCGTGCAAAAATATGTTAGTACATGCGGCTGACCGCGAATGGAGTTCCCGAACCCGTAGGCGTGCTGGACGAGGAGTTTTCGTCGCTGGATGCCCCCGTCGCCGCTGTTGCCCCCACTGTTGCCCCCACTTTTGTCCCCACTGTTGCCCCCGCTGCTGCCCCGGCCGTTGCCCCGATGCCGCTCGCGCTGTGCAAGCAGCCATGATGGCAGCGCTGTCGTCCACCCAGCGTTTGGTTCGAAGCAGTTTTCCCAGCCTAGGAGGGGTGAACATGGATGAGCTCACCTTGGCCATCAGCCATTACGAAGAGTTGGTAATGGAAATGATGCTCCGGTGTGGAGAGCTGGAGACGCGCCACCACCGAACCCGTCGATGACTACTACCGCCAAGGTAGCATCCCCAGATGATGCATGTAGCACCTTTCGTTGCCACGCGGGCCACGATAGCCGAGAAGGTGCGAACCATGGTTGCACCCTCCCTCGGAGTAAGGGTTCACGAGGTGAGTGAACTCCGGAGAGGCGGTGGAGTGATTTTGCGCATACCCTCAGTCGGAGAACTGCATAAGGTTGTTTCATCAAAGAAATTCGCGTAAGTGGGGCTCAATGTGGCGCGGAACGCCGCCGAGAAGCCGAAGGTCGTCGTCTACGACGTCGACACTGCTATCGGCCCGGAGGTGTTCATGAAGGAGCTCCACGGAAATAGCTTTGATGACGAGATGACGGCATCTAAGTTTATGAAGTAGATGCAACTGGTGACTAAGGCGTGGTCGGTGGCTGACGGCGCCACAATTAACATAACGCTAGAAGTCGACGACAGGGCGATGGCGAAGCTTGTCGGGTGTACAACAAGTGGTTCTCCTCCCGATGCCGATTGCTGGTCCGCAGCTTTGCCTGTCACAGATGTGTAGGCTTCGCCCACAAGGTCGGCGAATGCCGACAGAAGGCCAACGTCTGCCGTCAGAATGCAGGTACCAGAATGCAGGAATTGCAGGCTTAGAGGCCAACCCTCGGGGCATCATATGCTCTCGAGGGTGCAGGCTAGACATTAATGTTTAGCTTCATCCAAGCGAACTGTGGCCGAGCTGCGACCATAGAGCTTGGTGTTCGACTCAGGAGATAGGACTCAATGTTTGCGCAGGTGCAGGAGCCGTACCTCGATGGCGATGGGATGGATGTGCTGCCTGAAGGAATGAGGATTTTCTTCCCCAATGCACATTGGCGATTGTTCGAGGAGGAGATGGTAAGTAGAGCAGCCCAGCTTCCGGAAAGCTTCTCTGAGTCGCCGTTGTGTGCGATATTGCGCTGGGAAGAAAGTCGCCTAGATCGCCCAGCAGGAGAGCACGTTGGTGGACTGCCGACCTCAGCGCTGCGAGGCGCGAAGTCCGGAGACTTCGTCGCCGACTCCAAGATGCACGGCATCGTGATGACGATGTTGCTGTAAAACCTTTAGTGGTCGAGCTGAGACGTACTTCATCCAACTACAAGAAGCTCATTGGGAGGGCTAAAATGGACGATTGGAAACGCTTCTTGGGAGATCATGCCGATGATCCATGGGGGCGCGTCTACAAGATTTGCCGAGGCCGCAGAAAGTGCACGGAGATTGGGTGCCTCCGCGTAAATGGCGAGTTGATCACCAATTGGGGTGATTGTGCACGAGTGCTCCTTCGCAACTTTTTCCCAGTTGCTGAGTCCGAAGCACCGATTGCCATCGTGGAGGAAGACCCACCGGCCCTCGAAGCACTCGAGGTTGATGCCTGTGCTGCCCGGCTGAAGAGCAGGCGCTCTCCCGGCTTGGACGGCATCAATGGCACTATCTGCAAGGCAGTCTGGCGCGCCATACCTCATACCTCGTTGAACTCCCGTTGCATCCGATCGAGATACTTGCTGCTAGTTTTTGGCAAGGTGCTTGAGGGAATATTGGGGTGAATATTGTGAGAGAAGTTCTTCCGGAAGGCTGCAGATGGAAGTTCGAATTTCGCCAAGGACGATGTGTGGAGGATGCTTGAAAGCACGTGAAGAGCAGTGTTGACATTTCAAAGGAGCATTTGACAACGTCGAATGGAGTGCTGCACTGCGCCGAATAGCCGACTTGTGATGCCGGGAAATGAGCTTGTCGCAGAGCTTTTTTTCCGGCCGAATGGCAGATATCCGAAGCAGTTCCGGTGAAGTGACCAAGCAGTGCCGGTAACTAGAGGTTACCCGCAGGGGTCAATCAGCGTCCCATTTACTTGGAACATGCTGATGGATGTACTACTTCAGCGCCTCGAGTCGTATTCCCTCCTGAGTGCATACGCGGATGACCTGCTTCTTCTCGTCGAGGGAAATTCCCGAGCCGTGCTAGAGGAAAAAGGAGCGCAACTGATGAAACGTGGGGAGCGGAAATTGGCGTTGCCGTCTCGACCAACAAGACGGTAATAATGCTGCTTAATGCTGCGTAGCTGTTGGTACCTTGGCATCACGGTCAGTGAAGGAATGAAATTCCTAACGCACATAGCTTCGCTTCGCCAGCGGATGACCGGAGTCGTTGGTGCACTGGCGCGTTTGCTTCAAACCGACTGGGGTTTCTCGAGTCAGGTGGACTATATACATATGCCGGACTCGTGGCACCTTGTGCGCTGTTTGGTGCTCCGCTATGGTATTACACCACCGAACGAGTAGCTGCCGAGAGGCGAATAGCCTACTGCCGTATGCTGATCCTGCTTGGATGCCTTTCGGTATGCCGACAATGTCTACCGCGGTACGCGGCTCTTGCTGGCTTGATCACCATAAGCTAGAATGTTGATGTTAAGCATGCAGCTTCCATAGGCGCAGCGCAAGTTTGTTTCCAAATGTTGCCACGCCCAATCTTACGCCCACAAACGGACCAAAACTCTCATGCCCACACTTTTGTAAAATGTGATATTCTTTCACTTTTTTATATATCTTGTAAAATTCTATAGATTTGCCCTAAACTGTCACGCCCACACTTGAAAAATTTGATATTTTTTCACTATTTTATATATCTTGTAAACTTCTATAGATTTGCCCAAAAAAAATGTTGATACGCCCACAAACCGCCCTAAACTGTCCCGCCCACACTTGAAAAATGTGATATTTTTTTTACTTTTTTATGTCTTGTAAATTTCTGTAGAGTTGTTGACAACTTTTTGCAACGCCCACTCCAACGCACACAAACCGCACAAAACTCTCACGCCCACACATAAAAAATGCTTGCTTTTATTTTAATTTAATTATTTTTTTCCCAATTTCTGCTGATATTTCAGAAAATGGTGAAATTTCTCATTTGCACTTTCACAAGCTGAGTAACGGGTATCTGATAGTCTCGACTATACTCGACTATAGCAATTTATCTTGTTTTTTTATGTTTGTCAGTATTGCTGCATTTCGTTAATAAAATTTAAAGCATATATTGCGATTCTGCCTTGATACCTCTTCATTTGTCGGCTGAGAAGCTGAAAAGTAAAACATAAACCAATTGTACTCAGTTATTAAGTTATGAGGATCTGAATTCTTAGCGACAGCCACTGTTGCATACAATGAGTTGCAATGTCTTCATAGTCAAAACTGTAACAAATTATATTGAGTAAACCTAACGGTATTTAGAGGTACCAAGGTATAGAAAAAAAGCTTACGTGTATGTCAACAAATTTGTGTATTAAGAGAAATTTTGCATTATTACTAAATAGTTTGGCTGCAATATGGATTTGCCACACGCCAACTGGCGGCAGTAAGTGGTTCACAATGACCGCTTGATCTGAAATTTGAGACTACGTTGAACTCAGGTACATCAGCCTAGCAGACGCAGTACTCTTATCCTTTCCTGCACCGAAATCTGACCTATAACTTGTTTGTGACGCATCAAACCTCGCAATCGGAGCCGTTCTGGAACAAAGCACTAGTCATGACTGGCAACCTCTAAGATTTTTCTCCAAGATGCTCAGAACACTGAGAGAAATTACTCCACGTACGACCGAAAGCTACTTGCCATATACGAGTCAATTAAATATTTTAGACACCTCGTCGATGCACGCATTTTTGTGATCAAGATATCATATTTGTGATCATATATCTTATGTCTGGCCTTCGATGAACAAAGATGTCCTCAAATGGTATAAATTTTGTCTCCCATGCCAGCGCTTCAAAATTTACAAGCACAATCACCTCCAGCCGGAGAAGATCGCAAGTGGAAGAGTCGACCACTTCCACCTGGATATAGTTGTCATGCCATGATTGACCGTTTCTCGAGATGGTCAGTGGCAGTACCACTCTCTAATATCACGGCCGATACGATAGCAATGGCGTTCTGGACACACTGGATATCACGTTTTGGAACACTCAAAACAATCGCTACTAACCAAGGCACGCAGCTTGAATCTGCAATTTCCAAACAACTAGCCAACCTGATCGGAAGCAAGCACATTCACACGACGGCCTACCGTCCGCAATCAAACGGACTTATATAGAGGTGTCACAGATCCTTCAAATCGTCATTGATGTGCAGAGTGGCACGCCGTGGTCTTAACTATTACCAACTGTGCTACTTGGACTTCGTACCTGCTTCAAAGAAGATATAAAATTATCTGCACCTGAGATGTTATATGGAGTACCATTTGGTCGACTGCCAAACGAATTCTTCGCCAACATGGATGAAACTGTAGATTCCACGACATTCCTGAGCAGTTTTCGATAGCACATGCAGTAAATTCGACCAACTCCCACAGCGCACCATATTAAATAAAAAATGTTCCTACTAAAGGGAATTGAGAAATGCACCAATGTATTTCTCCGCATAGACGATGTAAAGCAAACTCTGGATCCTCCCTACACCGGACTGTACGAAATCATCAAACGCGACAACCACCAAGTTTTCACCATACGAATCGACGGGAAGGACTCAGCAGTATCAGTCGCCATTGATTTTTTCTATTCGGGACAGCACTACTGTTGAATCAGTTCTGATGCCTTTCCAATTGGCAGGTGCAAATCCTTCATGACTCTGTGTGTCAGTTCAGAGCCCAAGACTGCAGCGCATTGCTCTAGGCGAGGCAAAGTGTCCTTTGTTGACGGTGCCACTGGTGACTGACTGCTTTCATAATGCTGTTCGCTCCAGTAAGGCAGACGTGGACTTAATGCAGTTGCTCCAAATGGTAGTTGCCTTTGGTAGTGCAAGAAACCCATTTGTTGCAGTTTTCTGAGAGTGAAATGGGATTTTTACAATAAATTTTCCTCGTATTTGTATAAAGCTTCACAGATCGCTGCCGAATCCTGATCCGAAGACACTCTTCCAGCAAATACCCATCCATTAACTGGGTCTTGTTGAATAGTAATGAATAGTAATGCTCTGCTCATATCAATCCTTCCTGGCTTATCGGGAAATATTGCTCGAGGCTTAAAAATTTAACAAATTCAACTGAGTAGGTGACTGATCAGGTATAATGTATGGTAACATTTTTCCAGAGAACTTTTTTTGAATGTTTGCGCCCATTCCCTGTGCCACTCACAGGAACTCGTTAACCCAGATAGTTGAGAAGTATGTCGAGCCTTCTAAAGCGCGCTAGTAAAGTTAACTACTTGCCGAATCTAAGTTTTGCATACATAGAATGTGTTCTTTCTGGATACATCAAAGCCGAGTCCCTTAAGAGATGCCAGATACACAAAGGTTGTAATGTACAACTCGCTTAGATATTTAAGATCGTCACAGTTTAGCTGTTGCTTGGGATTGTTGTAGGCGTCAACTTATACTCCCCATGCGCTCATGAAATTATCTTCGTTAAGATAAGGCAAAGACACTAGAATAATAAGATGCATAACGCCATACGAATTTTTTGCACACGATTTTTTCGGGCTGGCTATAGATCTGGCTCCAGGCTCTCTTGAATTTTTGTTCAAGAGTCAAAGAGAGAGCGCTCTAGAGCCAGCAGCTCTCTTGTACGCATTAGACGTCTGCACGAGTGCACTCAAAATTTTCTGTTAATGAGTACGCACAAGTTTAAGTCGCAATTCGGCGCGCCGAAACCTTTTTAACAGAGATAATTGAGCATTGGCTAGCATTGTTTTTGTTGTATGTGGAATGAGCGAAATTCAACCCAAAGCGGAATGGATAGAATGAGTGGACGCAGTGTAAATGTGTAGAGTTCTCGGAGAAAATTTTGGCATTCTCTTCATTCATAGCTTGCAGAGCAGACGCAGCAGAGCAGAAAATTTTATAATAATAAAAATGCAGAGCTCGGACGAAAGCGTAAGTACTTTAGTAATTGTAAATTGTAAAAAAAAATAATATATGTGTAAATAGAATAACAAATTAATAATTAATTATGATTTCAATTGCCTTGAATGGTGGCACATAAACAAAAATATTTTTCCCCAATTATATAAAGCTAGCTGCACCATTTTTTGTATTCCTGCAAGCAGCTCAGCATCTGAAAGAACATTTTCATACGCAAGAAATTTAATTTCGGAAAAAAGGTGCATTATTGCTAACAATTCTAATTCAGTAAACCAAATAATGTTTCTCCATTCTGTTATTGAAAATTAAAATAAATAAAATATATACTTATACATAAAAATTATTTCATGTCTTTCTATTTCTCTATGCCTTGCATGCAAAAGCAAAACGAAAACGAAAACGAAAAAAATCAAAGAAATTCGCGTAAGTGGGGCTCAATGTGGCGCGGAACGCCGCCGAGAAGCCGAAGGTCGTCGTCTACGACGTCGACACTGCTATCGGCCCGGAGGTGTTCATGAAGGAGCTCCACGGAAATAGCTTTGATGACGAGATGACGGCATCTAAGTTTATGAAGTAGATGCAACTGGTGACTAAGGCGTGGTCGGTGGCTGACGGCGCCACAATTAACATAACGCTAGAAGTCGACGACAGGGCGATGGCGAAGCTTGTCGGGTGTACAACAAGTGGTTCTCCTCCCGATGCCGATTGCTGGTCCGCAGCTTTGCCTGTCACAGATGTGTAGGCTTCGCCCACAAGGTCGGCGAATGCCGACAGAAGGCCAACGTCTGCCGTCAGAATGCAGGTACCAGAATGCAGGAATTGCAGGCTTAGAGGCCAACCCTCGGGGCATCATATGCTCTCGAGGGTGCAGGCTAGACATTAATGTTTAGCTTCATCCAAGCGAACTGTGGCCGAGCTGCGACCATAGAGCTTGGTGTTCGACTCAGGAGATAGGACTCAATGTTTGCGCAGGTGCAGGAGCCGTACCTCGATGGCGATGGGATGGATGTGCTGCCTGAAGGAATGAGGATTTTCTTCCCCAATGCACATTGGCGATTGTTCGAGGAGGAGATGGTAAGTAGAGCAGCCCAGCTTCCGGAAAGCTTCTCTGAGTCGCCGTTGTGTGCGATATTGCGCTGGGAAGAAAGTCGCCTAGATCGCCCAGCAGGAGAGCACGTTGGTGGACTGCCGACCTCAGCGCTGCGAGGCGCGAAGTCCGGAGACTTCGTCGCCGACTCCAAGATGCACGGCATCGTGATGACGATGTTGCTGTAAAACCTTTAGTGGTCGAGCTGAGACGTACTTCATCCAACTACAAGAAGCTCATTGGGAGGGCTAAAATGGACGATTGGAAACGCTTCTTGGGAGATCATGCCGATGATCCATGGGGGCGCGTCTACAAGATTTGCCGAGGCCGCAGAAAGTGCACGGAGATTGGGTGCCTCCGCGTAAATGGCGAGTTGATCACCAATTGGGGTGATTGTGCACGAGTGCTCCTTCGCAACTTTTTCCCAGTTGCTGAGTCCGAAGCACCGATTGCCATCGTGGAGGAAGACCCACCGGCCCTCGAAGCACTCGAGGTTGATGCCTGTGCTGCCCGGCTGAAGAGCAGGCGCTCTCCCGGCTTGGACGGCATCAATGGCACTATCTGCAAGGCAGTCTGGCGCGCCATACCTCATACCTCGTTGAACTCCCGTTGCATCCGATCGAGATACTTGCTGCTAGTTTTTGGCAAGGTGCTTGAGGGAATATTGGGGTGAATATTGTGAGAGAAGTTCTTCCGGAAGGCTGCAGATGGAAGTTCGAATTTCGCCAAGGACGATGTGTGGAGGATGCTTGAAAGCACGTGAAGAGCAGTGTTGACATTTCAAAGGAGCATTTGACAACGTCGAATGGAGTGCTGCACTGCGCCGAATAGCCGACTTGTGATGCCGGGAAATGAGCTTGTCGCAGAGCTTTTTTTCCGGCCGAATGGCAGATATCCGAAGCAGTTCCGGTGAAGTGACCAAGCAGTGCCGGTAACTAGAGGTTACCCGCAGGGGTCAATCAGCGTCCCATTTACTTGGAACATGCTGATGGATGTACTACTTCAGCGCCTCGAGTCGTATTCCCTCCTGAGTGCATACGCGGATGACCTGCTTCTTCTCGTCGAGGGAAATTCCCGAGCCGTGCTAGAGGAAAAAGGAGCGCAACTGATGAAACGTGGGGAGCGGAAATTGGCGTTGCCGTCTCGACCAACAAGACGGTAATAATGCTGCTTAATGCTGCGTAGCTGTTGGTACCTTGGCATCACGGTCAGTGAAGGAATGAAATTCCTAACGCACATAGCTTCGCTTCGCCAGCGGATGACCGGAGTCGTTAGTGCACTGGCGCGTTTGCTTCAAACCGACTGGGGTTTCTCGAGTCAGGTGGACTATATACATATGCCGGACTCGTGGCACCTTGTGCGCTGTTTGGTGCTCCGCTATGGTATTACACCACCGAACGAGTAGCTGCCGAGAGGCGAATAGCCTACTGCCGTATGCTGATCCTGCTTTTATGCCTTTCGGTATGCCGACAATGTCTACCGCGGTACGCGGCTCTTGCTGGCTTGATCACCATAAGCTAGAATGTTGATGTTAAGCATGCAGCTTCCATAGGCGCAGCGCAAGTTTGTTTCCAAATGTTGCCACGCCCAATCTTACGCCCACAAACGGACCAAAACTCTCATGCCCACACTTTTGTAAAATGTGATATTCTTTCACTTTTTTATATATCTTGTAAAATTCTATAGATTTGCCCTAAACTGTCACGCCCACACTTGAAAAATTTGATATTTTTTCACTATTTTATATATCTTGTAAACTTCTATAGATTTGCCCAAAAAAAATGTTGATACGCCCACAAACCGCCCTAAACTGTCCCGCCCACACTTGAAAAATGTGATATTTTTTTTACTTTTTTATGTCTTGTAAATTTCTGTAGAGTTGTTGACAACTTTTTGCAACGCCCACTCCAACGCACACAAACCGCACAAAACTCTCACGCCCACACATAAAAAATGCTTGCTTTTATTTTAATTTAATTATTTTTTTCCCAATTTCTGCTGATATTTCAGAAAATGGTGAAATTTCTCATTTGCACTTTCACAAGCTGAGTAACGGGTATCTGATAGTCTCGACTATACTCGACTATAGCAATTTATCTTGTTTTTTTATGTTTGTCAGTATTGCTGCATTTCGTTAATAAAATTTAAAGCATATATTGCGATTCTGCCTTGATACCTCTTCATTTGTCGGCTGAGAAGCTGAAAAGTAAAACATAAACCAATTGTACTCAGTTATTAAGTTATGAGGATCTGAATTCTTAGCGACAGCCACTGTTGCATACAATGAGTTGCAATGTCTTCATAGTCAAAACTGTAACAAATTATATTGAGTAAACCTAACGGTATTTAGAGGTACCAAGGTATAGAAAAAAAGCTTACGTGTATGTCAACAAATTTGTGTATTAAGAGAAATTTTGCATTATTACTAAATAGTTTGGCTGCAATATGGATTTGCCACACGCCAACTGGCGGCAGTAAGTGGTTCACAATGACCGCTTGATCTGAAATTTGAGACTACGTTGAACTCAGGTACATCAGCCTAGCAGACGCAGTACTCTTATCCTTTCCTGCACCGAAATCTGACCTATAACTTGTTTGTGACGCATCAAACCTCGCAATCGGAGCCGTTCTGGAACAAAGCACTAGTCATGACTGGCAACCTCTAAGATTTTTCTCCAAGATGCTCAGAACACTGAGAGAAATTACTCCACGTACGACCGAAAGCTACTTGCCATATACGAGTCAATTAAATATTTTAGACACCTCGTCGATGCACGCATTTTTGTGATCAAGATATCATATTTGTGATCATATATCTTATGTCTGGCCTTCGATGAACAAAGATGTCCTCAAATGGTATAAATTTTGTCTCCCATGCCAGCGCTTCAAAATTTACAAGCACAATCACCTCCAGCCGGAGAAGATCGCAAGTGGAAGAGTCGACCACTTCCACCTGGATATAGTTGTCATGCCATGATTGACCGTTTCTCGAGATGGTCAGTGGCAGTACCACTCTCTAATATCACGGCCGATACGATAGCAATGGCGTTCTGGACACACTGGATATCACGTTTTGGAACACTCAAAACAATCGCTACTAACCAAGGCACGCAGCTTGAATCTGCAATTTCCAAACAACTAGCCAACCTGATCGGAAGCAAGCACATTCACACGACGGCCTACCGTCCGCAATCAAACGGACTTATATAGAGGTGTCACAGATCCTTCAAATCGTCATTGATGTGCAGAGTGGCACGCCGTGGTCTTAACTATTACCAACTGTGCTACTTGGACTTCGTACCTGCTTCAAAGAAGATATAAAATTATCTGCACCTGAGATGTTATATGGAGTACCATTTGGTCGACTGCCAAACGAATTCTTCGCCAACATGGATGAAACTGTAGATTCCACGACATTCCTGAGCAGTTTTCGATAGCACATGCAGTAAATTCGACCAACTCCCACAGCGCACCATATTAAATAAAAAATGTTCCTACTAAAGGGAATTGAGAAATGCACCAATGTATTTCTCCGCATAGACGATGTAAAGCAAACTCTGGATCCTCCCTACACCGGACTGTACGAAATCATCAAACGCGACAACCACCAAGTTTTCACCATACGAATCGACGGGAAGGACTCAGCAGTATCAGTCGCCATTGATTTTTTCTATTCGGGACAGCACTACTGTTGAATCAGTTCTGATGCCTTTCCAATTGGCAGGTGCAAATCCTTCATGACTCTGTGTGTCAGTTCAGAGCCCAAGACTGCAGCGCATTGCTCTAGGCGAGGCAAAGTGTCCTTTGTTGACGGTGCCACTGGTGACTGACTGCTTTCATAATGCTGTTCGCTCCAGTAAGGCAGACGTGGACTTAATGCAGTTGCTCCAAATGGTAGTTGCCTTTGGTAGTGCAAGAAACCCATTTGTTGCAGTTTTCTGAGAGTGAAATGGGATTTTTACAATAAATTTTCCTCGTATTTGTATAAAGCTTCACAGATCGCTGCCGAATCCTGATCCGAAGACACTCTTCCAGCAAATACCCATCCATTAACTGGGTCTTGTTGAATAGTAATGAATAGTAATGCTCTGCTCATATCAATCCTTCCTGGCTTATCGGGAAATATTGCTCGAGGCTTAAAAATTTAACAAATTCAACTGAGTAGGTGACTGATCAGGTATAATGTATGGTAACATTTTTCCAGAGAACTTTTTTTGAATGTTTGCGCCCATTCCCTGTGCCACTCACAGGAACTCGTTAACCCAGATAGTTGAGAAGTATGTCGAGCCTTCTAAAGCGCGCTAGTAAAGTTAACTACTTGCCGAATCTAAGTTTTGCATACATAGAATGTGTTCTTTCTGGATACATCAAAGCCGAGTCCCTTAAGAGATGCCAGATACACAAAGGTTGTAATGTACAACTCGCTTAGATATTTAAGATCGTCACAGTTTAGCTGTTGCTTGGGATTGTTGTAGGCGTCAACTTATACTCCCCATGCGCTCATGAAATTATCTTCGTTAAGATAAGGCAAAGACACTAGAATAATAAGATGCATAACGCCATACGAATTTTTTGCACACGATTTTTTCGGGCTGGCTATAGATCTGGCTCCAGGCTCTCTTGAATTTTTGTTCAAGAGTCAAAGAGAGAGCGCTCTAGAGCCAGCAGCTCTCTTGTACGCATTAGACGTCTGCACGAGTGCACTCAAAATTTTCTGTTAATGAGTACGCACAAGTTTAAGTCGCAATTCGGCGCGCCGAAACCTTTTTAACAGAGATAATTGAGCATTGGCTAGCATTGTTTTTGTTGTATGTGGAATGAGCGAAATTCAACCCAAAGCGGAATGGATAGAATGAGTGGACGCAGTGTAAATGTGTAGAGTTCTCGGAGAAAATTTTGGCATTCTCTTCATTCATAGCTTGCAGAGCAGACGCAGCAGAGCAGAAAATTTTATAATAATAAAAATGCAGAGCTCGGACGAAAGCGTAAGTACTTTAGTAATTGTAAATTGTAAAAAAAAATAATATATGTGTAAATAGAATAACAAATTAATAATTAATTATGATTTCAATTGCCTTGAATGGTGGCACATAAACAAAAATATTTTTCCCCAATTATATAAAGCTAGCTGCACCATTTTTTGTATTCCTGCAAGCAGCTCAGCATCTGAAAGAACATTTTCATACGCAAGAAATTTAATTTCGGAAAAAAGGTGCATTATTGCTAACAATTCTAATTCAGTAAACCAAATAATGTTTCTCCATTCTGTTATTGAAAATTAAAATAAATAAAATATATACTTATACATAAAAATTATTTCATGTCTTTCTATTTCTCTATGCCTTGCATGCAAAAGCAAAACGAAAACGAAAACGAAAAAACAAGCACGCAATAAATTTGACGTCGCCAATGCGGCGCACAGTTAACCGCTTCGGTTATTCCGATTACTCCGTCGCGACCACTCATTCGTGCATTGCCTCTCCGTTCGGTTATACTAAATTTTTTAATCATGCCTTTCCCACATTTTCCAATTCCCTTTTAACTCAATGTCTCACTCATTCAGTCACAATTTGGAGTGAGAGACCATATGCTGCTTTGACTGTAGTCATGCAGACGTCTAGTACGCATACAGCTACAGCAGAGCACTGTATGTGTGCACACGTATGCTCATATATTGTAAACTTGACAAAAAATGACCTTCACTTCAAAAGTTTATGGACTTTCAATCTATATTATTTGTACTCTGGCAATCGAGTACAATGTACTCGTAAGTAAAAAGTAAGAACTCTAATTTTGCATTGCCTTAACATGATACTTATTTAATGACATCATAGTAATACCGAATTTTTTTAATAAATTACTTCATATAAGGTTGTCAAATATCTCCCTTCCGCCTTTTTGTCTTTTTAATTTCGCGGCTATGTACAAAGCGCTACAGAGCTCGTATCTGGCAATACTATACATAATTTGAAAGGTCTTGACATAACCTACAAAATTGGATATTGCGTTCAACAATTATAGACGTGTAAACTGGAGTTCACTAACGCCGAAATTCGCGCTATTTTAAAGTTTTCCTTCGTTAAAGGCAAATCCGCTAGAGAAACGTTCCGTGAGATTAATGGTGTTTTGGGGGATGGTACTCTATCACTTCGAACCGCGGAGGAATGGTTTCGACGATTCAGAACCGGTGGAAACGACACCATGGATAAGCCAGCCGGCGGAAGACCTGTGACGACAAATACCGATCAAATCATGGAATACATCGAGTTAGACTGGCATGTGGCATCTCGTGACATCGCCCAGGAGATGGGAGTTAGTCACCAAACCATTTTAAACCATCTGCAGAAGGCTGGATACAAAAAAAAGCTTGATGTTTGGGTGCCGCATGATTTGACGCAAAAAAACCTTCTGGACCGAATCAACGCCTGCGATATGCTGCTGAAACGGAACGAACTCGACCCATTCTTGAAGCGGATGGTGACTGGCGACGAAAAATGGATCACATACGACAATATCAAGCGAAAACGGTCGTGGTCGAAGGCCGGTGAATCGTCCCAAACAGAGGCCAAGCCGAGATTGACGGCCAGGAAGGTTTTATGAATATACAGTTACTTTTATACACAAAACTTTTTCAACATTTTTTTTTTCATTTAATTATTTTTTTTCCCATTTCTACCGATATTCCAGAAACTTTTAAAATTGCTCTGTGTACTTCCACTAGCTGAGTAACGGGTATCTGATAATCGGGGAACTCGACTATAGCATTCTATCTTGTTTTTATTTGATTCTTGATTAATTTCAATTTCATTTCTTTTTATTTTTAATTGAATTGAATTTGTTTAACGTAATTTAAATGAAATAGTCTGATTGGGTTTTTATGAGCTTTCCCCAATCCCTGCAGCGAATGCTGGACTATATTGTATACTCCCGAAATAGCCTGCCTTGGAAGTTATAAAATGTTTTTATAATTTAAAATATTAAAAATTTAAAATATGAACCATTGATCCACTTGACAACACATACCCCAGTACCACTTTACCACACACCCACACAATATCAAACTGCCTAGCAACACATAAGTCAGACCCCAAATTCTTGTTCTAAACAATTGACTTATAGGCATAAACATCCGCCGATACCGAATTTGTTATTCCCGCTAAGCAACCAAATTGCTAACGCAGCACAAAACCCTGCCTGGAATTTTATATGCACGACTCTCTTAAAGAGCGCAATCCACTTGAACATAGAAGAGAGTTATTGTGCTCCATATAAACAAATTCAGCCAAGGGTTTGCTAAGCGTTAAACTCATACTCCAGCTTTATATTTAATTCGTTCACTGTACCATTAAGACGTGAATTGTCTCCGATTCTAAGTCGTATTTTTGCCTTGAAATTAAATTGTATTTTTTCAAAACTTGCAAGCGTGAACTCGTTATTGGCGGAGCCGGTGGTCCTAGTGATAGTGATCCGCAATAGAATCTTCTTGTATGAGTTAAAAACTTCAACTTCAACTAAGGGCTACGAGAAGTGACTAATCCGCCATACAGCTAGTGCTTAAAAAGTTTTTCACTTCAACTTGGTAGCCCACCATAAAGTGCTGCAACTTCAAAACCACTAAAGCCCGCAAATCAAAAAGCGTGACCGCTTCGAGGAGACCCAAAACTTCATAACTTAAAAAAAAAAAAAAAAATACCAGTGCAAAGTGCATCAACAAAAACAACAACATATTCCAACATGCAACATGAACCAGTGCAACAGGTGCAGTTACTATCGGAGAATCACTTTAACCAAGCACTATGTCAAATTAGACAAGTGCCCATATTTACTGGAGTTACACAAGAATTGAGCAAATTCATTAAAAAAAATTGTACCCAACGACGAATGGCCGCCAGAACCATGTATTCTATAGTGCTATAGAAATGCAGATCGGCGGCGATGCCCCAGGAGTGTCCCAACTAAGTGCGGCAAGGAGTTGGATGGAGCTAAAGGAAGCATTAATATTCGAATTCAAAACCCAAACACCGTTCGAGGAATTACTAAGACGACTATACAATACATCATTTACAGGATCAGTCCGTAAGTTCGTCGAAGAAACTTAACAGAAATGTTTTGCAATTGTTAACATATTAGCGTTAGAGAATAATCAATTAAACAATCAAGTATACACGAATTCCATGAATAATTCTGTAAAAGATATTATTGTACGAAAACTCCCAGATAGATTTTTCATGCAATTGGCTAGGTGGTCATGCAGTGGCCAATCTAAAATGGACACTTCAGAAAATGTTCATCAATATGCCTCGGATAGCGAACAAGAACAAGAAAAAAGAGAACAAGCCCGTTCATAAATGTTATTATGAATAACATTAGGCTCCGTAGTATAATAGATACCGGGTTTTCAATAAAGATAATGAAACAAAATTTCTTAAATTTTCCCATAAAAAATTGCAAATTACAATTACATACAATTAATGGTACAATAGAACTAAATAAATATATAAATTTAAAACGAAGTAAACTTTGACAAACAAAGCAAACATTTTACATTCATAATTTTTTGAATAAGTATTATTCTATTAGGTAGAGACTTTTTAGAAGACACTAATGCTTTAATAGACTATGCAAAACAAACAAACAACTAAAATAAGCATAACTTCATAATGCATTATTTGAGTAAAGAAGATTTAGATTCTGAGGATTAGACTGCAATATAATGCCTTGATCCGCCATAGTCAAATCATCCAGAATTTAACTTCTCGTTACAAAATGAGTAAAGAGGCTGTAACATAGGCAAACGTCTACATTTGTTGAGTTTATATTTCAAACTAAATTTTATTTCTCTAAATCCTGCTTAGGTAGCTAATATGAAATTTACATGTTCTAATCTTATCTCTAACTAGACCAACGCAGTGGTCATATGTTCTCCAAACATGGGAACGGATTGTAAGTGCGGGAATTTTTCACTGCACGCGAATTTTTCACGAATTTTTCAACACGAAAATGCGATACGACCGCTTGCATCGTTGTTTAAGCTATGGACCAACGCAGGAGTTCGTGGTATTTTCTATGGTATCTCTAACGCTAAAGAGTGGTTTGCTTGAAAACAATTACGACTAGGATGAAAGCCAATTTAGGAATATTCTCTAAGATCTACTATTTTTGGCTAAATATGATATGTTCGTACTATTTTTATCGAAACTTAACTGAAGCTAGCTAAAGGTTTGATTAGTTCTATCCTATATTCTATACACTTAGAGATATTTTCATACAAATAAGAAATAATGCTAATATTAGCGCATCTATATACTATGTTTTATAGACTTTACTAAATTATGTCTTAAACTATACTATCGTTAAAAATAATAATTAAAGAAAGCATTAAAACCATGAATACCTGAAACCAAAACCGTAGAACTCGGCTGATGTAACCGTGATCGTAGGGTATCGAAGGGGCCACCGGAGACCGGAGACAGGAAGGTGATCATAGGTTGGGTGGCTTCGCTTTTTTTTTGACTTCCTCTCATCCTTTCTGACTCTTTGACTTTCTTCTCGAATTTTTTTATTCTCTTTCTTCCGGTTCATTCAACTTATCCTCTCTTGTCGCTATATTCGTGTCTTTAAATATGTTTAAATATGTAGTTAGTGAGAGGAACTGTGTACGCAAGACCACCACCCGCAAAGCCGACGAGCGAGAGCCGGATTCTAAGGCGAGCACCGCAACCACAGATTCCTCCGGAGCCAAAACACTTCTCCAACCGTTCCACGCTACAGTCATTATTATTTATTATTAAAGAGAAGTGGTGCCCAACGTGGATGTCCTTAGTGAGTACAGTAATAACTCATTAAGACTCACCGATAGATAAATTCAATTCCTTTCTATACTTTCAAATTTCAACTTTATTGTTCTTCTCTAAAATATTTTTTTTGTTCAATTTTAGTTGTTTAGGAAAACAAAAAATTAGAACTTTGGTTTTATTCTTTGCCACAATTAAGTTCAACAATAAAGATTTTCCGTAATGGAGGAATGGTGAGGTAAAATTAGGAAGAGGAACACAGTAAGCATCCAACTTCGGCCGATCTTCTGTTCCTGTCAAATTTTCCAAATCTTTACTCAAACTAAACTTTAGAATTTACAATTTGTTAGTTTCAAGCGCTTTGGAATATAGGGATACAATCTGTACGAGAAACTCCATCCGTGGTTGACTAATAGGAAGATTTAATTTCAATTCGCCTTAGACGGGTTAGATGTTGTCGAAAGTAGAACAGGATTACAAAGAGTTTTGTTAAAGAACGAAATTTTGCCCGTTTTAAATTTTACAACTTTCTGATTCCTTCCCTTTTTTGTTGTTTCTATTTTTGTTGAAAGATAGGAAACAAATAAATCTATTTCTTTATTTTCCCTTTCAAGGAAAGTTCAGTATTACAAACAATATCCTACGATACATGCGCATCAAGCATTGAGTTCTATTTCCATTTTTTTATTAAATATTAACAATCTTACGATTTGTCGTTATCTTTATATTTGGAGTACGATTGTTTTGAACTATCCTTATCTCGATTATCGCTATCTTCAGTATCTTTATCTTATTGTAACCTTGGCTCAAAATGGGTTTAGACCGATCACCAGGCAAGGGCACTCAGGAAGGCACAAGGCCAGGCTGTCTGTTGTGTAAGCTCAAAATCAAGTCCGCAGCTGACATTTTTAAAACGTCAAGCAATCATTAATTCCATAGGAAGTGCATAGAAGCTCACTTCAAGAAAAGCGGAAGCTGTCCTTCTTGAGAAACGCCTTGTAGACCAGTAATCGACAATAAAGGGTTGCAAACGCGATCTCAATCTAGAAGTCGTCAAACGGAGGTTAGCGAAACAAGAACCCCAGCTGATGAAGTTCCCGGTACGTCCGGAATCTCTAATAATGTACGGATTATCGGAGAAAATGGCAGAATTGGTTCAAACCACAGTTCGAAGACTTATCGCAACACCTACTAATCCAGTTGCTAATGATGATGCAAGGACAAATACGCCTGCACCGTTAGTAGAAGTTAATTACCCCCATACTAGTGACGGGGATCAAGTACTAAATGGAACCCACATTTCGCAAAGAAGTTCCTCGTCCGAACTCATTAATAGACCCGACAAAGTCGTTCACATCTTGAACGGATGGAAATTAAAATACTCTGGGTCAGGAGTAACAATTAATAATTTTATCTACCGAGTAAAAGCGCTTACACACCAAACATTAGAAGGAAACTTTTCAGTTGTAGGCATGCTAGCGTTCTTTTCGACGGTAAAGCCAATGAATTTTATTGGCTTACCACAAATCTGTGTCTGAAGTACATTGGGATAGGCTATGTTCCGCATTGCGTTGTCAATTTCGTCAAAGAATGGACGATGAAGACAATGAGGGGTTGATTCGAAATAGGAAATAAATACCTAATGAGACATTTGATACTCTTTACGACAGTGTAAATGTCTTAATCAAACAGCTGGAGACACCATGGTCCACCCGAAAACTTGCTCGTGTTCTCAAGAACAATGTAAGACCTGAGATAGGGCACGAATTATTGAATGTAGATGTTGGAAATGTACCCGAACTGAGAGAAATCTGTCGTCGACGTGAAGTTTTTCTAAACGATGTCAAGCACTCTCACGGTTACACTAGAGTACCTCCTCCCATACGAGAAGTCTCGGAGCTAAGACCAAAAGAAGATTCGCAAAACGAATCCGAATCGGAAGGCGAATTGGAAGTTGACGCATTTTCCTTGGTATGCTGGAATTGCCGCAAAGGTGGTCACAGATACCAAGATTGTTTGTCGGAAAAGCATATCTTTTGTTACGGCTGTGGGGAAGCTAACACATAAAAACCGGATTGTACTAAGTGTGCAAAAAACACGCAATTCGGCATTACGAAGTCGCAACACAAGCCGAAGACTTCGAATGCCGGACGTCATCAGTCAACAATGACCGACTAAAGGTTATTGCAAATGTATAAGCAACACCAATTACAACCTCTGACGTTCCAATTAGCGATGTCTGTCTACTACATCGTAAAATGCTAAATTTACCTGAAATAAATCATACTTTTGAATATCCCAATCGGAAATCCTTATCGCGAAGCTCTAAGAGAATCAGATCATTATGGCAGACTGTGAGACCCTGCAGACTCGGATTAAAATACGTGTGTTCCATTCCTAAAGGAACCTGAGATCCTCGTCCATTTTTACCTGTTCGGTTACTAGATCGTACCGTTTATGGGTTGCTTTATTACGGTGCTTCCATAAGTTGTTTCGGCGGCGAATTAGCCAAAGAACTCATGTCAAAAGGAAAGGTGTGAAAGTCTTTGAATATTAGTGCTACCACAGCAGATGGGATTCCACAACGGATTGTAAGTGCTATGAAAATCGATTTAGAATATGGAAATGTTTTAAAAACTATACATATCTATATAGTGCCTTCTCCAAAACAAGATCTTTAGGCTGTATAATCTTCTTCCAAAGAATTTGCAGATATCTGAACTCGAATCGAGCGAAGTTAAGAAGTTAAGAAAAGAAGTCCAAGCTAGCCAGTGTCATAACATGTTTTCCGTCGTTTACTGATCATGGTCTTGGAAAAACTAGCTACGTCATTCGATTGACGTAGGGAATGCAAAACCAGTTAAACAACGGCATTTCCCCGTTTACCCTGCAGTGGAGAAGAGTATGTATGAAGAAATCGATAGAATGTTAAGACTAGGTGTGATTGAAGAATCAGATAGCTCGTGGTCTTCTCCTATTGTCATAGTTACGAAAGCAGGCAAAGTGAGAATTTGCTTAGATTGCCGGAAGGTTAATAGTTTTACTGAAAAGGATGCAATCCACTTCCTCAAAACAGTGGAATCCTAAGTCGGTCACCTAAAGTCGAACTTTTAACTAGTCTTGACTTAAAAGATGCTTATTAGCAAGTGCCACTTGAAGCTCAGTCTAGAGATAAGACTGCTTTTACAGTGCCTTGTAGGCCTCTGTACCAATTTAAGGTGATGCCTTCGGGGTAAGTAATTATTAATAAATCAAGCTCAGCGCAACCATACCGTGACTGAGCAAGAATGTTTAGCTGCGATGGTAGCTTTGCGGAATTTCAGAGCATACGTAGAAGGTCATGAGTTCAAGATTAGAACTGATCCTGCTTCGCTGAAATGGCTCATGTCCAATCATGATCTCAGCTCACGATTAGCTCGATGGTCGTTAGCTCTACAAAGATACCGGTTTAAAATCGAACATCGTAAGGGTACTGTGAACGTTGTTCGTGATTCTTTATCGCGTGTAAACGAAGATGAAATAGCAGCGGTACATCTGCGAGAAGGCTTATTCGTTGATTTAAACTCCGAAAAATTTAAGTCTCCGGATAACCTGGACTTATTAGCAAAGGTTAACGCGAATAAAATTAACTTTCCGGACCTAAAGACTGAAGATGGTTTTGTATATAGAAAAACAGAGCATTTATCTGGCGAGCAAAAGCATGATGAGTACGTATGGAAGTTATGGATACCCAATGAATTAGTATCTAAAGTTCTATTCCAAGCGCACAATAGTCCCTTAGTTTCCCACTGAGGAGAGCTGTTTATGACTTTTGGAGTCCTAAAGACAGTTGTATCTGATAACGGGTCCCAATTTCGTTCCGAAGCATTTCAAAAACTTATGCGGCAGTACGAAATATCGCATACATTAACGGCTGACCATTCGCCGCAAGCCAATGCTTCGGATCAAGTAAATCGCTCTGTTATTGCTGGCATAAGGGCGTATTTGCGTCCGATTAAAAGGACTGGGACGAATGTTTTAATAAAATTTGTTGTGCCTTATGGTCCTCAATTCATTCAAGTATAGGAACCACTCCATAGTATATGGCCTTTGGTCAACTATGGTAACAACAGGTTCTACATATTCCTTGTTGATGAAACTGAATATGTTAGACGAAGGTTTTGCTGTGTGTTTGGTGGGATTGGAAGGGAATCATCCACTTGAGCTGCACCCATATGGCCAGACGCTTAATTTTACCATCTACTGCAAACAACTGGACCGCTTGAAGCAGGCGATCGACCAGAAGCGTCCAGAATTGGTCAACAGGAAGGGTGTAGTGTTCCACCAGGACAACGCCAGACCACACACTTCGTTGATGACTCGTCAGAAGCTACGGGAGCTCGGATGGGAGGTTTTATCGCATCCACCATATAGCCCGGACATAGCGCCAAGTGATTACAAACTGTTCCTGTCCATGGCGAATGCCCTTGGTGGTGTAAAGTTGAACTCAAAAGAGGCTTGTGAAAAGTGGCTGTCCGAGTTCTTCGCAAATAAGGAGGGAGGCTTCTACGAGGGGGTATTATGAAGTTGCCGTCTAGATGGAAACAGATTATCGAACAAAACGGCGCATATTTGAACTAAATCCAATCACTGATTTAGTGATTCTTAGGTGCGCTGGTCCTGCCTCAAGAATTCAATTTTGCAATACACAGGTTGCATATGATGTTTTTTAACTATTTAGTATATTTATTAGTACAAACTACTAGTATACAAGTAAAAAAATATGCATACTTCTGTAAATGATCTACTTTCAGTATTTGTTTTTGTTATATTCTAATTTGATATTTGTAAAAACCGCGCAATTTTGAGTGGGTAAAAAAGCACGCCAAATGTATTCTTTCTTCTTTTAGTTCTTCTTAATTCGTTTGCTTAAAGCTGACATAGTGCTCTTCGTTTGCTACTGTTTCTCGAAATTTTAATAATATAAACGCATTTTAAATGTAAAAAAAATTGATTTTCTGATTTATTAAAGCACAATTGCGATAAAGTGCGATAAGGTATTGTCCTAAGTAGTACATAAAAAAAAAAAAATTAAAAATATTTTCATAATTTGTCGCGCGTATATTATGTTGTGCTGGTACTGCTGCTTTTCGATAAAGGTTTGAACTTTTGAATTTAACATTAATTGTTTTATGTAAAAAAATTGGCTATGGCCGACAAAAAAAGATCAAATATCAGTGGGAACAAGTGCAGCCTTCCCCACAGACAGAAACCTAGGCGCGATTACCCCGCTCTTAAATTGTTTAGGTTTCCTGAAAAGGATCCAACAATTTTAATGAAATGGGCGGAAAAGTGCCAATTTACAGAAGATTTTGTGGCGAGCACTTCATCACTGTTTTTATGCCAAGATCATTTCTCGCCAGATGATATTGGAGTAAAATATCTAAGGAAAGGAACAATTCCAGATCGCAACCTAATTAAATATGAGAGTTGCAAAAATGATGATATTGATTTCAATGCTGTAAGATCGCCTCCACAAAAAAGATGTCGTTCACAGTCCCCTGGTGAAGTTTGTCGTCATTGCCATAAAAACACGAGAACATTAAAAATTATAATGTTCGGGAACGGATCCAAAGAAGGGTCGGATAGTTTTTGGAGTCAGAGCGTCTGCTCTGTTAGAGTCACTTTATTAGAATGTTTCTGGTGCGCTCTTCTTGGGCTGAGCTGACCCGTACATATAATTCTTATTCTATATACATATTCATAAGCATGCTGAAGGCATGCATATACATATACATATGTGTGCAGAAAGCATACATATGTTATGTATGGCCTGACCACTTGAGCTGCAAAGTGCACGCTCAGCATTCCCACGCTCCGCGATCGGCTTATGTATAAGCGTTAGATCGTATTACTTGAGCGCTGGAATACTTGTGTAATTGTTGGTGGTCTTTTTGGGTACTTGAATGTTATGTTTATTATGACAAAGAGTCATAGTGTTTTGAAGCTAAGTTGTACCCATTAATTTAGTATATTTATAGGGTAGATATGCTACACCTCCCTTTTAAAAAAAAATGACGTAATACATGTAGTCATTTAGTTCTGAATATTAATATTGTGTTCGAAAGAACAAATTTTTTTTTGTTAATATTTCTTATTAATTATTAGCAATGTTTGTGTAATGACAGAATAATAAAAAATTTATGTAAGATTACGTGTGTTTTATGTTTAACTTTCTTAGAAGGAAAAAGAAAAAAAAATTTTTTTTGTTGTTTTTTTTTTTGTTTGGTTTTGTTTGTTTTTTTTTTTGTTTTGGTTGATCAAACCTTTTCTTAAGTGAATGAAACGTTTCATTGATTATATATTTTTAGTCTATCCTTATGTACTTTTTGTTTCTTTTGCTTTGTATCTCTAATTACTATGTTATCCCTGTCTTCTATGGTTTCTACAGTATAAGGACCTAAATATACTGGATCTAACTTATGACCTGATTCGTTCCTTGGTATAACTTTATCTCCTATTTTTAATTGAAAATCTGAAGTTTTCTTATCATATAGTTGTTTTCTATAAGACTTAGCTTTTTCTAACATAAGTCTAGCCCTTTTATATGCTATTTCTAATCTAAATTTTATTTCCTTCGAGTAGTCCTCTACATTATACAGTGGTTCTATTCTATCTGTTTTATTAAAATTTGCGAACTGCCTTGGTAATCTTCCAAAGACTAGTTCATATGGACAGTAATCATGCATGACTGATGGTGTTGTGTTGAAACAATATGTAAAATATTGTATACAAGCGTCCCAATCAGTTTTATCTGCAGAGATGTATGAACGAATGTATTCATTGAATGTTCTATGACTTCGTTCTATTGTCCCTAAGGTTTGGTGATGATATGCGGTAGATGTTAGGTTTTCTATCTTCATGTATTTGCACATATCTAAAATTACTTTATTTTTATACTCGGTACCCATGTCCGAAATGAACGTCTTCATTGGACCGTACTTTAGTATAAAATTTTCGAATATAGCTTTCGCGACAGTATTTGCGCTTTTGTTTGCAACCGGTATGGTTACTAGATACTTCGTTAAATCACATATGAGTGTGACGATGTATTCGTTGCCATATTCTGATTTCGGTAGTGGACCAACTGTGTCCACTATCACTATATCAAATGCATTTGTTGGGGTTTCTGTGTGAGTCATTGGAGTCTTTGTATGTGTCGTTGTTTTTGACATTTGGCATTTATGACATCTACGTATGTACTCTTTAATATGACGAGTCATATTTTTCCAATAATAGTGTCTTTTTATTTTTGCTAGCGTTCTTGTAATGCCTGTATGACCTCCTTGAGTTGGATCGTCATGATATGTAGACAGTATTGATTGTATCTCTTTTTCAGTTTTTATAATGGTCACCGGCTGGAGTAGCGCTACTCTTAATGATTTCAATTTTATATTGCCCACATTTTTGAAAATATCTATTGAAATGGTTTCAAAGATTTTTTCGCTCGGTGCCAATTTGAGTTGGCTGATTTTTAGTATACCGGCTTGCATTTCAAGCCTTTGAAAGAACTGACCTAAATCAAAAATTCCATTGGTATATAAATCGTCAACATCAATTCTTGCAATAACTTTATTTCCTCGTTTTAGTAAACAAATAGATTCAGTTATTCGCAAGGTCACTACTTTTCGTACTTCATCATTTGTTATGACTTCATGTACGTTGGGCTTAGATACATTTTAGATACTTTGCCTAGGCAATAGTTCCTTATTTGTTACTGTACAGTTTTTATCTTGTCTACTTTGTTGCCTGGTAGTGACTTTCAGGACTTTATGTTGCATGTCTTTGAGTTCTGTTATGTTTATACGCGAGAGTGCGTCTGCTACAAAATTATCTTTCCCCTTTAGGTATTCTACAGTGAAGTCGTATTCTTCAAGCTCTAACCGCATGCGAGTTAATTTAGAACTGGGATTAGTCATAGAAAATAGGTACGTTAATGGTCTGTGGTCCGTTTTAATGGTGAAATGTTTGCCATAAATGTATGGTCTAAAATGGGTAATTGCCCAATGAATTGCCGCTAGCTCTTGTTCCGTTGTACTCTTATTGCTTTCTCCTTTTGTAAATGAACGTGATGCATAAGCTATTGGGAGCTGAATCCCGTTACGGTTCTGAGTTAGAACCGCTCCGCAAGCTTGTTTACTAGCATCCGTTATAATGCAAAATTCTTTGCGAAAATCAGGATATTGTAATAATGTGGGGTGCATAAGATTTTCTTTAAGGTATTCGAATGCGTTCTGGCATTCGCTTGACCATTCAAAAGGGACATTCTTTTTACATAATCTAGTTATGTGCCGTGAATAGTCGGCGAAGTTCCTTATAAATCGACGATAATAGTTGCAGAATGCTACAAATCGTCTTGCGCTGTCCGCATCATGAGGGACAGGATAATTTTTGATGACGTCATATTTCTTGTCATCTGGCAATACTCCTTTGTCTGTGCATTTGTGACCTAGGAATGTCACTTCGTGCATGAAAAATGAACATTTTTCTGGATGCAACTTTAGGTTATATTTCCTACATACATTAAAAACGTCAGTTAAGTTTTTAATCATGTGTTTTTCGGAACATCCTATCACCATTAAGTCATCCATATAAAGGAATGCCTGAGAGGGTTCTAAACCGGAGAATGATATAGTCATCATCCTCTGAAATGAATTTGGTGCTATTTTAAGACCAAATGGTAATCGCGTGAAGCGATATGAGCCATTGCTCGTTGAAAAAGATGTTATACTCCTTGAGTTTTCCTCAAGTTCTATTTGGTGGAAACCTGACATCAAGTCAAGGCATGAAAAATATTTAGCTCGACCTAGTTGATCTAGAATGTCATCAATTCTAGGGAGTGGAAATTTGTCAGAAAGTAGCTTTTTATTTATTTGACGATAGTCAATTACTAATCGCCATTTCTTCTCTTGTGAATTTGGTAATGATTTTTTCGGAACTAACAAGAGTGGG
This sequence comes from Drosophila orena, assembly GCA_005876975.1. Taxonomy (NCBI): domain Eukaryota; kingdom Metazoa; phylum Arthropoda; class Insecta; order Diptera; family Drosophilidae; genus Drosophila; species Drosophila orena. The sequence goes on from VCKV01000137.1 coordinate 272,645, forward strand.
CTGTTATACTCAGATACAGACGGTTCGACGATTTTGTCGTTAATTAATTTTTCTACTTGTTTTTGGATTTCTTCAATATGACTATGCGGGCTTCTGTAGTTTTTTATATAAATGGGTTCATCATCTTTAAGTCTTAATGTTTGTTTATAAAAATTGTTTGTTGACATTGGTTCGGTTTCCAGTCCGAACACATCACTATACTGTGTGCATAATTCAGTTAATTGATTTTTAAATTGGTCTGGAAAATTTTTCTTTAGTTTTGAAAGTACTTGTTCGCTTCTATTTTCAGTGTTGGTATTATGAATGTCATAATCTTTTAAATTTTCATACTGGATTTTGTTTACTTTGACCAATTGGTCGAAATTAGTTGTATTTAGAAGTCGAATGTATACATGTTTGGATGCTGCTATTGTATTTGCAACATAAATCCCATTGTGTATTTCCTGATTAGGAACAAATATGTAATCACTTACAGCATTAATGTCTATTTTCCGAATAACTTGTGATCTGGCTGGCAGAAGAACTGTATTGTTGCCAGCGCTATATGTTATCGGGACATATATTGGATAATTTAAATTTTGGGGTCTAATGATAAGCCAGTCTTCACTTGGTTTGAAATCTAGTTGACAATTGAATTTCTTTATAAAATCAATGCCTATTATTCCATCACATGGTATAGCAAAATTTGGGTCTACCAAATGAAATTCATGTGGAATAAGATATTTTGTTGATTGGAGTTCTATTGAGGTTGTTCCGCGAGACTTTATCACACCTTGGCCTATGCCTTCGATGTTTATTATTTTTTCATTTCGAATTTTGAAGTTATCAGAATTTACTTTCAAAAGTGAGATATCTGCACCAGTATCTAATAGAAATGTTAGTTTATTTCCAGTTGAATGGTTATGGAAAGTTACGAATATATTAAGACTATAATTGATGGAATGAACTTTTACATTTATTGGTTGTTTCCTAAAGGGTTCTGTGAGTTTTCCGACGTACTTTGCGCGATTCTCACATTGCTATTATTATTATTACCCTGGTTGTAGTTTCCGCGGCCTCTCCCTTGGTTTTGGCCTCGTCTACCTCCACGGTTATTATAGTTATTATTATTGTTGTTATTGCTGCTTCGGTTGTAATTGTTGTGGTAGTTATTTCTTCCACGATTATAACCTCGGCCTCCTCTATTATTATTATTTGCACCTCGTCGATAATAGAGTACAGTGTTACTTTGACCTGTTATCTCTGTGCAACTGTTTACAAATTTGGAGATGGCATCATTCATGTTTGTGAATGTGCCTGCTTGCATGATAAGTTTTACCTTATCAATGGAGCAATTCTGTGTCATTGCTTTTACAGCTGTTGTAGTGCTGTATTTATTTGCTAAGGACTGGCTGAGACCTTCACTGATATAGGCACCTTCGAGGGCCTTTGTCAGTTTCTCCACCTTTTGGGTGTATTGGTTAGCCGTTTTATTCTCTGCTGTAGATTGAGAAGTTTGGCAGATATCACTTCTACCGATTCTCCTTTTACTGCACTAGACAGTTGGGTAATGATTGCAGCAATTGTCTGCTCATTACTTATAAGGTTTCTTACATGTCCTTTAAGTTTAGTCTTTATAAGGTTTATCGCTGTCGTTTCATGTGTGCTCTTTAAACTGTCTAGTAAATCTAGAGCATCCAAAAAACTCTGTAGATTTTCTGGTTTACCATCAAACTCTGGTATCAGAGATGTGGCTAGCCTGATAAATTCTGTCACTGTCTGTGCCATTTCAGAAATTGTTTTTGTTTCAGATTTAGACTCAATTTGGTCGCTTTCTTCTAGTGCTTCAATGTCACTATCGGATTCAGTGCCGCTTGATTGAACAGATTCGTCTAGTTCTTTGAGCTGGTCTGGGTTGAATTCAACCAGTTGTTTAAGACTTTCTGGTACATCTATCAGAATATGCCTTCTTTTTCTGATATTATTTAATCTTGTGTTTAGGGATTTTATAACCTTTAAACATTTGTTATTATGTTCAGATGTGAGTCTATTTGCATATTTATTCACTAATGTAACTATATTATTATATTCTCCTACTACTATCTCTATATGATTTTTCAAGGTTTCAGCTTTTATTACTGCATCTTTATTGATACATTTATAAGATTTATCAAACCTGTAGCGAAATTCGTCTATTTGTATCGCTATTTTACTCCATTCCATTATTGTCGTTAAAAAAAGTTTGTATGAAGCTTTCTTCTAATCTATTTTTTTTTTTTAAATCTGGTCTGAACGATTTGCCCTATTCATATAACGTCTTTTGATGATTTTGTTATGCTTAACAGAAATTGTAAGCATAAATTGTAGAATGAGCACTATTGTAATGATCAGCAATAAGATCCACAACGCATTTATATCGTCTGTGTGATCTATAATTTTTACGTTATTAACTACGTTGGCAGTATTGTCTTTTGCCTCACTAGAATCGCTAAACCATCCCATTTTTAGTTTATATTCAATGAAACGTTTTTGAAAGAAAAAGTGAGATTTTCTATTTATGAGTTTTTCTTATTATTATTATATTTATTTCTTCTTCCAGAAAATCAAAAATAAAAATTTTTACGTTTACTGAAGATAAGAATTGTTATACTCTGTCATTTTAAAAAAAAATTTTGAGACGTGGAAATATTAGATGTTAATAAATGTGGTTGGCTCACATGTTTGTTTACAATAATAAAAAAAATTGTCCAACCGCATTGTTAGTAAAAAGCCTAACAGATATTAGTGTTTTTCAAGCAGCGGTTTCCCGCCTCGGCTTGGATTTAGAAATTAAAATTAAGGCAACTTGGGTCATTGGCATTTATTTATGCAGCCCGTTTGCGTTGTTTCGCACCTTGCGAAAGCTTGTTTTCGATGTCTTCCAGACGCTCTTTGTAGCGTTGCCGGGACGTCTCGTCTTTGGCCAACTGAGTCATTTCCTTGACCAGTCGGCGTTGTTGTAGTAGCTTTACCCTTTTTCCGGAGCGTTTGTGCTTCTTTAGTTCCTTCCTTTCCTGCCTTGCCCGGTACTCAGCTATTGTGAGTGGGCGTGGTCCATCTGCAGGGTTTTGTTGCAGAGCTTCCTCCAACGTTGGGAAGTCCCTTTGTATCGTAGGCTGCGCGTTTGAGAATTGTGCCTCCTCTGCCATTCAAGTACACTTGGGCAACCTTTGTATCGGCTATTTGGTTGGCAAGGTGGCAAGGCATTTATTATCAGGCGGAAGCGAGACTCAGTCTCAAATCCTGATGTCCTTAAGTCCTCGAGTCCTGATGTCCTCGAGTCCTGTCACGGTCGCCATATAATGTTCGGGAACGGATCCAAAGAAGGGTCGGATAGTTTTTGGAGTCAGAGCGTCTGCTCTGTTAGAGTCACTTTATTAGAGCGTTTAAAAATTAGCTTTCCCTTATCCTTTCGGCGGCAGTCCATCAGCATCATCTCGATACCGTGCTCAGGAACTGGACAGTATATCTGGAGACCGCATTGTCAAAGATGATGAAGATCATGTTCACATATTGTATATAAAATCGTGAAATTTAAAAATATTGTTATTTTGCGCGTCAACATATCATTGCTGTCTGTACGATTCAAATTCGTTGAGCTTTAAGGTCTGTCTGTCGCCCACATCCTTAAAATAATCTACAATTAAAAAAAAAATTGTTTATTAGGCTAAATGAAAAGAGTCGTCACCTTATTGCATGCTAAAGCATTCGCATTCTGCTTTTATAAGCCCATCAGTCTCGTGCTTCAATTTGCAGAGTAACCGGAATACGTGTAGTCGAGTAACTCGATTATATTTATCTGTCTTATTTTATTAATAACAAATTATAAACCAAATCATTAAATCATTAACTCTTTAACCTTTTTTTCTAGACTCTCCAACACAAATGGGTTCTTTGCAGTCCTTAAATATGAACTCAAAAATACGCCAATCCTTTGTACCTGATTACTCAGTTCGTGCTATATCGGATGTGATTTATATTACAATTAAAAGGGTTCTCTATCTTACTGCAAAAAAGGCTACATTGTTGGGAAAAAGTCGAAAATCAGGAACATTTTCAAGTGAGACATTCTATGACGAAGTGGAACGTCTATTACACTCTATAACAGAAGATGAAAAGCCTTCTTGTCTTGCATCAAATCAAAGTACAAGACGTCTATCTATACCTAACCGAAGAATAACTTCTTCCCCAACAAATATAAATAAGTCTCCTGATTTGGTATATAATAGTGTCGACGAAATCATGCAAGACGACAGGATATTAAATAACTTAAAGCATATCGGCAATGTCTCAACAAACATAGGTTTAGTTGCTTCTGAAGTAGAGGGCCTTCATAGTGGAAACCAGGATGACAAAGATACGACAGCTGCTTCCATGCCCCTTTTGCCAAAGCTAAATGATAAATTCGAAATCAGGCAAAGTAAGCCCTAAACAGAAAATGCGGGCCACAGTTATTAAAATTATACAAAATTAGTTGTTGTAAACCAATTGAAAACGTTCAACAAATATTTTCACCTTTCCCATTTTATATACCAAATAGATTTTCCAAATAGTGCATGAATATATATAAATGCATTTATTGCCTTATTTTTTATTTTCTTTAATAATCTTTAAACTTGTAGAAAAAATGAAACTATAAAATTTGTAACCATTGAGTTGATATGCTATCGTTTTGAGAGAATTAGTGAGTAACAAAAAACTTTCCCAAAACGGTGTATGAGTGTAAACATAATTATAATTTATTGCCATATATTTATTTTTATAAATATATGTACCTTAAAAGTTGCCTCATAAGCTGCGTACTTAAAAGATTTATTTTCTTAACTTTAACTTCTTTAGAAATGATCTTGGTAGGGCTAAAAACGATGTTAAAGAAATAAATTGCCTGTTGACATGAATTGCCTGTTTATTTCTAATTAAACTTAAATGTGTTTGTGAACACAGCCAATCTGGTGTATTTTATTTTCATGTCGATAATTTAATAAAGAAAACCAAAAATACTCTTTAGTTGTATAATTCATTAATTACTTTTAAGATTTAGTTTAACCATCGTGCAAAAATATGTTAGTACATGCGGCTCAACAAAAACCTCAGCAAAAAAAGCATGAACACATTTGAACAAAACTTGCATTGCGTCATCTTTTTTCAAATTAAAAGTAAGATTCAAGAATTAAGAACAAATCTTGTGTTTCGATTCGAATTTTAACATATTAAGAAGTTTGTATATGAAATAAACTTCTTAATTAAGTACTGAATATTTAACAATCCAAAATCAAATCTTATAAAGATTCATTAAGTAATATTCTACCCGTTGCTCCTAGAGTAAAAGGGTATACTAGATTCTTTAAAAAGTATGTAACAGATAGAAGGAAGCATACCCGACCCTATAAAGAGCATATATTCTTGATCAGGATGACTAGCCGAGTCCATGTGAACATGTCCATGTCTTTCCGTCTTTTCGTATAAAATCTGTGATCTATATACAAGTTACAAAGAAAAAATTTCTTATGCAGATTCTAGTTTGCTTAAAACGTTAACACGTCCACGCTATCGCCCACAAACTGCCTGAAACCGGCACGACCACACTTTTTAAAAGTGTTTAGTATTTTGTTCATTTTTTGCCAATATCGAAATGCCAAAAAAATATCATATAAATAAATATATGTTGACTATAGTACTCTCGCTTGCTGCAGTAGTCGGCATAAGTATTTTGACAAAATAAACGCTGCACATTTTGTTAGTGAAAGTTTGATATGGTAGTATTGATTATTTTTTGAGTGTAGATATTATACAATTAGCAAGATAGAGTGCTATAGTCGAGTTCCAAGACTATCATCTAAAAAAGCAGTCAGTGAGAATGGACACCGATCAGTAAGAAACCAGTTAGGGAGAAATCAGTCAGGGAACGCGCACCTTTCAGTAAGGAATCAGTCCGTTAGAACGCTCTGAGTGATAAACCGCGTCAGAAGCGGAAGTACAAGGATAATCACTGAGAGTGAGAGGGCAGTGCAACGTGGGGATCCATCCACACGGTGAGGATACGGCAGGAGGAGACGACAAGAACCTGGCGTGGTCAGAAGGGATTGTGTAGTCAGTGGTCGTCCTTTCCTCCCTTAAATAAAGCTGATGTAAATCTGTATAGGTAATAATAAAAAAGCTAGTACAAAATTTCTCAAGCTCTTCATCAAAGGCTGCAGAGATTTTTTAGATGAATACTCGTCCACAATTGCGATGCCTTTGCTGCAAAAAACGTGGTTAAACTGTGCTTATATATCCAAAACGCTTTCTAACATTTTAAAAGTATCCCATGGCAATATGAGTTTTCAGGTTATTCCGTAACAGAAGCTCAAACAAAGGAATTATTGATCCGTTAGCTCCTACAATATTACACAAGCCGATTCTATTGTTTATCACAGCATCTGACATTAAGTACTAATTAGTACTTAAGTACTAATGAATGGATTAGCGACGGAGGTGTTTTCCTCGAGCTCCACTCAAAGCGGTAATTTTTTGTGTAAGTCCGCGGATTTAAACGCTACAAAACGGCTTACAATTTCTTAATTCTTAATAGGTGGAGCCAGTGCGTCGTAACAATCAGCTTTTGTCAGCGAACCACGATTGCTGGAGTCGACGGAAGATGGAGCCACTATTATCGCCAGCAGTGCGTCGAAGAAGTCCGCGCAAGGCAGACGTAAAAGCCGACGTGCTTCAAAGAATATATAAAATCATCTGCAGCTGAGTTGTTTTATGGGGTACCATTTGGTGGACTGCCAAACGAATTCTTCACCAACATGAATGAAACTATAGATTCTACGACATTCCTGAACAGTTTTCGAGAGCACATGCAGTAAATTCGACCAACTCCCACAGCGCACCATATCAAAAACTATTTGTAATGTGTGGGTAAACGTTATTTATTAAAAGAGGTTGGCAATCGATAAAACTATTTTTAATAGGTACAAAATCGTTTTTTATTAAAAAAAATAGTTTTATGAAATGGAAAAATGAAAATATTTAATTTAAGTGTAGGGAAGCGTCAAAAACTATTTGTAATATGTGGCTAACGTTATTTATTAAAAATAACTAGTTTATAGAGGTTGGCAATCGATAAAACTATTTTTAAAAGGTAAAAATCCTTTTTTATTGAAAATAAAATAGATATCTGAGGTGGAAAAATGAAAATATTTAATTCTAAGTGTTGGGAAACGTCAAAAACTATTTGAAATGTGTGGGTAAACGTTATTTATTAAAAATAACTAGTTTTTAGAGGTTGGCAATCGATAAAACTCTTTTTAAAAGGTACAAAATCGTTTTTTATTGAAAAAAGTAGTTTTATGAGGTGGAAAAATGAAAATATTTAATTTTAAGTGTAGGGAAGCGTCAAAAACGATTTGTAATATGTGGGTAAACGTTATTTATTAAAAAGAACTAGTTTTTAGAGGTTGGCTATCGATAAAACTATTTTTAAAAGGTAAAAAAATCGTTTTTTATTGAAAAAAATAGTTTTATGAAATGGAAAAATTAAAATATTTAATTTTAAGTGTAGGGAAGCGTTCACATATTGTATGTAAAATCGTGAAATTTAAAAATATTGTTATTTTGCGCGTCAACATATCATTGCTGTCTGTACGATTCAAATTCGTTGAACTTTAAGGTCTATCTGGCGCCTTAAAATAATTGCATTCGCAAAGCATTCGCATTCTGCTTTTATAAGCCCATCAGTCTCGTGCTTCGATTTGCAGAGTAACCGGAATACGTGTAGTCGAGTAACTCGATTATATTTATCTGTCTTATTTTATTAATAACAAATAATGAACCAAATTATTAAATCATTAAATCTTTAATCTTTTTTTATAGACTCTCCAACACAAATGGGTTCTTTGCAGTTCTTAAATATGGACTCAAAAATACGCCAATCCTTTGTACCTGATTACTCAGTTCGTGCTATATCGGAAGTGATTTATATTACAGTTAAAAGGGTTCTCTATCTTACTGCAAAAAGGGCTACATTGTTGGGAAAAATCGAAAATTAGGAACATTTTCAAGTGAGACATTCTATGACGAAGTTGAACGTCTATTACACTCTATAACAGAAGATGAAAAACCTTCTCGTCTTGCATCAAATCAAAGTACAAGACGTCTATCTATACCTAACCAAAGTATAACTTCTTCCCCAACAAATATAAATAAGTCTCCTGATTTGGTATATAATAGTGTCGACGAAATCATGCAAGACGACAGGATATTAAATAACTTAAAGCATATCGGCAATGTCTCAACAAACATAGGTTTAGTTGCTTCTGAAGTAGAGGACCTTCACAGTGGAAACCAGGATGACAAAGATACGACAGCTGCTTCCATGCCCCTTTTGCCAAAGCTAAATGATAAATTCGAAATCAGGCAAAGTAAGCTCTAAACAGAAAATGCGCGCCACAGTATATTACAGTAAATTAGTTGTTGTAAACCAATTGAAAACGTTCAACAAATATTTTCACCTTTCCCATTTTATATACCAAATAGATTTTCCAAATAGTGCATGAATATATATAAATGCATTTATTGCCTTATTTTTTATTTTCTTTAATAATCTTTAAACTTGTAGAAAAAATGAAACTTTTAAATTTGTAAACATTGAGTTGATATGCTATCGTTTTGAGAGAATTAGTGAGTAACAAAAAACTTTCCCAAAACGGTGTATGAGTATATACATAATTATAATTTATTGCCATATATTTATTTTTATAAATATATGTAACTTAAAAGTTGCCTCATAAGCTGCGTACTTAAAAGGTTTATTTTCTTAACTTAAACTTCTTTAGAAATGATCTTGGTAGGGCTAAAAACGATGTTAAAGAAATAAATTGCCTGTTGACATGAATTGCCTGTTTAAAAATATTTCTTATTAAACTTAAATGTGTTTGTGAACACAGCCAATCTGGTGTATTTTATTTTCATGTCGATAATTTAATAAAGAAAACCAAAAATACTCTTTAGTTGTATAATTCATTAATTACTTTTAAGATTTAGTTTAACCATCGTGCAAAAATATGTTAGTACACGCGGCTCAACAAAAACCTCAGCAAAAAAAGCATGAACACATTTTAACAAAACTTGCATTGCGTCATCTTTTTTCAAATTAAAAGTAAGATTCAAGAATTAAGAATAAATCTTGTGTTTCGATTCGAATTTTAACATATTAAGAAGTTTGTATATGAAATAAACTTCTTAATTATGTACTGAATATTTAACAATCCAAAATCAAATCTTATAAAGATTCATTAAGTAATATTCTGCCCGTTGCTCCTAGAGTAAAAGGGTATACTAGATTCTTTAAAAAGTATGTAACAGATACAAGGAAGCATACCGACCGACATAAAGAGCATATATTCTTGATCAGGATGACTAGCCGAGTCCGTGTGAACATGTCCATGTCTTTCCGTCTTTTCGTATAAAATCTGTGATCTATATACTAGTTACAAAGAAAAAATTTCTTATGCAGATTCTAGTTTGCTTAAAAACCCACAAACCGCCTGAAACCGGCACGACCACACTTTTTAAAAGTGTTTAGTATTTTGTTCATTTCTTGCCAATATCGAAATGCCAAAAAAATATCATATAAATAAATATATGTCGACTATAGTACTCTCGCTTGCTGCACTAGTCGGCATAAGTATTTTGACAAAATAAACGCTGCACATTTTGTTAGTGAAAGTTTGATATGGTATCGCAAGCTCTTCATCAAAGGCTGCAGAGATTTTTTAGATGAATACTCGTCCACAATTGCGATGCCTTTGCTGCAACAAACGTGGTTAAACTGTGCTTATATATCCAAAACGCTTTCTAACATTTTAAAAGTATCCCATGGCAATATGAGTTTTCAGGTTATTCCGTAACAGAAGCTCAAACAAAGGAATTATTGATCCGTTAACTCCTACAATATTACACAAGCCGATTCTATTGTTTGTCACAGCATCTGACATTAAGTACTAATAAGTACTTAAGTACTAATGAATGGATTAACGACGGAGGTGTTTTCCTCGAGCTCCAATCAAAGCGGTAATTTTTTGTGTAAGTCCGCGGATTTAAACGCTACAAAACGGCTTACAATTTCTTAATTCTTAATAGGTGGAGCCAGTGCGTCGTAACAATCAGATTTGTCAGCGAACCACGATTGCTGGAGTCGACGGAAGATGGAGCCACTATTATCGCCAGCAGTGCGTCGAAGAAGTCCGCGCAAGGCAGACGTAAAAGCCGACGTGCTTCAAAGAATATATAAAATCATCTGCAGCTGAGTTGTTTTATGGGGTACCATTTGGTGGACTGCCAAACGAATTCTTCACCAACATGAATGAAACTATAGATTCTACGACATTCCTGAACAGTTTTCGAGAGCACATGCAGTAAATTCGACCAACTCCCACAGCGCACCATATCAAAAACTATTTGTAATGTGTGGGTAAACGTTATTTATTAAAAGAGGTTGGCAATCGATAAAACTATTTTTAATAGGTACAAAATCGTTTTTTATTAAAAAAAATAGTTTTATGAAATGGAAAAATGAAAATATTTAATTTAAGTGTAGGGAAGCGTCAAAAACTATTTGTAATATGTGGCTAACGTTATTTATTAAAAATAACTAGTTTATAGAGGTTGGCAATCGATAAAACTATTTTTAAAAGGTAAAAATCCTTTTTTATTGAAAATAAAATAGATATCTGAGGTGGAAAAATGAAAATATTTAATTCTAAGTGTTGGGAAACGTCAAAAACTATTTGAAATGTGTGGGTAAGCGTTATTTATTACAAATAGCTAGTTTTTAGAGGTTGGCAATCGATAAAACTATTGTTAAAAGGTACAAAATCGTTTTTTATTGAAAAAAATAGTTTTATGAGGTGGAGAAATGAAAATATTTAATTTGAAGTGTAGGGAAGCGTCAAAAATTGTTGTAATGTGAGATTTAACGTTATTTCTTAAAAATAACAAGTTTTTAGAGGCTTGCAATCGATAAAACTATTTTTAAAAGGTAAAAATCATTTTTTATTAAAAAAATAGTTTTCTGAGGTGGAAAAATGAAAATATGTACTAAAAAACTATTTGTAATGTGTGGGTAAACGTAATTTATTAAAAAGAACTAGTTTTTAGAGGTTGGCAATCGATAAAACTATTTTTAAAAGGTAAAAAAATCGTTTTTTATTGAAAAAAATAGTTTTATGAAATGGAAAAATTAAAATATTTAATTTTAAGTGTAGGGAAGCGTTCACATATTGTATGTAAAATCGTGAAATTTAAAAATATTGTTATTTTTCGCGTCAACATATCATTGCTGTCTGTACGATTCAAATTCGTTGAACTTTAAGGTCTATCTGGCGCCTTAAAATAATCTACAATTAAAAAAATTGTTTATTAGGCTAATTGAAAAGAGCCGTCACCTTATTGCATTCGCAAAGCATTCGCATTCTGCTTTTATAAGCCCATCAGTCTCGTGCTTCGATTTGCAGAGTAACCGGAATACGTGTAGTCGAGTAACTCGATTATATTTATCTGTCTTAGTTTATTAATAACAAATAATGAACCAAATTATTAAATCATTAATCTTTTTTTATAGACTCTCCAACACAAATGGGTTCTTTGCAGTTCTTAAATATGGACTCAAAAATACGCCAATCCTTTGTACCTGATTACTCAGTTCGTGCTATATCGGAAGTGATTTATATTACAGTTAAAAGGGTTCTCTATCTTACTGCAAAAGGGCTACATTGTTGGGAAAAAGTCGAAAATCAGGAACATTTTCCAGTGAGACATTCTATGACGAAGTGGAACGTCTATTACACTCTATAACAGAAGATGAAAAGCCTTCTTGTCTTGCATCAAATCAAAGTACAAGACGTCTATCTATACCTAACCGAAGTATAACTTTTTCCCCAACAAATATAAATAAGTCTCCTGATTTGGTATATAATAGTGTCGACGAAATCATGCAAGACGACAGGAAATTAAATAACTTAAAGCATATCGGCAATGTCTCAACAAGCATAGGTTTAGTTTAGAGGACCTTCACAGTGGAAACCAGGATGACAAAGATACGACAGCTGCTTCCATGCCCCTTTTGCCAAAGCTAAATGATAAATTCGAAATCAGGCAAAGTAAGCCCTAAACAGAAAATGCGGGCCACAGTATATTACAGTAAATTAGTTGTTGTAAACCAATTGAAAACGTTCAACAAATATTTTCACCTTTCCAATTTTATATACCAAATAGATTTTCCAAACAGTGCATGAATATATATAAATGCATTTATTGCCTTATTTTTTATTTTCTTTAATATATTTATCTTTAAACTTGTAGAAAAAATGGAACTATAAAATTTGTAACCATTGAGTTGATATGCTATCGTTTTGAGAGAATTAGTGACTAAACAAAAACTTTCCCAAAACGGTGTATGAGTATATATATAATTATAATTTATTGCCATATATTTATTTTTTATAAATATATGTACCTTAAAAGTTGCCTCATAAGCTACGTACTTAAATGATTTATTTTCTTAACTTAAACTTCTTTAGAAATGATCTTGGTAGGGCTAAAAACGATGTTTAAGAAATAAATTGCCTGTTGACATGAATTGCCTGTTTAAAAATATTTCTTATTAAACTTAAATGTGTTTGTGAACACAGCCAATCTGGTGTATTTTATTTTCATGTCGATAATTTAATAAAGAAAACCAAAAATACTCTTTAGTTGTATAATTCATTAATTACTTTTAAGATTTAGTTTAACCATCGTGCAAAAATATGTTAGTACACGCGGCTCAACAAAAACCTCAGCAAAAAAAGCATGAACACATTTTAACAAAACTTGCATTGCGTCATCTTTTTTCAAATTAAAAGTAAGATTCAAGAATTAAGAATAAATCTTGTGTTCCGATTCGAATTTTAACATATTAAGAAGTTTGTATATGAAATAAACTTCTTAGTTATGTACTAAATATTTAACAATCCAAAATCAAATCTTATAAAGATTCATTAAGTAATATTCTGCCCGTTGCTCCTAGAGTAAAAGGGTATACTAGATTCTTTAAAAAGTATGTAACAGATACAAGGAAGCATACCCGACCCTATAAAGAGCATATATTCTTGATCAGGATGACTACCCGAGTCCATGTGAACATATCCATGTCTTTCCGTCTTTTCGTATAAAATCTGTGATCTAGAGAACTATACAAGTTACAAAGAAAAAATTACATATGCAGATTCTAGTTTGTTTAAAACGTTAACACGTCCACGCTATCGCCCGGCACGACCGCACTTTTCAAAAGTGTTTAGTATTTTGTTCATTTCTTGCCAATATCGAAATGCCAAAAAAATATCATATAAATAAATATATGTCGACTATAGTACTCTCGCTTGCTGCACTAGTCGGCATAAGTATTTTGACAAAATAAACGCTGCACATTTTGTTAGTGAAAGTTTGATATGGTAGTATTGATTATTTTTTGAGTGTAGAGTGAGAACGGACACCGATCATTAAGAAACCAGTTATTGAGAAATCAGTCAGTGAACGCGCACCTTTCAGTAAGGAATCAGTCCGTTAGAACGTTCTGAGTGATAAATCGCGTCAGAAGCGGAAGTACAAGGATAATCACTAAGAGTGAGAGGGCAGTGCAACGTGGGGATCCATCCACGGTGAGGATACGGCAGGAGGAGACGACAAGAACCTGGCGTGGTCAGAAGGGATTGTGTAGTCAGTGGTCGTCCTTTCCTCCCTTAAATAAAGCTGATGTAAATCCGTATAGGTAATAATAAAAAAGCTAGTACAAAATTTCGCAAGCTCTTCATCAAAGGCTGCAGTGATTTTTTAGATGAATACTCGTCCACAATTGCGATGCCTTTGCTGCAACAAACGTGGTTAAACTGTGCTTATATATCCAAAACGCTTTCTAACATTTTAAAAGTATCCCATGGCAATCTGAGTTTTCAGGTTATTCCGTAACAGAAGCTCAAACAAAGGAATTATTGATCCGTTAACTCCTACAATATTACACAAACCGATCCTATTGCTTATCACAGCATCTTACATTAAGTACTAATTAGTACTTAAGTACTAATGAATGGATTAACGACGGAGGTGTTTTCCTCGAGCTCCAATCAAAGCGGTCATTTTTTGTGTAAATCCGCGGATTTAAACGCTACAAAACGGCTTACAATTTGTGTGAAGCTTTCGCGAACTTAAGTGGTGCACTTTGCAAGCAAAAGGGCATCGAGTGGCGTGGAAATCGACGATTTTCAATCGAAAATTTTTCACGTGGGCCACTTTGTCACTGAGAGCGCTCTCTGCGATCCCATTTCTCGCGGGATTCTCTCAGCAACAGCTGATTGGATGTGGACTGTGCTAAGGTGTGTGTCTTGGGACTTTTTAATGCTACCATACCGGTCGGTTGGTGGCGCCACTCTTAATAGGTGGAGCCAGTGCGTAGTAACAATCAGCTTTTGTCAGCGAACCACGGTTGCTGGATTCGACGGAAGATGGAGACACTATTATCGCCAGCAGTGCGTCGAAGAAGTCCGCGCAAGGCAGGCGTAAAAGCCGACCTGCTTCAAAGAATATATAAAATCATCTGCAGCTAAGATGTTATATGGAGTACCATTTGGTCGACTGCCAAACGAGTTCTTCGCCAACATGGATGAAACTGTAGATTGTACGACATTCCTGAGCAGTTTTCGAGAGCACATGCAGTAAATTCGACCAACTCCCACAGCGCACCATATCAAAAACTATTTGTAATGTGTGGGTAAACGTAATTTATTAAAAATAATTAGTTTTTAGAGGTTGGCAATCGATAAAACTATTTTTAAAAGGTACAAAATCGTTTTTTATTGAAAAAAGTAGTTTTATGAGGTGGAAAAATGAAAATATTTAATTTTAAGTGTAGGGAAGCGTTTACATATTGTATGTAAAATCGTGAAATTTAAAAATATTGTTATTTTTCGCGTCAACATATCATTGCTGTCTGTACGATTCAAATTCGTAGAACTTTAAGGTCTATCTGGCGCCTTAAAATAATCTACAATTAAAAAAATTGTTTATTAGGCTAATTGAAAAGAGCCGTCACCTTATTGCATTCGCATTCTGCTTTTATAAGCCCATCAGTCTCGTGCTTCGATTTGCAGAGTAACCGGAATACGTGTAGTCGAGTAACTCGATTATATTTATCTGTCTTATTTTATTAATAACAAATAATGAACCAAATTATTAAATCATTAAATCTTTAATCTTTTTTTATAGACTCTCCAACACAAATGGGTTCTTTGCAGTTCTTAAATATGGACTCAAAAATACGCCAATCCTTTGTACCTGATTACTCAGTTCGTGCTATATCGGAAGTGATTTATATTACAGTTAAAAGGGTTCTCTATCTTACTGCAAAAAGGGCTACATTGTTGGGAAAAAGTCGAAAATCAGGAACATTTTCCAGTGAGACATTCTATGACGAAGTGGAACGTCTATTACACTCTATAACAGAATATGAAAAGCCTTTTTGTCTTGCATCAAATCAAAGTACAAGACGTCTATCTATACCTATCCGAAGTATAACTTCTTCCCCAACAATTATAAATAAGTCTCCTGATTTGGTATATAATAGTGTCGACGAAATCATGCAAGACGACAGGAAATTAAATAACTTAAAGCATATCGGCAATGTCTCAACAAGCATAGGTTTAGTTGCTTCTGAAGTAGAGGACCTTCACAGTGGAAACCAGGATGACAAAGATAAGACAGCTGCTTCCATGCCCCTTTTGCCAAAGCTAAATGATAAATTCGAAATCAGGCAAAGTAAGCCCTAAACAGAAAATGCGGGCCACAGTATATTACAGTAAATTAGTTGTTGTAAACCAATTGAAAACGTTCAACAAATATTTTCACCTTTCCCATTTTATATACCAAATAGATTTTCCAAACAGTGCATGAATATATATAAATGCATTTATTGCCTTATTTTTTATTTTCTTTAATATATTTATCTTTAAACTTGTAGAAAAAATGGAACTATAAAATTTGTAACCATTGAGTTGATATGCTATCGTTTTGAGAGAATTAGTGACTAAACAAAACTTTCCCAAAACGGTGTATGAGTATATATATAATTATAATTTATTGCCATATATTTATTTTTTATAAATATATGTACCTTAAAAATTGCCTCATAAGCTACGTACTTAAATGATTTATTTTCTTAACTTAAACTTCTTTAGAAATGATCTTGGTAGGGCTAAAAACGATGTTAAAGAAATAAATTGCCTGTTGACATGAATTGCCTGTTTAAAAATATTTCTTATTAAACTTAAATGTGTTTGTGAACACAGCCAATCTGGTGTATTTTATTTTCATGTCGATAATTTAATAAAGAAAACCAAAAATACTCTTTAGTTGTATAATTCCTTAATTACTTTTAAGATTTAGTTTAACCATCAAAATAAACGCTGCACATTTTGTTAATGAAAGTTTGATATGGTAGTATTGATTATTTTTTGAGTGTAGAGTGAGAACGGACACCGATCATTAAGAAACCAGTTAGTGAGACCGCACCTTTCAGTAAGGAATCAGTCCGTTAGAACGTTCTGAGTGATAAATCGCGTCAGAAGCGGAAGTACAAGGATAATCACTAAGAGTGATACGGCAGGAGGAGACGACAAGAACCTAGCGTGGTCAGAAGGGATTGTGTAGTCAGTGGTCGTCCTTTCCTCCCTTAAATAAAGGTGATGTAAATCCGTATAGGTAATAATAAAAAAGCTAGTACAAAATTTCGCAAGCTCTTCATCAAAGGCTGCAGTGATTTTTTAGATGAATACTCGTCCACAATTGCGATGCCTTTGCTGCAACAAACGTGGTTAAACTGTGCTTATATATCCAAAACGCTTTCTAACATTTTAAAAGTATCCCATGGCAATCTGAGTTTTCAGGTTATTCCGTAACAGAAGCTCAAACAAAGGAATTATTGATCCGTTAACTCCTACAATATTACACAAACCGATCCTATTGATTATCACAGCATCTTACATTAAGTACTAATTAGTACTTAAGTACTAATGAATGGATTAACGACGGAGGTGTTTTCCTCGAGCTCCAATCAAAGCGGTCATTTTTTGTGTAAATCCGCGGATTTAAACGCTACAAAACGGCTTACAATTTGTGTGAAGCTTTCGCGAACTTAAGTGGTGCACTTTGCAAGCAAAAGGGCATCGAGTGGCGTGGAAATCGACGATTTTCAATCGAAAATTTTTCACGTGGGCCACTTTGTCACTGAGAGCGCTCTCTGCGATCCCATTTCTCGCGGGATTCTCTCAGCAACAGCTGATTGGATGTGGACTGTGCTAAGGTGTGTGTCTTGGGACTTTTTAATGCTACCATACCGGTCGGTTGGTCGCGCCACTCTTAATAGGTGGAGCCAGTGCGTAGTAACAATCAGCTTTTGTCAGCGAACCACGGTTGCTGGATTCGACGGAAGATGGAGACACTATTATCGCCAGCAGTGCGTCGAAGAAGTCCGCGCAAGGCAGGCGTAAAAGCCGACCTGCTTCAAAGAATATATAAAATCATCTGCAGCTAAGATGTTATATGGAGTACCATTTGGTCGACTGTCAAACGAGTTCTTCGCCAACATGGATGAAACTGTAGATTCTACGACATTCCTGAGCAGTTTTCGAGAGCACATGCAGTAAATTCGACCAACTCCCACAGCGCACCATATCAAAAACTATTTGTAATGTGTGGGTAAACGTAATTTATTAAAAATAATTAGTTTTTAGAGGTTGGCAATCGATAAAACTATTTTTAAAAGGTACAAAATCTTTTTTTATTGAAAAAAGTAGTTTTATGAGGTGGTAAAATGAAAATATTTAATTTTAAGTGTAGGGAAGCGTCAAAAACTTTTTGTAATATGTGGGTAAACGTTATTTATTAAAAAGAACTAGTTTTTAGAGGTTGGCTATCGATAAAACTATTTTTAAAAGGTAAAAAAATCGTTTTTTATTGAAAAAAATAGTTTTATGAAATGGAAAAATGTAGGGAAGCGTTCACATATTGTATGTAAAATCGTGAAATTTAAAAATATTGTTATTTTTCGCGTCAACATATCATTGCTGTCTGTACGATTCAAATTCGTTGAACTTTAAGGTCTATCTGGCGCCTTAAAATAATCTACAATTCAAAAAATTGTTTATAAGGCTAATTAAAAAGAGCCGTCACCTTATTGCATTCGCAAAGCATTCGAATTCTGCTTTTATAAGCCCATCAGTCTCGTGCTTCGATTTGCAGAGTAACCGGAATACGTGTAGTCGAGTAACTCGATTATATTTATTTGTCTTATTTTATTAATAACAAATAATGAACCAAATTATTAAATCATTAATCTTTTTTTATAGACTCTCCAACACAAATGGGTTCTTTGCAGTTCTTAAATATGGACTCAAAAATACGCCCATCCTTTGTACCTGATTACTCAGTTCGTGCTATATCGGAAGTGATTTATATTACAGTTAAAAGGGTTCTCTATCTTACTGCAAAAAGGGCTACATTGTTGGGAAAAAGTCGAAAATCAGGAACATTTTCCAGTGAGACATTCTATGACGAAGTGGAACGTCTATTACACTCTATAACAGAAGATGAAAAGCCTTCTTGTCTTGCATCAAACCAAAGTACAAGACGTCTATCTATACCTAACCGAAGTATAACTTCTTCCCCAACAAATATAAATAAGTCTCCTGATTTGGTATATAATAGTGTCGACGAAATCATGCAAGACGACAGAAATTAAATAACTTAAAGCATATCGGCAATGTCTCAACAAGCATAGGTTTAGTTTAGAGGACCTTCACAGTGGAAACCAGGATGACAAAGATACGACAGCTGCTTCCATGCCCCTTTTGCCAAAGCTAAATGATAAATTCGAAATCAGGCAAAGTAAGCCCTAAACAGAAAATGCGGGCCACAGTATATTACAGTAAATTAGTTGTTGTAAACCAATTGAAAACGTTCAACAAATATTTTCACCTTTCCCATTTTATATAGCAAATAGATTTTCCAAACAGTGCATGAATATATATAAATGCATTTATTGCCTTATTTTTTATTTTCTTTAATATATTTATCTTTAAACTTGTAGAAAAAATGGAACTATAAAATTTGTAACCATTGAGTTGATATGCTATCGTTTTGAGAGAATTAGTGACTAAACAAAAACTTTCCCAAAACGGTGTATGAGTATATATATAATTATAATTTATTGCCATATATTTATTTTTTATAAATATATGTACCTTAAAAGTTGCCTCATAAGCTACGTACTTAAATGATTTATTTTCTTAACTTAAACTTCTTTAGAAATGATCTTGGTAGGGCTAAAAACGATGTTAAAGAAATAAATTGCCTGTTGACATGAATTGCCTGTTTAAAAATATTTCTTATTAAACTTAAATGTGTTTGTGAACACAGCCAATCTGGTGTATTTTATTTTCATGTCGATAATTTAATAAAGAAAACCAAAAATACTCTTTAGTTGTATAATTCCTTAATTACT
Organism: Drosophila orena; assembly: GCA_005876975.1. Classification (NCBI taxonomy): domain Eukaryota; kingdom Metazoa; phylum Arthropoda; class Insecta; order Diptera; family Drosophilidae; genus Drosophila; species Drosophila orena. Next base: position 292,236 of record VCKV01000137.1, read on the forward strand.
TTTAAGATTTAGTTTAACCATCAAAATAAACGCTGCACATTTTGTTAATGAAAGTTTGATATGGTAGTATTGATTATTTTTTGAGTGTAGAGTGAGAACGGACACCGATCATTAAGAAACCAGTTAGTGAGACCGCACCTTTCAGTAAGGAATCAGTCCGTTAGAACGTTCTGAGTGATAAATCGCGTCAGAAGCGGAAGTACAAGGATAATCACTAAGAGTGAGAGAGCAGTGCAACGTGGGGATCCATCCACGGTGAGGATACGGCAGGAGGAGACGACAAGAACCTAGCGTGGTCAGAAGGGATTGTGTAGTCAGTGGTCGTCCTTTCCTCCCTTAAATAAAGCTGATGTAAATCCGTATAGGTAATAATAAAAAAGCTAGTACAAAATTTCGCAAGCTCTTCATCAAAGGCTGCAGTGATTTTTTAGATGAATACTCGTCCACAATTGCGATGCCTTTGCTGCAACAAACGTGGTTAAACTGTGCTTATATATCCAAAACGCTTTCTAACATTTTAAAAGTATCACATGGCAATCTGAGTTTTCAGGTTATTCCGTAACAGAAGCTCAAACAAAGGAATTATTGATCCGTTAACTCCTACAATATTACACAAACCGATCCTATTGCTTATCACAGCATCTTACATTAAGTACTAATTAGTACTTAAGTACTAATGAATGGATTAACGACGGAGGTGTTTTCCTCGAGCTCCAATCAAAGCGGTCATTTTTTGTGTAAATCCGCGGATTTAAACGCTACAAAACGGCTTACAATTTGTGTGAACTCCGCGCAAGGCAGACGTAAAAGCCGACGTGCTTCAAAGAATATATAAAATCATCTGCAGCTGAGTTGTTTTATGGGGTACCATTTGGTGGACTGCCAAACGAATTCTTCACCAACATGGATGAAACTATAGATTCTACGACATTCCTGAACAGTTTTCGAGAGCACATGCAGTAAATTCGACCAACTCCCACAGCGCACCATATCAAAAACTATTTGTAATGTGTGGGTAAACGTTATTTATTAAAAGAGGTTGGCAATTTATTAAAAATAACTAGTTTATAGAGGTTGGCAATCGATAAAACTATTTTTAAAAGGTAAAAATCCTTTTTTATTGAAAATAAAATAGATATCTGAGGTGGAAAAATGAAAATATTTAATTCTAAGTGTTGGGAAACGTCAAAAACTATTTGAAATGTGTGGGTAAGCGTTATTTATTACAAATAGCTAGTTTTTAGAGGTTGGCAATCGATAAAACTATTGTTAAAAGGTACAAAATCGTTTTTTATTGAAAAAAATAGTTTTATGAGGTGGAGAAATGAAAATATTTAATTTGAAGTGTAGGGAAGCGTCAAAAATTGTTGTAATGTGAGATTTAACGTTATTTCTTAAAAATAACAAGTTTTTAGAGGCTTGCAATCGATAAAACTATTTTTAAAAGGTAAAAATCCTTTTTTATTAAAAAAATAGTTTTCTGATGTGGAAAAATGAAAATATGTAATTCTAAGTTTTGGGAAAGGTGAAAAAAACTATTTGTAATGTGTGGGTAAACGTAATTTATTAAAAATAATTAGTTTTTAGAGGTTGGCAATCGATAAAACTATTTTTAAAAGGTTCAAAATCGTTTTTTATTGAATAAAGTAGTTTTATGAGGTGGAAAAATGAAAATATTTAATTTTAAGTGTAGGGAAGCGTCAAAAACTATTTGTAATATGTGGGTAAACGTTATTTATTAAAAAGAACTAGTTTTTAGAGGTTGGCTATCGATAAAACTATTTTTAAAAGGTAAAAAAATCGTTTTTTATTGAAAAAAAATAGTTTTATGAAATGGAAAAATTAAAATATTTAATTTTAAGTGTAGGGAAGCGTTCACATATTGTATGTAAAATCGTGAAATTTAAAAATATTGTTATTTTTCGCGTCAACATATCATTGCTGTCTGTACGATTCAAATTCGTTGAACTTTAAGGTCTATCTGGCGCCTTAAAATAATCTACAATTAAAAAAATGGTTTATTAGGCTAATTGAAAAGAGCCGTCACCTTATTGCATTCGCAAAGCATTCGCATTCTGCTTTTATAAGCCCATCAGTCTCGTGCTTCGATTTGCAGAGTAACCGGAATACGTGTAGTCGAGTAACTCGATTATATTTATCTGTCTTAGTTTATTAATAACAAATAATGAACCAAATTATTAAATCATTAATCTTTTTTTATAGACTCTCCAACACAAATGGGTTCTTTGCAGTTCTTAAATATGGACTCAAAAATACGCCAATCCTTTGTACCTGATTACTCAGTTCGTGCTATATCGGAAGTGATTTATATTACAGTTAAAAGGGTTCTCTATCTTACTGCAAAAAGGGCTACATTGTTGGGAAAAAGTCGAAAATCAGGAACATTTTCCAGTGAGACATTCTATGACGAAGTGGAACGTCTATTACACTCTATAACAGAAGATGAAAAGCCTTCTTGTCTTGCATCAAATCAAAGTACAAGACGTCTATCTATACCTAACCGAAGTATAACTTCTTCCCCAACAAATATAAATAAGTCTCCTGATTTGGTATATAATAGTGTCGACGAAATCATGCAAGACGACAGGAAATTAAATAACTTAAAGCATATCGGCAATGTCTCAACAAGCATAGGTTTAGTTGCTTCTGAAGTAGAGGACCTTCACAGTGGAAACCAGGATGACAAAGATACGACAGCTGCTTCCATGCCCCTTTTGCCAAAGCTAAATGATAAATTCGAAAGTAGGCAAAGTAAGCCCTAAACAGAAAATGCGGGCCACAGTATATTACAGTAAATTAGTTGTTGTAAACCAATTGAAAACGTTCAACAAATATTTTCACCTTTCCCATTTTATATACCAAATAGATTTTCCAAACAGTGCATGAATATATATAAATGCATTTATTGCCTTATTTTTTATTTTCTTTAATATATTTATCTTTAAACTTGTAGGAAAAATGGAACTATAAAATTTGTAACCATTGAGTTGATATGCTATCGTTTTGAGAGAATTAGTGACTAAACAATAACTTTCCGAAAACGGTGTATGTGTATATATATAATTATAATTTATTGCCATATATTTATTTTTTATAAATATATGTACCTTAAAAGTTGCTTCATAAGCTACGTACTTAAATGATTTATTTTCTTAACTTAAACTTCTTTAGAAATGATCTTGGTAGGGCTAAAAACGATGTTAAAGAAATAAATTGCCTGTTGACATGAATTGCCTGCTTAAAAATATTTCTTATTAAACTTAAATGTGTTTGTGAACACAGCCAATCTGGTGTATTTTATTTTCATGTCGATAATTTAATAAAGAAAACCAAAAATACTCTTTAGTTGTATAATTCATTAATTACTTTTAAGATTTAGTTTAACCATCGTGCAAAAATATGTTAGTACATGCAGCTCAACAAAAACCTCAGCAAAAAAAGCATGAACACATTTTAACAAAACTTGCATTGCGTCATCTTTTTTCAAATTAAAAGAAAGATTCAAGAATTTAGAACAAATCTTGTGTTCCGATTCGAATTTTAACATATTAAGAAGTTTGTATATGAAATAAACTTCTTAGTTATGTACTAAATATTTAACAATCCAAAATCAAGTCTTATAAAGATTCATTAAGTAATATTCTGCCCGTTGCTCCTAGAGTAAAAGGGTATACTAGATTCTTTAAACAGTATGTAACAGATACAAGGAAGCATACCCGACCCTATAAAGAGCATATATTCTTGATCAGGATGACTACCCGAGTCCATGTGAACATATCCATGTCTTTCCGTCTTTTCGTATAAAATCTGTGATCTAGAGAACTATACAAGTTACAAAGAAAAAATTACATATGCAGATTCTAGTTTGTTTAAAACGTTAACACGTCCACGCTATCGCCCGGCACGACCGCACTTTTCAAAAGTGTTTAGTATTTTGTTCATTTCTTGCCAATATCGAAATGCCAAAAAAATATCATATAAATAAATATATGTCGACTATAGTACTCTCGCTTGCTGCACTAGTCGGCATAAGTATTTTGACAAAATAAACGCTGCACATTTTGTTAGTGAAAGTTTGATATGGTAGTATTGATTATTTTTTGAGTGTAGAGTGAGAACGGACACCGATCATTAAGAAACCAGTTAGTGAGAAATCAGTCAGTGAACGCGCACCTTTCAGTAAGGAATCAGTCCGTTAGAACGTTCAGAGTGATAAATCGCGTCAGAAGCGGAAGTACAAGGATAATCACTAAGAGTGAGAGGGCAGTGCAACGTGGGGATCCATCCACGGTGAGGATACGGCAGGAGGAGTCGACAAGAACCTGGCGTGGTCAGAAGGGATTGTGTAGTCAGTGGTCGTCCTTTCCTCCCTTAAATAAAGCTGATGTAAATCCGTATAGGTAATAATAAAAAAGCTAGTACAAAATTTCGCAAGCTCTTCATCAAAGGCTGCAGTGATTTTTTAGATGAATACTCGTCCACAATTGCGATGCCTTTGCTGCAACAAACGTGGTTAAACTGTGCTTATATATCCAAAACGCTTTCTAACATTTTAAAAGTATCCCATGGCAATCTGAGTTTTCAGGTTATTCCGTAACAGAAGCTCAAACAAAGGAATTATTGATCCGTTAACTCCTACAATATTACACAAACCGATCCTATTGCTTATCACAGCATCTTACATTAAGTACTAATTAGTACTTAAGTACTAATGAATGGATTAACGACGGAGGTGTTTTCCTCGAGCTCCAATCAAAGCGGTCATTTTTTGTGTAAATCCGCGGATTTAAACGCTACAAAACGGCTTACAATTTGTGTGAAGATTTCGCGAACTTAAGTGGTGCACTTTGCAAGCAAAAGGGCATCGAGTGGCGTGGAAATCGACGATTTTCAATCGAAAATTTTTCACGTGGGCCACTTTGTCACTGAGAGCGCTCTCTGCGATCCCATTTCTCGCGGGATTCTCTCAGCAACAGCTAATTGGATGTCGACTGTGCTAAGGTGTGTGTCTTGGGACTTTTTAATGCTACCATACCGGTCGGCTGGTGGCGCCACTCTTAATAGGTGGAGCCAGTGCGTAGTAACAATCAGCTTTTGTCAGCGAACCACGGTTGCTGGATTCGACGGAAGATGGAGACACTATTATCGCCAGCAGTGCGTCGAAGAAGTCCGCGCAAGGCAGGCGTAAAAGCCGACCTGCTTCAAAGAATATATAAAATCATCTGCAGCTAAGATGTTATATGGAGTACCATTTGGTCGACTGCCAAACGAGTTCTTCGCCAACATGGATGAAACTGTAGATTCTACGACATTCCTGAGCAGTTTTCGAGAGCACATGCAGTAAATTCGACCAACTCCCACAGCGCACCATATCAAAAACTATTTGTAATGTGTGGGTAAGCGTTATTTATTAAAAATAACTAGTTTTTAGAGGTTGGCAATCGATAAAACTATTTATAAAAGGTACAAAATCGTTTTTTATTGAATAAAATAGTTTTATGAGGTGGTAAAATAAAATATTTAATTTTAAGTGTAGGGAAGCGTCATAAACTATTTGTAATGTTCGGGTAAACGTTATTTATTAAAAATAACTAGTTTTTAGAGGTTGGCAATCGATAAAACTATTTTTAAAAGGTAAAAATCCTTTTTTATTGAAAAAAAAATAGATTTCTGAGGTGGAAAAATGAAAATATTTAATTCTAAGTGTTGGGAAACGTCAAAAACTATTTGTTATGTGTGGGTAAACGTTATTTATTAAAAATAACCAGTTTTTAGAGGTTGGCAATCGATAAAACTATTTTTAAAAGTTACAAAATTGTTTTTTATTGAAAAAAATAGTTTTATGAAATGGAAAAAGTAAAATATTTAATTTTAAGTGTAGGGAAGCGTTCACATATTGTATGTAAAATCGTGAAATTTAAAAATATTGTTATTTTGCGCGTCAACATATCATTGCTGTCTGTACGATTCAAATTCGTTGAACTTTAAGGTCTATCTGGCGCCTTAAAATAATCTACAATTAAAAAAAATTGTTTATTAGGCTAATTGAAAAGAGCCGTCACCTTTTTGCATTCGCAAAGCATTCGCATTCTGCTTTTATAAGCCCATCAGTCGTGCTTCGATTTGCAGAGTAACCGGAATACGTGTAGTCGAGTAACTCAATTATATTTATCTGTCTTATTTTATTAATAACAAATAATGAACCAAATTATTAAATCATTAAATCTTTAATCTTTTTTTATAGACTCTCCAACACAAATGGGTTCTTTGCAGTTCTTAAATATGGACTCAAAAATACGCCAATCCTTTGTACCTGATTACTCAGTTCGTGCTATATCGGAAGTGATTTATATTACAATTAAAAGGGTTCTCTATCTTACTGCAAAAAGGGCTACATTGTTGGGAAAAAGTCGAAAATCAGGAACATTTTCAAGTGAGACATTCTATGACGAAGTGGAACGTCTATTACACTCTATAACAGAAGATGAAAAGCCTTCTTGTCTTGCATCAAATCAAAGTACAAGACGTCTATCTATACCTAACCGAAGTATAACTTCGTCCCCAACAAATATAAATAAGTCTCCTGATTTGGTGTATAATAGTGTCGACGAAATCATGCAAGACGACAGGATATTAAATAACTTAAAGCATATCGGCAATGTCTCAACAAACATAGGTTTAGTTGCTTCTGAAGTAGAGGACCTTCACAGTGGAAACCAGGATGACAAAGATACGACAGCTGCTTCCATGCCCCTTTTGCCAAAGCTAAATGATAAATTCGAAATCAGGCAAAGTAAGCCCTAAACAGAAAATGCGGGCCACAGTATATTACAGTAAATTAGTTGTTGTAAACCAATTGAAAACGTTCAACAAATATTTTCACCTTTCCCATTTTATATACCAAATAGATTTTCCAAACAGTGCATGAATATATATAAATGCATTTATTGCCTTATTTTTTATTTTCTTTAATAATCTTTAAACTTGTAGAAAAAATGAAACTTTTAAATTTGTAAACATTGAGTTGATATGCTATCGTTTTGAGAGAATTAGTGAGTAACAAAAAACTTTCCCAAAACGGTGTATGAGTATATACATAATTATAATTTATTGCCATATATTTATTTTTATAAATATATGTACCTTAAAAGTTGCCTCATAAGCTACGTACTTAAGAGATTTATTTTCTTAACTTAAACTTCTTTAGAAATGATCTTGGTAGGGCTAAAAACGATGTTAAAGAAATAAATTGCCTGTTGACATGAATTGCCTGTTTAAAAATATTTCTTATTAAACTTAAATGTGTTTGTGAACACAGCCAATCTGGTGTATTTTATTTTCATGTCGATAATTTAATAAAGAAAACCAAAAATACTCTTTAGTTGTATAATTCATTTATTACTTTTAAGATTTAGTTTAACCATCGTGCAAATATATGTTAGTACATGCGGCTCAACAAAAACCTCAGCAAAAAAAGCATGAACACATTTTAAGAAAACTTGCATTGCGTCATCTTTTTTCAAATTAAAAGTAAGATTCAAGAATTAAGAACAAATCTTGTGTTCCGATTCGAGTTTTAACATATTAAGAAGTTTGTATATGAAATAAACTTCTTAATTATGTACTAAATATTTAACAATCCAAAATCAAATCTTATAAAGATTCATTAAGTAATATTCTGCCCGTTGCTCCTAGAGTAAAAGGGTATACTAGATTCTTTAAAAAGTATGTAGCAGATAGAAGGAAGCATACCCGACCCTATAAAGAGCATATATTCTTGATCAGGATGACTACCCGAGTCCATGTGAACATATCCATGTCTTTCCGTCTTTTCGTATAAAATTTGTGATCTAGAGAACTATACAAGTTACAAAGAAAAAATTACATATGCAGATTCTAGTTTGTTTAAAACGTTAACACTTCCACGCTATCGCGTGAATACTCCTCCACAATTGCGATGCCTTTGCTGCAACAAACGTGGTTAAACTGTGCTTATATATCCAAAACGCTTTCTAACATTTTAAAAGTATCCCATGGCAATCTGAGTTTTCAGGTTATTAAGTAACAGAAGCTCAAACAAAGGAATTATTGATCCGTTAACTCCTACAATATTACACAAACCGATCCTATTGCTTATCACAGCATCTGACATTGAGTACTAATTAGTACTTAAGTTTTAATGAATGGATTAACGACGGAGGTGTTTTCCTCGAGCTCCAATCAAAGCGGTCATTTTTTGTGTAAATCCGCGGATTTAAACGCTACAAAACGGCTTACAATTTGTGTGAAGTTTTCGCATTTATTGCCTTATTTTGTATTTTCTTTAATAATCTTTAAACTTGTAGAAAAAATGAAACTATAAAATTTGTAAACATTGAGTTGATATGCTATCGTTTTGAGAGAATTAGTGAGTAACAAAAAACTTTCCCAAAACGGTGTATGAGTATATACATAATTATAATTTATTGCCATATATTTATTTTTATAAATATATGTACCTTAAAAGTTGCCTCATAAGCTGCATACTTAAAAGATTTATTTTCTTAACTTAAACTTCTTTAGAAATGATCTTGGTAGGGCTAAAAACGATGTTAAAGAAATAAATTGCCTGTTGACATGAATTGCCTGTTTAAAAATATTTCTTATTAAACTTAAATGTGTTTGTGAACACAGCCAATCTGGTGTATTTTATTTTCATGTCGATAATTTAATAAAGAAAACCAAAAATACTCTTTAGTTGTATAATTCATTGATTAATTTTAAGATTTAGTTTAACCATCGTGCAAAAATATGTTAGTACATGCGGCTCAACAAAAACCTCAGCAAAAAAAGCATGAACACATTTCAACAAAACTTGCATTGCGTCATCTTTTTTTAAATTAAAAGTAAGAATCAAGAATTAAGAACAAATCTTGTGTTTCGATTCGAATTTTAACATATTAAGAAGTTTGTATATGAAATAAACTTCTTAATTATGTACTGAATATTTAACAATCCAAAATCAAATCTTATAAAGATTCATTAAGTAATAATCTGCCCGTTGCTCCTAGAGTAAAAGGGTATACTAGATTCTTTAAAAAGTATGTAACAGATACAAGGAAGCATACCCGACCCTATAAAGAGCATATATTCTTGATCAGGATGACTAGCCGAGTCCGTGTGAACATGTCCATGTCTTTCCGTCTTTTCGTATAAAATCTGTGATCTATATACTAGTTACAAAGAAAAAATTTCTTATGCAGATTCTAGTTTGCTTAAAAACTCACAAACCGCCTGAAACCGGCACGACCACACTTTTTAAAAGTGTTTAGTATTTTGTTCATTTTTTGCCAATATCGAAATGCCAAAAAAATATCATATAAATAAATATATGTCGACTATAGTACTCTCGCTTGCTGCACTAGTCGGCATAAGTATTTTGACAAAATAAACGCTGCACATTTTGTTAGTGAAAGTTTGATATGGTATCGCAAGCTCTTCATCAAAGGCTGCAGAGATTTTTTAGATGAATACTCGTCCACAATTGCGATGCCTTTGCTGCAACAAACGTGGTTAAACTGTGCTTATATATCCAAAACGCTTTCTAACATTTTAAAAGTATCCCATGGCAATATGAGTTTTCAGGTTATTCCGTAACAGAAGCTCAAACAAAGGAATTATTGATCCGTTAACTCCTACAATATTACACAAGCCGATTCTATTGTTTGTCACAGCATCTGACATTAAGTACTAATAAGTACTTAAGTACTAATGAATGGATTAACGACGGAGGTGTTTTCCTCGAGCTCCAATCAAAGCGGTAATTTTTTGTGTAAGTCCGCGGATTTAAACGCTACAAAACGGCTTACAATTTCTTAATTCTTAATAGGTGGAGCCAGTGCGTCGTAACAATCAGATTTGTCAGCGAACCACGATTGCTGGAGTCGACGGAAGATGGAGCCACTATTATCGCCAGCAGTGCGTCGAAGAAGTCCGCGCAAGGCAGACGTAAAAGCCGACGTGCTTCAAAGAATATATAAAATCATCTGCAGCTGAGTTGTTTTATGGGGTACCATTTGGTCGACTGTCAAACGAATTCTTCTCCAACATGGATGAAACTATAGATTCTACGACATTCCTGAACAGTTTTCGAGAGCACATGCAGTAAATTCGACCAACTCCCACAGCGCACCATATCAAAAACTGTTTGTAATGTGTGGGTAAACGTTATTTATTAAAAGAGGTTGGCAATCGATAAAACTATTTTTAATAGGTACAAAATCGTTTTTTATTAAAAAAAATAGTTTTATGAAATGGAAAAATGAAAATATTTAATTTAAGTGTAGGGAAGCGTCAAAAACTATTTGTAATATGTGGCTAACGTTATTTATTAAAAATAACTAGTTTATAGAGGTTGGCAATCGATAAAACTATTTTTAAAAGGTAAAAATCCTTTTTTATTGAAAATAAAATATATATCTGAGGTGGAAAAATGAAAATATTTAATTCTAAGTGTTGGGAAACGTCAAAAACTATTTGAAATGTGTGGGTAAGCGTTATTTATTACAAATAGCTAGTTTTTAGAGGTTGGCAATCGATAAAACTATTGTTAAAAGGTACAAAATCGTTTTTTATTGAAAAAAATAGTTTTATGAGGTGGAGAAATGAAAATATTTAATTTGAAGTGTAGGGAAGCGTCAAAAATTTTTGTAATGTGAGATTTAACGTTATTTCTTAAAAATAACAAGTTTTTAGAGGCTTGCAATCGATAAAACTATTTTTAAAAGGTAAAAATCCTTTTTTATTAAAAAAATAGTTTTCTGATGTGGAAAAATGAATATATGTAATTCTAAGTTTTGGGAAAGGTGAAAAAAACTATTTGTAATGTGTGGGTAAACGTAATTTATTAAAAATAATTAGTTTTTAGAGGTTGGCAATCGATAAAACTATTTTTAAAAGGTTCAAAATCGTTTTTTATTGAATAAAGTAGTTTTATGAGGTGGAAAAATGAAAATATTTAATTTTAAGTGTAGGGAAGCGTCAAAAACTATTTGTAATATGTGGGTAAACGTTATTTATTAAAAAGAACTAGTTTTTAGAGGTTGGCTATCGATAAAACTATTTTTAAAAGGTAAAAAATCGTTTTTTATTGAAAAAAATAGTTTTATGAAATGGAAAAATTAAAATATTTAATTTTAAGTGTAGGGAAGCGTTCACATATTATATGTAAAATCGTGAAATTTAAAAATATTGTTATTTTTAGCGTCAACATATCATTGCTGTCTGTACGATTCAAATTCGTTGAACTTTAAGGTCTATCTGGCGCCTTAAAATAATCTACAATTAAAAAAATTGTTTATTAGGCTAATTGAAAAGAGCCGTCACCTTATTGCGTTCGCAAAGCATTCGCATTCTGCTTTTATAAGCCCATCAGTCTCGTGCTTCGATTTGCAGAGTAACCGGAATACGTGTAGTCGAGTAACTCGATTATATTTATCTGTCTTAGTTTATTAATAACAAATAATGAACCAAATTATTAAATCATTAATCTTTTTTTATAGACTCTCCAACACAAATGGGTTCTTTGCAGTTCTTAAATATGGACTCAAAAATACGCCAATCCTTTGTACCTGATTACTCAGTTCGTGCTATATCGGAAGTGATTTATATTACAGTTAAAAGGGTTCTCTATCTTACTGCAAAAAGGGCTACATTGTTGGGAAAAAGTCGAAAATCAGGAACATTTTCCAGTGAGACATTCTATGACGAAGTGGAACGTCTATTAAACTCTATAACAGAAGATGAAAAGCCTTCTAGTCTTGCATCAAATCAAAGTACAAGACGTCTATCTATACCTAACCGAAGTATAACTTCTTCCCCAACAAATATAAATAAGTCTCCTGATTTGGTATATAATAGTGTCGACGAAATCATGCAAGACGACAGGAAATTAAATAACTTAAAGCATATCGGCAATGTCTCAACAAGCATAGGTTTAGTTTAGAGGACCTTCACAGTGGAAACCAGGATGACAAAGATACGACAGCTGCTTCCATGCCCCTTTTGCCAAAGCTAAATGATAAATTCGAAATCAGGCAAAGTAAGCCCTAAACAGAAAATGCGGGCCACAGTATATTACAGTAAATTAGTTGTTGTAAACCAATTGAAAACGTTCAACAAATATTTTCACCTTTCCCATTTTATATACCAAATAGATTTTCCAAACAGTGCATGAATATATATAAATGCATTTATTGCCTTATTTTTTATTTTCTTTAATATATTTATCTTTAAACTTGTAGAAAAAATGGAACTATAAAATTTGTAACCATTGAGTTGATATGTTATCGTTTTGAGAGAATTAGTGACTAAACAAAAACTTTCCCAAAACGGTGTATGAGTATATATATAATTATAATTTATTGCCACATATTTATTTTTTATAAATATATGTACCTTAAAAGTTGCCTCATAAGCTACTTACTTAAATGATTTATTTTCTTAACTTAAACTTCTTTAGAAATGATCTTGGTAGGGCTAAAAACGATGTTAAAGAAATAAATTGCCTGTTGACATGAATTGCCTGTTTAAAAATATTTCTTATTAAACTTAAATGTGTTTGTGAACACAGCCAATCTGGTGTATTTTATTTTCATGTCGATAATTTAATAAAGAAAACCAAAAATACTCTTTAATTGTATAATTCATTAATTACTTTTAAGATTTAGTTTAACCATCGTGCAAAAATATGTTAGTACATGCGGCTCAACAAAAACCTCAGCAAAAAAAGCATGAACACATTTTAACAAAACTTGCATTGCGTCATCTTTTTTCAAATTAAGAGTAAGATTCAAGAATTAAGAACAAATCTTGTGTTCCGATTCGAATTTTAACATATTAAGAAGTTTGTATATGAAATAAACTTCTTAGTTATGTACTAAATATTTAACAATCCAAAATCAAATCTTATAAAGATTCATTAAGTAATATTCTGCCCGTTGCTCCTAGAGTAAAAGGGTATACTAGATTCTTTAAAAAGTATTTAACAGATACAAGGAAGCATACCCGACCCTATAAAGAGCATATATTCTTGATCAGGATGACTACCCGAGTCCATGTGAACATATCCATGTCTCTCCGTCTTTTCGTATAAAATCTGTGATCTAGAGAACTATACAAGTTACAAAGAAAAAATTACATATGCAGATTCTAGTTTGTTTAAAACGTTAACACGTCCACGCTATCGCCCGGCACGACCGCACTTTTCAAAAGTGTTTAGTATTTTGTTCATTTCTTGCCAATATCGAAATGCCAAAAAAATATCATATAAATAAATATATGTCGACTATAGTACTCTCGCTTGCTGCACTAGTCGGCATAAGTATTTTGACAAAATAAACGCTGTACATTTTGTTAGTGAAAGTTTCATATGGTAGTATTGATTATTTTTTGAGTGTAGAGTGAGAACGGACATCGATCATTAAGAAACCAGTTAGTGAGAAATCAGTCAGTGAACGCGCACCTTTCAGTAAGGAATCAGTCCGTTAGAACGTTCTGAGTGATAAATCGCGTCAGAAGCGGAAGTACAAGGATAATCACTAAGAGTGAGAGGGCAGTGCAACGTGGGGATCCATCCACGGTGAGGATACGGCAGGAGGAGTCGACAAGAACCTGGCGTGGTCAGAAGGGATTGTGTAGTCAGTGGTCGTCCTTTCCTCCCTTAAATAAAGCTGATGTAAATCCGTATAGGTAATAATAAAAAAGCTAGTACAAAATTTCGCAAGCTCTTCATCAAAGGCTGCAGTGATTTTTTAGATGAATACTCGTCCACAATTGCGATGCCTTTGCTGCAACAAACGTGGTTAAACTGTGCTTATATATCCAAAACGCTTTCTAACATTTTAAAAGTATCCCATGGCAATCTGAGTTTTCAGGTTATTCCGTAACAGAAGCTCAAACAAAGGAATTATTGATCCGTTAACTCCTACAATATTACACAAACCGATCCTATTGCTTATCACAGCATCTTACATTAAGTCCTAATTAGTACTTAAGTACTAATGAATGGATTAACGACGGAGGTGTTTTCCTCGAGCTCCAATCAAAGCGGTCATTTTTTGTGTAAATCCGCGGATTTAAACGCTACAAAACGGCTTACAATTTGTGTGAAGTTTTCGCGAACTTAAGTGGTGCACTTTGCAAGCAAAAGGGCATCGAGTGGCGGGGAAATCGACGATTTTCAATCGAAAATTTTTCTCGTGGGCCACGTTGTCACTGAGAGCGCTCTCTGCGATCCCATTTCTCGCGGGATTCTCTCAGCAACAGCTGATTGGATGTGGACTGTGCTAAGGTGTGTGTCTTGGGACTTTTTAATGCTACCATACCGGTCGGTTGGTGGCGCCACTCTTAATAGGTGGAGCCAGTGCGTAGTAACAATCAGCTTTTGTCAGCGAACCACGGTTGCTGGATTCGACGGAATATGGAGCCACTATTATCGCCAGCAGTGCGTCGAAGAAGTCCGCGCAAGGCAGGCGTAAAAGCCGACCTGCTTCAAAGAATATATAAAATCATCTGCAGCTAAGATGTTATATGGAGTACCATTTGGTCGACTGCCAAACGAATTCTTCGCCAACATGGATGAAACTGTAGATTCTACGACATTCCTGAGCAGTTTTCGAGAGCACATGCAGTAAATTCGACCAACTCCCACAGCGCACCATATCAAAAACTATTTGTAATGTGTGGGTAAACGTTATTTATTAAAAATAACTAGTTTTTAGAGGTTGGCAATCGATAAAACTATTTATAAAAGGTACAAAATAGTTTTTTATTGAAAAAAATAGTTTTATGAGGTGGTAAAATAAAATATTTAATTCTACGACATTCCTGAGCAGTTTTCGAGAGCACATGCAGTAAATTCGACCAACTCCCACAGCGCACCATATCAAAAACTATTTGTAATGTGTGGGTAAACGTTATTTATTAAAAATAACTAGTTTTTAGAGGTTGGCAATCGATAAAACTATTTATAAAAGGTACAAAATAGTTTTTTATTGAAAAAAATAGTTTTATGAGGTGGTAAAATAAAATATTTAATTTTAAGTGTAGGAAAGCGTCAAAAACTATTTGTAATGTTCGGGTAAACGTTATTTATTAAAAATAACTAGTTTTTAGAGGTTGGCAATCGATAAAACTATTTTTAAAAGGTAAAAATCCTTTTTTATTGAAAAAAATTAGATTTTTGAGGTGGAAAAATGAAAATATTTAATTCTAAGTGTTGGGAAACGTCAAAAACTATTTGTTATGTGTGGGTAAACGTTATTTATTAAAAATAACCAGTTTTTAGAGGTTGGTAATCGATAAAACTATTTTTAAAAGTTACAAAATCGTTTTTTATTGAAAAAAATAGTTTTATGAGGTTGAAAAATGAAACTATTTTATTTTAAGTGTAGGCAAGCGTCAAAAACTATTTATAATGTGTGGGTAAACTTTATTTATTAAAAATAACTTGTTTTTAGAGGTGGCAATCGATAAAACTTTTTTTAAAAGGTAAAAATCCTTTTTTATTGAAAAAAAAATAGATTTCTGAGGTGGAAAAATGAAAATATTTAGTTCTAAGTGTTGGAAAACGTCTAAAACTATTTGTAATGTGTGGGTAAACGTTTTTTATTAAAAATAACTAGTTTTTAGAGGTTGGTAATCGAAAAAACTATTTTTAAAAGGTACAAAATCGTTTTTTATTGAAAAAATAGTTTTATGAAATGGAAAAATGAAAATATTTAATTTAAGTGTAGGCAAGCGTCAAGAACTGTTTTTAATATGTGGGTAAACGTTATTTATTAAAAATATCCAGTTTTTAGAGGTTGGCAATCGATAAAACTATTTTTAAAAGGTACATTATCGTCTTTTATTGAAAAAATAGTTTTATTAGGTGGAAAAATGTAAATATTTAATTTTAAGTGTTGGGAAACGTCAAAAACTATTTGTAATGTGTGGGTAAACGTTATTTATTAAAAAGAACCCGTTTTTAGAGGTTGGCAATCGAAAAAACTATTTTTAAAAGGTACAATATCGTTTTTTATTGAAAAAAATAGTTTTCTGAGGTGGAAAAATGAAAATATTTAATTCTAAGTGTTGGGAAACGTCAAAAACTATTTTTAATGTGTGGGTAAACGTTATTTATTAAAAATAACTAGTTTTTAGAGGTTGGCAATCGATTAAACTCTTTTTAAAAGGTACAAATACTTTTTTATTGAAAAAAAATAGACTTCTGAGATGGAAAAATGAAAATATTTATTTCTAAGTGTTAAGAAACGTCCAAACCTATTGGAATGTGTGGGTAAACGTTATTTATTAAGAATAACTAGTTTTTAGAGGTTGGCAATCGAAAAAACTATTTTTAAAAGGTACAAAATCGTTTTTTATTGAAAAAAAAATAGTTTTATGAAACGGAAAAATGAAAATATTTAATTTAAGTGTAGGCAAGCGTCAAGAACTATTTGTATTATATGGGTAAACGTTATTTATTAAAAATATCCTGTTCTTAGAGGTTGGCAATCGAAAAAACTATTTTTAAAAGGTACAAAATCGTTTTTTATTGAAAAAAATAGTTTTATGAAATGGAAAAATGAAAATATTTAATTTAAGTGTAGGGAAGCATCAAAAACTATTTGTAATATGTGGGTAAGCGTTATTTATTAAAAATAACTTGTTTTTAGAGGGTGGCAATCGATAAAACTATTCTTAAAAGGTAAAAATCCATTTTTATTGAAAATCAATAGATTTCTGAGGTGGAAAAATGAAAATATTTAATTCTAGGTAATGGGCAACGTCAAAAACTATTTATAATGTGTGGGTAAACTTTATTTATTAAAAATAACTTGTTTTTAGAGGGTGGCAATCGATAAAACTATTTTCAAACGGTAAAAATCCTTTTTATTGAAAAAAAAATAGATTTCTGATGTGGAAAAATGAAAATATTTATTTCTAAGTGTTGGGAAACGTTCAAAACTATTTGTAATGTGTGGGTAAGCGTTATTTATTAAAAATAACAAGTTTTTATAGGTTGGCAATCGAAAAAACTTTTTTTAAAAGGTACAAAATCGTTTTTTATTGAAAAAAATAGTTTTATGAAATGGAAAAATGAAAATATTTAATTTAAGTGTAGGCAAGCGTCAAGAACTATTTGTATTATGTGGGTAAACTTTATTTATTAAAAATAACTAGTTTTTAGAGGTTGGCAATCGATAAAACTATTTTTAAAAGGTAAAAATCCTTTTTTATTGAAAAAAAATAGACTTCTGAGGTGGAAAAATGAAAATATTTATTTCTAAGTGTTGGGAAACGTCCAAAACTATTTTTAATAAGTGGGTAAACGTTATTTATTAAAAATAACTAGTTTTTAGAGGTTGGCAATCGATTAAACTTTTTTTAAAAGGTAAAAATACTTTTTTATTGAAAAAAAATAGACTTCTGAGATGGAAAAATGAAAATATTTATTTCTAAATGTTGGGAAACGTCCAAAACTATTTGTAATGTGTGGGTAAACTTTTTTTTTGTAATATGTGGGTAAACGTTATTTATTAAAAATATCCAGTTTTTAGAGGTTGGCAATCGATAAAACTAAAAAAATAAAAGGTACAAAATCGTTTTTTATTGAAAAAAATAGTTTTATGAGGTGGAAAAATGAAACTATTTAATTTTAAGTGTAGGGAAGCGTCAAAAACTATTTGTAATGTGTGGGTAAACGTTATTTATTAAAAATAACTTGTTTTTAGAGGGTGGCAATCGATAAAACTATTTTTAAAAGGTAAAAATCCATTTTTATTGAAAATCAATAGATTTCTGAGGTGGAAAAATGAAAATATTTAATTATAAGTAATGGGCAACGTCAAAAACTATTTGTTATGTGTGGGTAAACGTTATTTATTAAAAATAACTAGTTTTTAGAGGTTGGCAATCGATAAAACTATTTTTAAAAGGTATAAAATCGTTTTTTATTGAAAAAATAGTTTTATGAGGTGGAAAAATGTAAATATTTTATTTTAAGTGTAGGTTAGCGTCAAAAACTATTTATAATGTGTGGGTAAACTTTATTTATTAAAAATAACTTGTTTTTAGAGGGTGGCAATAGATAAAACTATTTTTAAAAGGTAAAAATCCTTTTTTATTGAAAAAAATAGATTTCTGAAGTGGAAAAATGAAAATATTTATTTCTAAGTGTTGGGAAACGTTCAAAACTATTTGTAATGTGTGGGTAAGCGTTATTTATTAAAAATAACAAGTTTTTATAGGTTGGCAATCGAAAAAACTATTTTAAAAAGGTACAAAATCGTTTTTTATTGAAAAAAATAGTTTTATGAAATGGAAAAATGAAAATATTTAATTTAAGTGTAGGCAAGCGTCAAGAACTATTTGTATTATGTGGGTAAACGGTATTTATTAATAATATCCAGTTTTTAGAGGTTGGCAATCGATAAAACTATTTTTAAAAGTTACAAAATCGTTTTTTATTGAAAAAAATAGTTTTATGAGGTGGAAAAATGAAAATATTTAGTTTTAAGTGTAGGGAAGCGTCAAAAACTATTTGTAATGCGTGGTTAAACGTTATTTATTAAAAATAACTTCTTTTTAGAGGCTGGCAATCGATAAAACTATTTTTAAAAGGTAAAAATCCTTTTTTATTGAAAAAAATAGACTTCTGAGATGGAAAAATGAAAATATTTATTTCTAAGTGTTGAGAAACGTCCAAACCTATTGGAATGTGTGGGTAAACGTTATTTATTAAGAATAACTAGTTTTTAGAGGTTGGCAATCGAAAAAACTATTTTTAAAAGGTACAAAATCGTTTTTTATTGAAAAAAAAAAAGTTTTATGAAACGGAAAAATGGAAATACTTAATTTAAGTGTAGGCAAGCGTCAAGAACTATTTGTATTATGTGGGTAAACGTTATTTATTAAAAATATCCTGTTCTTAGAGGTTGGCAATCGAAAAAACTATTTTTAAAAGGTACAAAATCGTTTTTTATTGAAGAAAATAGTTTTATGAAATGGAAAAATGAAAATATTTAATTTAAGTATAGGGAAGCGTCAAGAACTATTTGTATTATGTGGGTAAACGTTATTTATTAAAAATATCCAGTTTTCAGAGGTTGGCAATCGATAAAACTATTTTTAAAAGTTACAAAATCGTTTTTTATTGAAAAAAATAGTTTTATGAGGTGGGAAAATGAAAATATTTAATTTTAAGTGTAGGGAAGCGTCAAAAACTATTTGTAATGCGTGGTTAAACGTCATTTATTAAAAATAACTTCTTTTTAGAGGCTGGCAACCGATAAAACTATTTTTAAAAGGTAAAAATCCTTTTTTATTGAAAAAAATAGATTTCTGAGGTGGAAAAATGAAAATATTGAATTCTAAGTGTTGGGAAGCGTCAAAAACTATTTGTAATGTGTGGGTAAGCGTTATTTATTAAAAATAACTAGTTTTTAGAGGTTGGCAATCGATTAAACTCTTTTTAAAAGGTAAAAATACTTTTTTATTGAAAAAAAATAGACTTCTGAGATGGAAAAATGAAAATATTTATTTCTAAGTGTTGGGAAACGTCCAAACCTATTGGAATGTGTGGGTAAACGTTATTTATTAAGAATAACTAGTTTTTAGAGGTTGGCAATCGAAAAAACTATTTTTAAAAGGTACAAAATCGTTTTTTATTGAAAAAAATAGTTTTATGAAATGGAAAAATGAAAATATTTAATTTAAGTGTAGGGAAGCATCAAAAATTATTTGTAATATGTGGGTAAACGTTATTTATTAAAAATATCCAGTTTTTAGAGGTTGGCAATCGATAAAACTATTTTTAAAAGGTTCAAAATCGTTTTTTATTGAAAAAAATAGTTTAATGAGGTGGAAACATGAATCTATTTAATTTTAAGTGTAGAGAAGCGTCAAAAACTATTTGTAATGTGTGGGTAAACGTTATTTATTAAAAATAACTTGTTTTTAGAGGGTGACAATCGATAAAACTATTTTTAAAAGGTAAAAATCCATTTTTATTGAAAATCAATAGATTTCTGAGGTGTAAAAATGAAAATATTTAATTCTAGGTAATGGGCAACGTCAAAAACTATTTGTAATGTGTGGGTAAACGTTATTTATTAAAAATAACTAGTTTTTAGAGGTTGGCAATCGATAAAACTATTTTTAAAAGGTATAAAATCGTTTTTTATTGAAAAAATAGTTTTATGAGGTGGAAAAATGTAAATATTTAATTTTAAGTGTAGGGAAGCGTCAAAAACTATTTATAATGTGTGGGTAAGCTTTATTTATTAAAAATAACTTATTTTTAGAGGGTGGCAATCGATAAAACTATTTTCAAAAGGTAAAAATCCTTTTTTATTGAAAAAAAATAGATTTCTGAGGTGGAAAAATGAAAATATTTATTTCTAAGTGTTGGGAAGCGTTCAAAAAAATTTGTAATGTGTGGGTAAGCGTTATTTATTAAAAATAACAAGTTTTTATAGGTTGGCAATCGAAAAAACTTTTTTTAAAAGGTACAAAATCGTTTTTTATTGAAAAAAATAGTTTTATGAAATGGAAAAATGAAAATATTTAAATTAAGTGTAGGCAAGCGTCAAGAACTATTTGTATTATGTGGGTAAACGTTATTTATTAAAAATGTCCAGTTTTTAGAGGTTGGCAATCGATAAAACTATTTTTAAAAGTTACAAAATCGTTTTTTATTGAAAAAAATAGTTTTATGAGGTGGAAAAATGAAAATATTTAATATTAAGAGTAGGGAAGCGTCAAAAACTATTTGTAATGCGTGGTTAAACGTTATTTATTAAAAATAACTAGTTTTTAGAGGTTGGCAATCGATAAAACTATTTTTAAAAGGTAAAAATCCTTCTTTATTGAAAAAGAATAGACTTCTGAGGTGGAAAAATGAAAATATTTATTTCTAAGTGTTGGGAAACGTCCAAAACTATTTTTAATAAGTGGGTAAACGTTATTTATTAAAAATATCCAGTTTTTAGAGGTTGGCAGTCGATTAAACTCTTTTTAAAAGGTAAAAATACTTTTTTATTGAAAAAAATAGACTTCTGAGATGGAAAAATGAAAATATTTATTTCTAAATGTTGGGAAACGTCCAAAACTATTTGTAATGTGTGGGTAAACTTTTTTTTTGTAATATGTGGGTAAACGTTATTTATTAAAAATATCCAGTTTTTAGAGGTTGGCAATCGATAAAACTATTTTAAAAGGTACAAAATCGTTTTTTATTGAAAAAAATAGTTTTATGAGGTAGAAAAATGAAACTATTTAATTTTAAGTGTAGGGAAGCGTCAAAAACTATTTGTAATGTGTGGGTAAACGTTATTTATTAAGAATAACTTGTTTTTAGAGGGTGGCAATCGATAAAACTATTTTTAAAAGGTAAAAATCCATTTTTATTGAAAATCAATAGATTTCTGAGGTGGAAAAATGAAAACATTTAATTATAAGTAATGGGCAACGTCAAAAACTATTTGTTATGTGTGGGTAAACGTTATTTATTAAAAATAACTAGTTTTTCGAGGTTGGCAATCGATAAAACTATTTTTAAAAGGTATAAAATCGTTTTTTATTGAAAAAAAATAGATTTCTGAGGTGGAAAAATGAAAATATTTATTTCTAAGTGTTGGGAAACGTTCAAAACTATTTGTAATGTGTGGGTAAGCGTTATTTATTAAAAATAACAAGTTTTTATAGGTTGGCAATCGAAAAAACTATTTTTAAAAGGTACAAAATCGTTTTTTATTGAAAAAAATAGTTTAATGAAATGGAAAAATGAAAATATTTAATTTAAGTGTAGGCAAGCGTCAAGAACTATTTGTATTATGTGGGTAAACGTTATTTATTAAAAATATCCAGTTTTTAGAGGTTGGCAATCGATAAAACTATTTTTAAAAGGTATAAAATCGTTTTTTATTGAAAAAATAGTTTTATGCGGTGGAAAAATGTAAATATTTAATTTTAAGTGTAGGGAAGCGTCAAAACCTATTTATAATGTGTGGGTAAACTTTATTTATTAAAAATAACTTGTTTTTAGAGGGTGGCAATCGATAAAACTATTTTTAAAAGGTAAAAATCCTTTTTTATTGAAAAAAAATAGATTTCTGAGGTGGAAAAATGAAAATATTTATTTCTAAGTGTTGGGAAACGTTCAAAACTATTTGTAATGTGTGGGTAAGCGTTATTTATTAAAAATAACAAGTTTTTATAGGTTGGCAATCGAAAAAACTATTTTTAAAAGGTACAAAATCGTTTTTTATTGAAAAAAATAGTTTAATGAAATGGAAAAATGAAAATATTTAATTTAAGTGTAGGCAAGCGTCAAGAACTATTTGTATTATGTGGGTAAACGTTATTTATTAAAAATATCCAGTTTTTAGAGGTTGGCAATCGATAAAACTATTTTTAAAAGTTACAAAATCGTTTTTTATTGAAAAAAATAGTTTTATGAGGTGGAAAAATAAAAATATTTAGTTTTAAGTGTTGGGAAACGTCAAAAACTATTTTTAATGTGTGGGTAAACGTTATTTATTAAAAATAACTGGTTTTTAGAGGTTGGCAATCGATTAAACTCCTTTTAAAAGGTAAAAATTTTTTTTTTATTGAAAAAAAAAATAGATTTCTGAGGTGGAAAAATGAAAATATTTAATTCTAAGTGTTGGGAAACGTCAAAAACTATTTGTAATGTGTGGGTAAACGTTATTTATTAAGAATAACTAGTTTTTAGAGGTTGGCAATCGAAAAAACTATTTCTAAAAGGTACACAATCGTTTTTTATTGAAAAAAATAGTTTTATGAAACGGAAAAATGAAAATATTTAATTTAAGTGTAGGCAAGCGTCAAGAACTATTTGTATTATGTGGGTAAACGTTATTTATTAAAAATATCCTGTTTTTAGAGGTTGGCAATCGAAAAAACTATTTTTAAAAGGTACAAAATCGTTTTTTATTGAAAAAAATAGTTTTATGCAATGGAAAAATAAAAATATTTAATTTAAGTGTAGGGAAGCGTCAAAAACTATTTGTAATATGTGTGTAAACGTTATTTATTAAAAATATCTAGTTTTTAGAGGTTGGCAATCGATAAAACTATTTTTAAAAGGTACAAAATCGTTTTTTATTGAAAAAAATAGTTTTATGAGGTGGAAAAATGAAACTATTTAATTTTAAGTGTAGGGAAGCGTCAAAAACTATTTGTAATGTGTGGGTAAACGTTATTTATTAAAAATAACTAGTTTTTAGAGGGTGGCAATCGATAAAACTATTTTTGAAAGGTAAAAATCCATTTTTATTGAAAATCAATAGATTTCTGAGGTGGAAAAATGAAAATATTTAATTCTAAGTAATGGTCAACGTCAAAAACTATTTGTAATGTGTGGGTAAACGTTATTTATCGATAAAACTATTTTTAAAAGGTAAAAATCCTTTTTTATTGAAAAAAATAGACTTCTGAGATGGAAAAATGAAAATATTTATTTCTAAGTGTTGAGAAACGTCCAAACCTATTGGAATGTGTGGGTAAACGTTATTTATTAAGAATAACTAGTTTTTAGAGGTTGGCAATCGAAAAAACTATTTTTAAAAGGTACAAAATCGTTTTTTATTGAAAAAAAAAAGTTTTATGAAACGGAAAAATGGAAATACTTAATTTAAGTGTAGGCAAGCGTCAAGAACTATTTGTATTATGTGGGTAAACGTTATTTATTAAAAATATCCTGTTCTTAGAGGTTGGCAATCGAAAAAACTATTTTTAAAAGGTACAAAATCGTTTTTTATTGAAGAAAATAGTTTTATGAAATGGAAAAATGAAAATATTTAATTTAAGTATAGGGAAGCGTCAAGAACTTCTTGTATTATGTGGGTAAACGTTATTTATTAAAAATATCCAGTTTTCAGAGGTTGGCAATCGATAAAACTATTTTTAAAAGTTACAAAATCGTTTTTTATTGAAAAAAATAGTTTTATGAGGTGGGAAAATGAAAATCATTAATTTTAAGTGTAGGGAAGCGTCAAAAACTATTTGTAATGCGTGGTTAAACGTCATTTATTAAAAATAACTTCTTTTTAGAGGCTGGCAACCGATAAAACTATTTTTAAAAGGTAAAAATCCTTTTTTATTGAAAAAAATAGATTTCTGAGGTGGAAAAATGAAAATATTGAATTCTAAGTGTTGGGAAGCGTCAAAAACTATTTGTAATGTGTGGGTAAGCGTTATTTATTAAAAATAACTAGTTTTTAGAGGTTGGCAATCGATTAAACTCTTTTTAAAAGGTAAAAATACTTTTTTATTGAAAAAAAATAGACTTCTGAGATGGAAAAATGAAAATATTTATTTCTAAGTGTTGGGAAACGTCCAAACCTATTGGAATGTGTGGGTAAACGTTATTTATTAAGAATAACTAGTTTTTAGAGGTTGGCAATCGAAAAAACTATTTTTAAAAGGTACAAAATCGTTTTTTATTGAAAAAAATAGTTTTATGAAATGGAAAAATGAAAATATTTAATTTAAGTGTAGGGAAGCATCAAAAACTATTTGTAATATGTGGGTAAACGTTATTTATTAAAAATATCCAGTTTTTAGAGGTTGGCAATCGATAAAGCTATTTTTAAAAGGTTCAAAATCGTTTTTTATTGAAAAAAATAGTTTAATGAGGTGGAAACATGAATCTATTTAATTTTAAGTGTAGAGAAGCGTCAAAAACTATTTGTAATGTGTGGGTAAACGTTATTTATTAAAAATAACTTGTTTTTAGAGGGTGGCAATCGATAAAACTATTTTTAAAAGGTAAAAATCCATTTTTATTGAAAAAAATAGATTTCTGAGGTGTAAAAATGAAAATATTGAATTCTAAGTGTTGGGAAGCGTCAAAAACTATTTGTAATGTGTGGGTAAGCGTTATTTATTAAAAATAACTAGTTTTTAGAGGTTGGCAATCGATTAAACTCTTTTTAAAAGGTAAAAATACTTTTTTATTGAAAAAAAATAGACTTCTGAGATGGAAAAATGAAAATATTTATTTCTAAGTGTTGGGAAACGTCCAAACCTATTGGAATGTGTGGGTAAACGTTATTTATTAAGAATAACTAGTTTTTAGAGGTTGGCAATCGAAAAAACTATTTTTAAAAGGTACAAAATCGTTTTTTATTGAAAAAAATAGTTTTATGAAATGGAAAAATGAAAATATTTAATTTAAGTGTAGGGAAGCATCAAAAACTATTTGTAATATGTGGGTAAACGTTATTTATTAAAAATATCCAGTTTTTAGAGGTTGGCAATCGATAAAACTATTTTTAAAAGGTTCAAAATCGTTTTTTATTGAAAAAAATAGTTTAATGAGGTGGAAACATGAATCTATTTAATTTTAAGTGTAGAGAAGCGTCAAAAACTATTTGTAATGTGTGGGTAAACGTTATTTATTAAAAATAACTTGTTTTTAGAGGGTGGCAATCGATAAAACTATTTTTAAAAGGTAAAAATCCATTTTTATTGAAAATCAATAGATTTCTGAGGTGGAATAATGAAAATATTTAATTCTAGGTAATGGGCAACGTCAAAAACTATTTGTAATGTGTGGGTAAACGTTATTTATTAAAAATAACTAGTTTTTAGAGGTTGGCAATCGATAAAACTATTTTTAAAAGGTATAAAATCGTTTTTTATTGAAAAAATAGTTTTATGAGGTGGAAAAATGTAAATATTTAATTTTAAGTGTAGGGAAGCGTCAAAAACTATTTATAATGTGTGGGTAAGCTTTATTTATTAAAAATAACTTGTTTTTAGAGGGTGGCAATCGATAAAACTATTTTCAAAAGGTAAAAATCCTTTTTTATTGAAAAAAAATAGATTTCTGAGGTGGAAAAATGAAAATATTTATTTCTAAGTGTTGGGAAGCGTTCAAAACTATTTGTAATGTGTGGGTAAGCGTTATTTATTAAAAATAACAAGTTTTTATAGGTTGGCAATCGAAAAAACTTTTTTTAAAAGGTACAAAATCGTTTTTTATTGAAAAAAATAGTTTTATGAAATGGAAAAATGAAAATATTTAAATTAAGTGTAGGCAAGCGTCAAGAACTATTTGTATTATGTGGGTAAACGTTATTTATTAAAAATATCCAGTTTTTAGAGGTTGGCAATCGATAAAACTATTTTTAAAAGTTACAAAATCGTTTTTTATTGAAAAAAATAGTTTTATGAGGTGGAAAAATGAAAATATTTAATATTAAGAGTAGGGAAGCGTCAAAAACTATTTGTAATGCGTGGTTAAACGTTATTTATTAAAAATAACTAGTTTTTAGAGGTTGGCAATCGATAAAACTATTTTTAAAAGGTAAAAATCCTTTTTTATTGAAAAAAATAGACTTCTGAGGTGGAAAAATGAAAATATTTATTTCTAAGTGTTGGGAAACGTCCAAAACTATTTTTAATAAGTGGGTAAACGTTATTTATTAAAAATATCCAGTTTTTAGAGGTTAGCAGTCGATTAAACTCTTTTTAAAAGGTAAAAATACTTTTTTATTGAAAAAAATAGACTTCTGAGATGGAAAAATGAAAATATTTAGTTCTAAATGTTGGGAAACGTCCAAAACTATTTGTAATGTGTGGGTAAACTTTTTTTTTGTAATATGTGGGTAAACGTTATTTATTAAAAATATCCAGTTTTTAGAGGTTGGCAATCGATAAAACTATTTTAAAAGGTACAAAATCGTTTTTTATTGAAAAAAATAGTTTTATGAGGTAGAAAAATGAAACTATTTAATTTTAAGTGTAGGGAAGCGTCAAAAACTATTTGTAATGTGTGGGTAAACGTTATTTATTAAAAATAACTAGTTTTTCGAGGTTGGCAATCGATAAAACTATTTTTAAAAGGTATAAAATCGTTTTTTATTGAAAAAATAGTTTTATGAGGTGGAAAAATGTAAATATTTAATTTTAAGTGTAGGGAAGCGTCAAAACCTATTTATAATGTGTGGGTAAACTTTATTTATTAAAAATAACTTGTTTTTAGAGGGTGGCAATCGATAAAACTATTTTTAAAAGGTAAAAATCCTTTTTTATTGAAAAAAAATAGATTTCTGAGGTGGAAAAATGAAAATATTTATTTCTAAGTGTTGGGAAACGTTCAAAACTATTTGTAATGTGTGGGTAAGCGTTATTTATTAAAAATAACAAGTTTTTATAGGTTGGCAATCGAAAAAACTATTTTTAAAAGGTACAAAATCGTTTTTTATTGAAAAAAATAGTTTAATGAAATGGAAAAATGAAAATATTTAATTTAAGTGTAGGCAAGCGTCAAGAACTATTTGTATTATGTGGGTAAACGTTATTTATTAAAAATATCCAGTTTTTAGAGGTTGGCAATCGATAAAACTATTTTTAAAAGTTACAAAATCGTTTTTTATTGAAAAAAATAGTTTTATGAGGTGGAAAAATGAAAATATTTAATATTAAGAGTAGGGAAGCGTCAAAAACTATTTGTAATGCGTGGTTAAACGTTATTTATTAAAAATAACTAGTTTTTAGAGGTTGGCAATCGATAAAACTATTTTTAAAAGGTAAAAATCCTTTTTTATTGAAAAAAAATAGACTTCTGAGGTGGAAAAATGAAAATATTTATTTCTAAGTGTTGGGAAACGTCCAAAACTATTTTTAATAAGTGGGTAAACGTTATTTATTAAAAATATCCAGTTTTTAGAGGTTGGCAGTCGATTAAACTCTTTTTAAAAGGTACAAATACTTTTTTATTGAAAAAAATAGACTTCTGAGATGGAAAAATGAAAATATTTATTTCTAAATGTTGGGAAACGTCCAAAACTATTTGTAATGTGTGGGTAAACTTTTTTTTTGTAATATGTGGGTAAACGTTATTTATTAAAAATATCCAGTTTTTAGAGGTTGGCAATCGATAAAACTATTTTAAAAGGTACAAAATCGTTTTTTATTGAAAAAAATAGTTTTATGAGGTAGAAAAATGAAACTATTTAATTTTAAGTGTAGGGAAGCGTCAAAAACTATTTGTAATGTGTGGGTAAACGTTATTTATTAAAAATAACTTGTTTTTAGAGGGTGGCAATCGATAAAACTATTTTTAAAAGGTAAAAATCCATTTTTATTGAAAATCAATAGATTTCTGAGGTGGAAAAATGAAAACATTTAATTATAAGTAATGGGCAACGTCAAAAACTATTTGTTATGTGTGGGTAAACGTTATTTATTAAAAATAACTAGTTTTTCGAGGTTGGCAATCGATAAAACTATTTTTAAAAGGTATAAAATCGTTTTTTATTGAAAAAATAGTTTTATGCGGTGGAAAAATGTAAATATTTAATTTTAAGTGTAGGGAAGCGTCAAAACCTATTTATAATGTGTGGGTTAACTTTATTTATTAAAAATAACTTGTTTTTAGAGGGTGGCAATCGATAAAACTATTTTTAAAAGGTAAAAATCCTTTTTTATTGAAAAAAAATAGATTTCTGAGGTGGAAAAATGAAAATATTTATTTCTAAGTGTTGGGAAACGTTCAAAACTATTTGTAATGTGTGGGTAAGCGTTATTTATTAAAAATATCCAGCTTTTAGAGGTTGGCAATCGATAAAACTATTTTTAAAAGGTACAAAATCGTTTTTTATTGAAAAAAATAGTTTTATGAGGTAGAAAAATGAAACTATTTAATTTTAAGTGTAGGGAAGCGTCAAAAACTATTTGTAATGTGTGGGTAAACGTTATTTATTAAAAATAACTTGTTTTTAGAGGGTGGCAATCGATAAAACTATTTTTAAAAGGTAAAAATCCATTTTTATTGAAAATCAATAGATTTCTGAGGTGGAAAAATGAAAACATTTAATTATAAGTAATGGGCAAAGTCAAAAACTATTTGTTATGTGTGGGTAAACGTTATTTATTAAAAATAACTAGTTTTTCGAGGTTGGCAATCGATAAAACTATTTTTAAAAGGTATAAAATCGTTTTTTATTGAAAAAATAGTTTTATGAGGTGGAAAAATGTAAATATTTAATTTTAAGTGTAGGGAAGCGTCAAAACCTATTTATAATGTGTGGGTAAACTTTATTTATTAAAAATAACTTGTTTTTAGAGGGTGGCAATCGATAAAACTATTTTTAAAAGGTAAAAATCCTTTTTTATTGAAAAAAAATAGATTTCTGAGGTGGAAAAATGAAAATATTTATTTCTAAGTGTTGGGAAACGTTCAAAACTATTTGTAATGTGTGGGTAAGCGTTATTTATTAAAAATATCCAGCTTTTAGAGGTTGGCAATCGATAAAACTATTTGTATTATGTGGGTAAACGTTATTTATTAAAAATATCCAGTTTTTAGAGGTTGGCAATCGATAAAACCATTTTTAAAAGTTACAAAATCGTTTTTTATTGAAAAAAATAGTTTTATGAGGTGGAAAAATAAAAATATTTAGTTTTAAGTGTTGGGAAACGTCAAAAACTATTTTTAATGTGTGGGTAAACGTTATTTATTAAAAATAACTGGTTTTTAGAGGTTGGCAATCGATTAAACTCCTTTTAAAAGGTAAACATTTTTTTTTTATTGAAAAAAAAAATAGATTTCTGAGGTGGAAAAATGAAAATATTTAATTCTAAGTGTTGGAAAACGTCAAAAACTATTTGTAATGTGTGGGTAAACGTTATTTATTAAAAATAACTAGTTTTTAGAGGTAGGCAATCGATTAAACTCTTTTTAAAAGGTAAAAATACTTTTTATTGAAAAAAAATAGACTTCAGAGATGGAAAAATGAAAATATTTATTTCTAAGTGTTGGGAAACGTCCAAAACTATTTGTAATGTGTGGGTAAACGTTATTTATTAAGAATAACTAGTTTTTAGAGGTTGGCAATCGAAAAAACTATTTCTAAAAGGTACACAATCGTTTTTTATTGAAAAAAAAGTTTTATGAAACGGAAAAATGAAAATATTTAATTTAAGTGTAGGCAAGCGTCAAGAACTATTTGTATTATGTGGGTAAACGTTATTTATTAAAAATATCCTGTTTTTAGAGGTTGGCAATCGAAAAAAATATTTTTTAAAGGTACAAAATCGTTTTTTATTGAAAAAAATAGTTTTATGCAATGGAAAAATAAAAATATTTAATTTAAGTGTAGGGAAGCGTCAAAAACTATTTGTAATATGTGTGTAAACGTTATTTAATAAAAATATCTAGTTTTTAGAGGTTGGCAATCGATAAAACTATTTTTAAAAGGTACAAAATCGTTTTTTATTGAAAAAAATAGTTTTATGAGGTGGAAAAATGAAACTATTTAATTTTAAGTGTAGGGAAGCGTCAAAAACTATTTGTAATGTGTGGGTAAACGTTATTTATTAAAAATAACTAGTTTTTAGAGGGTGGCAATCGATAAAACTATTTTTGAAAGGTAAAAATCCATTTTTATTGAAAATCAATAGATTTCTGAGGTGGAAAAATGAAAATATTTAATTCTAAGTAATGGGCAACGTCAAAAACTATTTGTAATGTGTGGGTAAACGTTATTTATTAAAAATAACTTCTTTTTAGAGGCTGGCAATCGATAAAACTATTTTTAAAAGGTAAAAATCCTTTTTTATTGAAAAAAATAGATTTCTGAGGTGGAAAAATGAAAATATTTAATTCTAAGTGTTGGGAAGCGTCAAAAACTATTTGTAATGTGTGGGTAAACGTTATTTATTAAAATTAACTTCTTTTTAGAGGTTGGCAATCGATTAAACTATTTTTAATAGGTACAAAATCGTTTTTTATTGAAAAAAAAAATAGTTTTATGAGGTGGAAAATGTAAATATTTAATATTTATATTTATTTGTAATGTGTGGGTAAACGTTATTTATTAAAAATAATTTGTTTTTATAGGGTGGCAATCGATAAAAGTATTTTTAATAGGTAAAAATCCTTTTTTCTTGAAAAAAAAATAGATTTCTGAGGTGGAAAAATGAAAATATTTAATTTTAAGTGTAGGGAAGCGTCAAAAACTATTTATAATGTGTGGGTAAACTTTATTTATTAAAAATAACTTGGTTTTAGAGGTTGGCAATCGATAAAACTATTTTTAAAAGGTAAAAATCCTTTTTTATTGAAAAAAAATAGATTTCTGAGGTGGAAAAATGAAAATATTTAATTCTAAGTGTTGGGAAACGTCAAAAACGTCAAGAACTATTTGTATTATGTGGGTAAACGTTATTTATTAAAAATATCCAGTTTTTAGAGGTTGGCAATCGATAAAACTATTTTTAAAAGTTACAAAATCGTTTTTTATTGAAAAAAATAGTTTTATGAGGTGGAAAAATAAAAATATTTAGTTTTAAGTGTTGGGAAACGTCAAAAACTATTTTTAATGTGTGGGTAAACGTTATTTATTAAAAATAACTGGTTTTTAGAGGTTGGCAATCGATTAAACTCCTTTTAAAAGGTAAAAATTTTTTTTTATTGAAAAAAAAAATAGATTTCTGAGGTGGAAAAATGAAAATATTTAATTCTAAGTGTTGGGAAACGTCAAAAACTATTTGTAATGTGTGGGTAAACGTTATTTATTAAAAATAACTAGTTTTTAGAGGTAGGCAATCGATTAAACTCTTTTTAAAAGGTAAAAATACTTTTTATTGAAAAAAAATAGACTTCTGAGATGGAAAAATGAAAATATTTATTTCTAAGTGTTGGGAAACGTCCAAAACTATTTGTAATGTGTGGGTAAACGTTATTTATTAAGAATAACTAGTTTTTAGAGGTTGGCAATCGAAAAAACTATTTCTAAAAGGTACACAATCGTTTTTTATTGAAAAAAATAGTTTTATGAAACGGAATAATGAAAATATTTAATTTAAGTGTAGGCAAGCGTCAAGAACTATTTGTATTATGTGGGTAAACGTTATTTATTAAAAATATCCTGTTTTTAGAGGTTGGCAATCGAAAAAACTATTTTTAAAAGGTACAAAATCGTTTTTTATTGAAAAAAATAGTTTTATGAGGTGGAAAAATGAAACTATTTAGTTTTAAGTGTAGGGAAGCGTAAAAAACTATTTGCAATGTGTGGGTAAACGTTATTTATTAAAAATAACTAGTTTTTAGAGGGTGGCAATCGATAAAACTATTTTTGAAAGGTAAAAATCCATTTTTATTGAAAATCAATAGATTTCTGAGGTGGAAAAATGAAAATATTTAATTCTAAGTAATGGGCAACGTCAAAAACTATTTGTAATGTGTGGGTAAACGTTATTTATTAAAAATAACTTCTTTTTAGAGGCTGGCAATCGATAAAACTATTTTTAAAAGGTAAAAATCCTTTTTTATTGAAAAAAAATAGATTTCTGAGGTGGAAAAATAAAAATATTTAATTCTAAGTGTTGGGAAGCGTCAAAAACTATTTGTAATGTGTAGGTAAACGTTATTTATTAAAATGAACTTCTTTTTAGAGGTTGGCAATCGATTAAACTATTTTTAATAGGTACAAAATCGTTTTTTATTGAAAAAAAAAATAGTTTTATGAGGTGGAAAATGTAAATATTTAATTTTAGTGTAGGGAAGCGTCAAAAACTATTTGTAATGTGTGGGTAAACGTTATTTATTAAAAATAATTTGTTTTTATAGGGTGGCAATCGATAAAACTATTTTTAATAGGTAAAAATCCTTTTTTCTTGAAAAAAAATAGATTTCTGAGGTGGAAAAATGAAAATATTTAATTTTAAGTGTAGGGAAGCGTCAAAAACTATTTATAATGTGTGGGTAAACTTTATTTATTAAAAATAACTTGGTTTTAGAGGGTGGCAATCGATAAAACTATTTTTAAAAGGTAAAAATCCTTTTTTATTGAAAAAAAATAGATTTCTGAGGTGGAAAAATGAAAATATTTAATTCTAAGTGTTGGGAAACGTCAAAAACTATTTTTAATGTGTGGGTAAACGTTATTTATTAAAAATCACTAGTTTTTAGAGGTTGGCAATCGATTAAACTCCTTTTAAACGGTAAAAATTTTTTTTTTATTGAAAAAAAAATAGATTTCTGAGGTGGAAAAATGAAAATATTTAATTCTAAGTGTTGGGAAACGTCAAAAACTATTTGTAATGTGTGGGTAAACGTTATTTATTAAAAATAACTAGTTTTTAGAGGTTGGCAATCGATTAAACTCTTTTTAAAAGATAAAAATACTTTTTATTGAAAAAAAATAGACTTCTGAGATGGAAAAATGAAAATATTTATTTCTAAGTGTTGGGAAACGTCCAAAACTATTTGTAATGTGTGGGTAAACGTTATTTATTTAGAATAACTAGTTTTTAGAGGTTGGCAATCGAAAAAACTATTTCTAAAAGGTACAAAATCGTTTTTTATTGAAAAAAATAGTTTTATGAAACGGAAAAATGAAAATATTTAATTTAAGTGTAGGCAAGCGTCAAGAACTATTTGTATTATGTGGGTACACGTTATTTATTAAAAATATACTGTTTTTAGAGGTTGGCAATCGAAAAAACTATTTTTAAAAGGTACAAAATCGTTTTTTATTGAAAAAAATAGTTTTATGAGGTGGAAAAATGAAACTATTTAATTTTAAGTGTAGGGAAGCGCCAAAAACTATTTGTAATATGTGGGTAAACGTTATTTATTAAAAATAACTAGTTTTTAGAGGGTGGCAATCGATAAAACTATTTTTGAAAGGTAAAAATCCATTTTTATTGAAAATCAATAGATTTCTGAGGTAGAAAAATGAAATTATTTATTTCTAAGTGTTGGGAAACGTTCAAAACTATTTGTAATGTGTGGGTAAGCGTTATTTATTAAAAATAACTAGTTTTTAGAGGTTGGCAATCGATAAAACTATTTTAAAACGGTATAAAATCGTTTTTTATTGAAAAAATAGTTTTATGAGGTGGAAATATGTAAATATTTAATTTTAAGTGTAGGGAAGCGTCAAAAACTATTTATAATGTGTGGGTAAACTTTATTTATTAAAAATAACTTGTTTTTAGAGGGTGGCAATCGATAAAACTATTTTTAAAAGGTAAAAATCCTTTTTTATTGAAAAAAAATAGATTTCTGAGGTGGAAAAATGAAATTATTTATTTCTAAGTGTTGGGAAACGTCCAAAACTATTTGTAATGTGTGGGTAAGCGTTATTTATTAAAAATAACTAGTAGAGGTTGGCAATCGAAAAAACTATTTTTAAAAGGTACAAAATCGTTTTTTGTTGAAAAAAATAGTTTTATGAAATGGAAAAATGAAAATATTTAATTTAAGTGTAGGCAAGCGTCAAGAACTATTTGTATTATGTGGGTAAACATTAGTTATTAAAAATATCCAGTTTTTAGAGGTTGGCAATCGATAAAACTATTTTTAAAAGGTACAAAATCCTTTTTTATTGAAAAAAATAGTTTTATGAGGTGGAAAAATGAAAATATTTATTTTTAAGTGTAGGGAAGCATCAAAATCTATTTGTAATGTGTGGTTAGACCCTATTTATTAAAAATAACTAGTTTTTAGAGGCTGGCAATCAATTAAACTATTTTTAAAAGGTAAAAATCCTTTTTTATTGAAAAAAAATAGACTTCTGAGGTGGAAAAATGAAAATATTTAATTCTAAGTGTTGGAAAACGTCAAAAACTATTTGTAATGTGTGGGTAAACGTTATTTATTAAGAATAACTAGTTTTTAGAGGTTGACAATCGAAAAAACTATTTTTAAAAAATACAAAATCGTTTTTTATTGAAAAAAATAGTTTTATGAAATGGAAAAATGAAAATATTTAATTTAAGTGTAGGCAAGCGTCAAAAACTATTTGGAATATGTGTGTAAACGTTATTTATTAAAAATATCCAGTTTTTAAAGGTTTGCAATCGATAAAACTATTTTTAAAAGATACAAAATCGTTTTTTATTGAAAAAAATAGTTTTATGAGGTGGAAAAATGAAACTATTTAATTTTAAGTGTAGGGAAGCGTCAAAAACTATTTGTAATGTGTGGGTAAACGTTATTTATTAAAAATAACTTGTTTTGAGAGGGTGGCAATCGATAAAACTATTTTTAAAAGGTAAAAATCCATTTTTATTGAAAATCAATAGATTTCTGAGGTGGAAAAATGAAAATATTTCATTCTAAGTAATGGGCAACGTCAAAAACTATTTGTAATGTGTGGGTAAACGTTATTTATTAAAAATAACTAGTTTTTAGAGGTTGGCAATCGATAAAAATTTTTAAAAGGTATAAAATCGTTTTTTATTGAAAAAATAGTTTTATGAGGTGGAAAAATGTAAATATTTAATATTAAGTGTAGGGAAGCGTCAAAAACTATTTATAATGTGTGGATAAACTTTATTTATTAAAAATAACTTGTTTTTAGAGGGTGGCAATCGATAAAACTATTTTTAAAAGGTAAAAATCCTTTTTTATTGAAAATCAATAGATTTCTGAGGTGGAAAAATGAAAATATTTAATTCTAAGTAATGGGCAACGTCAAAAACTATTTGTAATGTGTGGGTAAACGTTATTTATTAAAAATAACAAGTTTTTATAGGTTGGCAATCGAAAAAACTATTTTTAAAAGGTACAAAATCGTTTTTTATTAAAAAAAATAGTTTTATGAAATGGAAAAATGAAAATATTTAATTTAAGTGTAGGCAAGCGTCAAGAACTATTTGTATTATGTGGGTAAACGTTATTTATTAAAAAAATCCAGTTTTTAGAGGTTGGCAATCGATAAAACTATTTTTAAAAGGTACAAAATCGTTTTTTATTGAAAAAAATAGTTTTATGAAATGGAAAAATGAAAATATTTAATTTAAGTGTAAGGAAGCGTCAAAAACTGTTTGTAATATGTGGGTAAACGTTATTTATTAAAAATAACTTCTTTTTAGAGGTTGGCAATCGAAAAAACTATTTTTAATAGGTACAAAATCGTTTTTTATTGAAAAAAAATAGTTTTATGAGGTGGAAAATGTAAATATTTAATTTTAAGTGTAGGGAAGCGTCAAAAACTATTTATAATGTTATAATGTTATAATGGTTAAACGTTATTTATTAAAAATAACTAGTGTTTAGAGGTTGGCAATCGATAAAACTATTTTTAAAAGGTACAAAATCGTGTTTTATTGAAAAGAACAGTTATATGAGGTGGAAAATGGAAAATATTTAATTTTAAGTGTAGGGAAGCATCAAAATCTATTTGTAATGTGTGGTTTAACGTTATTTATTAAAAATAGCTAGTTTTTATAGGTTGGCAAGCGATAAAACTATTTTTTAAAGGTACAAAATCGTTTTTATTGAGAAAAAATAGTTTTATGAGGTGGAAAAATGAGAATATTTAATTCTAAGTGTTGGGAAACGTCAAAAACTGTTTGTAGTGTGTGGTTAAACGTTATTTATTAAAAATAACTAGTTTTTAAAGGTCTGTTATCGATAAAACTATTTTTAAGAGGTACAAAATAGTTTTTATTGAGAAAAAATAGTTTTTTGAGGTGGAAAAAAGAAAATATTTAATTCTAAGTGTTGAGAAACGTCAATAACTATTTGTAATGTGTGGTTTAACGTTATTTATTGAAAATAAATGAAAATAATTAATTCTAAGTGTTGGGAAACGTCAAAAACTATTTGTAATGTGTGGTTTAACGTTATTTATTGAAAATAACTAGTTTTTAGAGGTCTGTTATCGATAAAACTATTTTTAAAAGGTACAAAATCGTATTCTAATTGAGAAAAAATAGTTTTTTGAGGTGGAAAAATGAAAATATTTAATTCTAAGTATTGGGAAACGTCAAAAACTGTTTGTAATGTGTGGGTAAACGTTATTTATTAAAAATAACTAGTTTTTAGAGGTTGGCAATCGATAAAACTATTTTTAAAAGGTACAAAATCCTTTTTTATTGCAAAAAATAGTTTTATGAGGTGGAAAAATGAAACTATTTAATTTTAAGTGTAGGGAAGCGTCAAGAACTATTTGTAATGTGTGGGTAAACGTTATTTATTAAAAATAACTTGTTTTTAGAGGGTGGCAATCGATAAAACTATTTTTAAAAGGTAAAAATCCATTTTTATTGAAAATCAATAGATTTCTGAGGTGGAAAAATTAAAATATTTAATTCTAAGTGATGGGCAACGTCAAAAACTATTTATAATGCGTGGTTAAACGTTATTTACTAAAAATAACTAGTTTTTAGAGGTTGGCAATCGATACAACTATTTTTAAAAGGTAAAAATCCTTTTTTATTGAAAAAAAATAGACTTCTGAGGTGGAAAAATGAAAATATTTATTTCTAAGTGTTGGGAAACGTTTAAAACTATTTGTAATGTGTGGGTAAGCGTTATTTATTAAAAATAACAAGTTTTTATAGGTTGGCAATCGAAAAAACTTTTTTTAAAAGGTACAAAATCGTTTTTTATTGAAAAAAATAGTTTTATGAAATGGAAAAATGAAAATATTTAATTTAAGTGTAGGCAAGCCTCAAGAACTATTTGTATTATGTGGGTAAACGTTATTTTTTAAAAATAACTTCTTTTTAGAGGTTGGCAATCGATAAAACTATTTTTAATAGGTACAAAATCGTTTTTTATTGAAAAAAAATAATTTTATGAGGTGGAAAATGTAAATATTTAATTTTAAGTGTAGGGAAGCGTCAAAAACTATTTGTAATGTTATAATGTTATAATGTTATAATGGTTAAACGTTATTTATTTAAAATAACTAGTTTTTAGAGGTTGGCAATCGATAAAACTATTTTTAAAAGGTACAAAATCCTTTTTTATTGAAAAAAATAGTTTTATGAGGTGGAAAAATGAAGATATTTATTTTTAAGTGTAGGGAAGCATCAAAATCTATTTGTAATGTGTGGTTAGACCCTATTTATTAAAAATAACTAGTTTTGAGAGGCTGGCAACCGATTAAACTATTTTTAAAAGGTAAAAATCCTTTTTTATTGAAAAAAAATAGACATCTGAGGTGGAAAAATGAAAATATTTAATTCTAAGAGTTGGGAAACGTCAAAAACTATTTGTAATGTGTGGGTAAACGTTATTTGTTAAGAAAAACTAGTTTTTAGAGGTTGGCAATCGAAAAAACTATTTTTAAAAGGTACAAAATCGTTTTTTATTGAAAAAAATAGTTTTATGAAATGGAAAAATGAAAATATTTAATTTAAGTGTAGGCAAGCGTCAAGAACTATTTGTATTATGTGGGTAAACGTTATTTATTAAAAATATCCTGTTTTTAGAGGTTGGCAATCGAAAAAACTATTTTTAAAAGGTACACAATCATTTTTTATTGAAAAAAATAGTTTTATGAAATGGAAAAATTAAAATATTTAATTTTAAGTGTAGGGAAGCGTCAAAAACTATTTGTAATATGTGTGTAAACGTTATTTATTAAAAATATCCAGTTTTTAGAGGTTGGCAATCGATAAAACTATTTTTAAAAGGTAAAAATCCTTTTTTATTGAAAAAAAAAATAGACTTCTGAGGTGGAAAAATGAAAATATTTATTTCTAAGTGTTGGGAAACGTCCAAAACTATTTGTAATGTGTGGGTAAGCGTTATTTATTAAAAATAACTTGTTTTTAGAGGGTGGCAATCGATAAAACTATTTTTAAAAGGTAAAAATCCTTTTTTATTGAAAAAATATAGTTTTCTGAGGTGGAAAAATGAAAATATTTAATTCTAAGTAATGGGCAACGTCAAAAACTATTTGTAATGTGTGGGTAAACGTTATTTATTAAAAATAACTAGTTTTTAGAGGCAATCGATAAAACTATTTTTAAAAGGTACAAAATCGTTATTTATTGAAAAAAATAGTTTTATGAAACGGAAAAATGAAAATATTTAATTTAAGTGTAGGCAAGCGTCAAGAACTATTTGTATTATGTGGGTAAACGTTATTTTTTAAAAAAAAACTTCTTTTTAGAGGCTGACAATCGATAAAACTATTTTTAAAAGGTAAAAATCCTTTTTTATTGAAAAAAATAGACTTCTGAGGTGGAAAAATGAAAATATTTATTTCTAAGTGTTGGGAAACGTCCAAAACTATTTGTAATGTGTGGGTAAACGTTATTTATTAAAAATAACTAGTAGAGGTTGGCAATCGAAAAAACTATTTTTAAAAGGTACAAAATCGTTTTTTATTAAAAAAATAGTTTTATGAAATGGAAAAATGAAAATATTTAATTTAAGTGTAGGGAAGCGTCAAACGTCAAAAACTATTTGTAATGTGTGGGTAAACGTTATTTATTAAAAATAACTAGTTTTTAGAGGCAATCGATAAAACTATTTTTAAAAGGTACAAAATCGTTATTTATTGAAAAAAATAGTTTTATGAAACGGAAAAATGAAAATATTTAATTTAAGTGTAGGCAAGCGTCAAGAACTATTTGTATTGTGTGGGTAAACGTTATTTTTAAAAAAAAAAACTTCTTTTTAGAGGTTGGCAATCGATAAAACTATTTTTAAAAGGTACAAAATCCTTTTTTATTGAAAAAAATAGACTTCTGAGGTGGAAAAATGAAAATATTTATTTCTAAGTGTTGGGAAACGTCCAAAACTATTTGTAATGTGTGGGTAAACGTTATTTATTAAAAATAACTAGTAGAGGTTGGCAATCGAAAAAACTATTTTTAAAAGGTACAAAATCGTTTTTTATTAAAAAAATAGTTTTATGAAATGGAAAAATGAAAATATTTAATTTAAGTGTAGGGAAGCGTCAAAAACTATTTGTAATATGTGGGTAAACGTTATTTATTAAAAATAACTTCTTTTTAGAGGCTGGCAATCGCTAAAACTATTTTTAAAAGGTACAAAATCGTTTTTTATTGAAAAAAATAGTTTTATGAGATGGAAAATGTAAATATTTAATTTTAAGTGTAGGAAAGCGTCAAAAACTATTTGTAATTTTATAATGTTATAATGTTATAATGGTTAAACGTTATTTATTAAAAATAACTAGTTTTTAGAGGTTGGCAATCGATAAAACTATTTTTAAAAGGTACAAAATCCTTTTTTATTGAAAAAAATAGTTTTATGAGGTGGAAAAATGAAACTATTTAATTTTAAGTGTAGGGAAGCGTCAAAAACTATTTGTAATGTGTGGGAAAACGTTATTTATTAAAAATAACTTGTTTTTAGAGGGTGGCAATCGATAAAACTATTTTTAAAAGGTAAAAATCCTTTTTTATTGAAAAAAAATAGATTTCTGAGGTGGAAAAATGAAAATATTTAATTCTAAGTAATGGGCAACGTCAAAAACTATTTGTAATGTGTGGGTAAACGTAATTAATTAAAAATAACTAGTTTTTAGAGGCAATCGATAAAACTATTTTTAAAAGGTACAAAATCGTTTTTTATTGAAAAAAATAGTTTTATGAAACGGAAAAATGAAAATATTTAATTTAAGTGTAGGCAAGCGTCAAGAACTATTTGTATTATGTGGGTAAACGTTATTTTTTAAAAAAAAACTTCTTTTTAGAGGCTGACAATCGATAAAACTTTTTTTAAAAGGTAAAAATCCTTTTTTATTGAAAAAAATAGACTTCTGAGGTGGAAAAATGAAAATATTTATTTCTAAGTGTTGGGAAACGTCCAAAACTATTTGTAATGTGTGGGTAAACGTTATTTATTAAAAATAACTAGTAGAGGTTGGCAATCGAAAAAACTATTTTTAAAAGGTACAAAATCGTTTTTTATTAAAAAAATAGTTTTATGAAATGGAAAAATGAAAATATTTAATTTAAGTGTAGGGAAGCGTCAAAAACTATTTGTAATATGTGGGTAAACGTTATTTATTAAAAATAACTTCTTTTTAGAGGCTGGCAATCGCTAAAACTATTTTTAAAAGGTACAAAATCGTTTTTTATTGAAAAAAATAGTTTTATGAGATGGAAAATGTAAATATTTAATTTTAAGTGTAGGAAAGCGTCAAAAACTATTTGTAATTTTATAATGTTATAATGTTATAATGGTTAAACGTTATTTATTAAAAATAACTAGTTTTTAGAGGTTGGCAATCGATAAAACTATTTTTAAAAGGTACAAAATCCTTTTTTATTGAAAAAAATAGTTTTATGAGGTGGAAAAATGAAACTATTTAATTTTAAGTGTAGGGAAGCGTCAAAAACTATTTGTAATGTGTGGGAAAACGTTATTTATTAAAAATAACTTGTTTTTAGAGGGTGGCAATCGATAAAACTATTTTTAAAAGGTAAAAATCCTTTTTTATTGAAAAAAAATAGATTTCTGAGGTGGAAAAATGAAAATATTTAATTCTAAGTAATGGGCAACGTCAAAAACTATTTGTAATGTGTGGGTAAACGTAATTAATTAAAAATAACTAGTTTTTAGAGGCAATCGATAAAACTATTTTTAAAAGGTACAAAATCGTTTTTTATTGAAAAAAATAGTTTTATGAAACGGAAAAATGAAAATATTTAATTTAAGTGTAGGCAAGCGTCAAGAACTATTTGTATTATGTGGGTAAACGTTATTTTTAAAAAAAAAACTTCTTTTTAGAGGCTGACAATCGATAAAACTTTTTTTAAAAGGTAAAAATCCTTTTTTATTGAAAAAAATAGACTTCTGAGGTGGAAAAATGAAAATATTTATTTCTAAGTGTTGGGAAACGTCCAAAACTATTTGTAATGTGCGGGTAAACGTTATTTATTAAAAATAACTAGTAGAGGTTGGCAATCGAAAAAAGTATTTTTAAAAGGTACAAAATCGTTTTTTATTGAAAAAATAGTTTTATGAAATGGAAAAATGAAAATATTTAATTTAAGTGTATGGAAGCGTCAAAAACTATTTGTAATATGTGGGTAAACGTTATTTATTAAAAATAACTTCTTTTTAGAGGCTGGCAATCGATAAAACTATTTTTAAAAGGTACAAAATCGTTTTTTATTGAAAAAAATAGTTTTATGAGGTGGAAAATGTAAATATTTAATTTTAAGTATAGGGAAGCGTCAAAAACTATTTGTAATATGTGGGTAAACGTTATTTATTAAAAATAACTTCTTTTTAGAGGCTGGCAATCGATAAAACTATTTTTAAAAGGTACAAAATC
Source organism: Drosophila orena (assembly GCA_005876975.1). NCBI lineage: Eukaryota > Metazoa > Arthropoda > Insecta > Diptera > Drosophilidae > Drosophila > Drosophila orena. The sequence goes on from VCKV01000137.1 coordinate 334,319, forward strand.
GTTTTTTATTGAAAAGAATAGTTTTTTGAGGTGGAAAAATGAAAATATTTAATTTTAAGTGTAGGGAAGCATCAAAATTTATTTGTAATGTGTGGTTAGACGTTATTTATTAAAAATAACTAGTTCTTAGACGTTGGCAATCGATAAAACTATTTTTAGAAGGTAAAAATCCTTTTTTATTGAAAAAAAAATAGATTTCTGAGGTGGAAAAATGAAAATATTTAATTCTAAGTGTTGGGAAACGTCAAAAACTATTTGTAGTGTGTGGTGTGAGGAGTCTTAAAACTCCCCACAAATCGAGGTGCAGGAGAGCTGCCTAGCAACAGCGAAGAAGGCTGGAATGCAGAAGGAGTCAAGGGCAACCAGGTCAAACGGGAAATAATGGACCTTGGACCCGAGCACAGCGGAGAGACCGTGAACTAACGGTACCGCGCTGGACCTTGGACTCAGGCCGGCCAAGGGCACAGAGGTCAAACGGTAACGGTGCGGACTTTGGTCAAGCACAAAGAGGACGCACCGTGGACCAACGGGACCTGGGTCGGACCTTGTACCTTGTGCAGAAGGGGAAATAACAGGATTTCCCCGGCCTATAAAGGGGACTGCACAAGCGCAGCTCGAGACAGTCAATTGGAATCGCGCGAAGAACCGCAGGTGTCAAGTTCGAGCAGGACAGTCAATTGGAATCGCGCAAAGAATCGCAGGTGGCAAGTTCAAGCGGGACAGTCAAATCTAACCACGCGAAGAGCCGTACTCACACGGATACAGTCAAACGGAGGTTCAGACTAGTGAACCGTCAGGACGAACGCGAGTGACGCAGGAGAACGATCCCTGCAAGTGAAACCGGGCACGGTCAGAAAGGTCAGTGGAGTCAGTGGTCGGTCAAGGTGGCCTGGGAGGAGCGCTAGCTTGACCCAACGGGCGAAACACCTCTCCGCCATAACATCCTAAAACCTCGAGCCCGATCAAGGAACCGTTGTCGAGGACACCGCAGGACAACGAAGGCACCAGGCAGCGCACAGGAACCTGGCACGGTCGGAAGGGTCGGTGGAGTCAGTGGGCGGTCAAGGTGGGCCTGGGAGGAGCGTTAGCTTGACCCAACGGGCGATACACCTTTCTCACCACAACATCCTAAGTCCCAGTCGAGCCGGCACGGGTACGCGAACCGCGCAGACGACGGCGAGGACCGAAACAACCCAGCTGTAAAGAATTCCGCTAATAAAGCTACTACATCCTAAAACTCTGTCTTCTATTTGGTCGGGCAATCACACAAACATAAATTTGGTGGGACGAACACACAAACTCTCTGAGCTAGCCGTTGCAATTCGTAGCGAGCAGAAAACAACAGAAACAGTTCGTTACATCTGGCGCCCAACGTGATTGTCAAGGCCAAAAGAACGGAGAAAAGATGGGGAAGTCGTGGTTATACAACCTAAAGAAGGATGACTTTCCAGCCATAGCGAGCGCGCTAGGGATCAAGCTGGAGGGTTTGGTCGAGGAGATGCGGAAGTCGCTGTCCGAGTTCATCGATCGGACGGTGGATGAGCCTGAAACGGTCGCCGTACTGGAAGCGCTACAGAAGGAGTATGGAAAGAGACCGGCCGTAGAGGTAAAACTTACCGGCGTTGAAGGCCTGGTGAGGAGCCTCAGCTTCACCAGCATGATGGAGGCCAGTGGAGGCAGATCCGAAAGGCAGGAGGTGGAGCAGGGACGGCGGGAAGGCAGCCGTCCAAGGAGAGAGAGCCGGGAGGCCAGCCGTGATCGTCGGGATACAACAAGAGCGACCCCGCAAGATTACGCAAAGGTGGCGAAACAGGTGCGAGAGTGGAGTTTCCGGTACGACGGGCACGAAAAGCCGCTGGAATTCCTGGAGCAGGTGGAGTGGTCAGCAATGACGTATGGGCTGGACATCAACCAGATCCCACGAGCGATGCCAGAGCTGCTAAAGGGCAGGGCCTTAAAATGGTTCATTGCCAACAACAGGTTCTGGGAGACATGGGCAGAGTTCATTCAGAGCTTCCAGGAATTCTTCCTGCCCAGAGGTTTCATGACGAAGCTGGCGGACCAGGTCAGGCAGAGGAAGCAGCGACATGGCGAAGAATTCAAGGACTACATGGTGGACATGCAGACGCTCATGAGACCCTTGGGGCTGTCGCGGAGAGAGACACTGGAGCGGATAAGGGAGAACAGCACCCCAGCCCTGCGCATGTTTGTTCGCCCGTACGAGTGCCGGGACCTGGACGCCCTGATGGCCCTGGCCGACGAATTCGAAGAGTTGGACACCCAAAGGGAACGGTTCGAGGTGGAGCGGACTCATAGGGCCCGTCACCAGCGTGATTTCCCAAGAGGGGAGCAGAACGCGGTGTGCAGGAGATGCCAAGAGGACACCACGGGCCCGGCGGGACACACCGGCATCAGGCAAGGGCCGGACGCGGTGCGGCGGGGGTTTGTGTTAAACCCGGCACAAGCATGCCATAGATGCGGAGGCCAGGATCACTGGACGCGGGAGTGCAGGAACCGTCCGATCAGCTTTTGCTGGGTCTGCGGGAGGATTGGCCCGAGGACCGTGGAGTGCTGTTCGAGATCGGGAAACGCCATGCGACCCCAGCCTCAGAGGGGCAACCTGGGTTCGCAAGGTGCCGCCCCTCGAAATTAATGGGCAAACTGAAGGCGGAGGAAAGGCAACTGTCCGCCACAGTGCTCATAGACGGAGTGGAAGTTAAGGCCACGATGGATACTGGAGCCACGGCTAGTTTCATTAGCAAAGAGCTGGCGGGCAGGTTGCGGGCGGCAGGAGAGGTCGTGCCCACGAGGAGAGAAGTGCGTATGGCGGATGGACGGTACGGGGAGGTCACATCCATGATCGAGTTGGATATAGGACTCGGAGAGAGGACCGTAAGGATGCAGCTGCTAATCCTCCACAACATAATGGACGCTCTAGTGCTCGGATGGGATTTCCTAACGAGAATGGGAGCAAGGATGGAGTGCGCGGGACTGAGCGTTACGATACCAGCGGGTCCGGCGGTCCAAAGCAGGCCACACGAAAGATTGTCGGTAGCGATTGTGGAGCGGGCGCCGGAGTTCGCGGAAGTGGATGTTGACGACTTCCTAAGATCGGAATTGGCTGATCTGGCGAAAGTTCAAGGGACGTCAACAGTAGCGGTACACAAGATAACGATGAAGGACGATCAACCGCTCACCAATAGTGATGGTGAAGAAGAAGACGGGTCAATGGAGGCTGTGTGTGGATTTTCGCCAGATAAACGCAAGGTCTGTGAAGGACGCGTATCCGATGCCGATGATTAACTACATTCTGGACCAGTTAAGGGAGGCGAAATACATAAGCAGCCTGGACTTGAAGGACGGATACTGGCAGATTCCGTTGGAAGCGGGAAGCCGACAGTATACGGCATTTACGGTGCCGGGAAAGGGGCTGTTTCAGTGGAGGGTAATGCCATTCGGACTGCACTCCGCGTCGGCAACGTTCCAGCGGGCGTTGGACCAGGTGATAGGACCCGAGATGATGCCGCACGCTTTTGCGTATCAGGACGATATCATAGTGATCGGACGGACACTGCAAGAGCATGTGCGCAACTTGAAGGAGGTGTTCCGGAGGCTGCGGGCGGCGAACCTGAAAGTGAATGCGGATAAGTGCAAATTCTTCAGGAAGGAACTGCAATACTTGGGCCACCGCGTGACGGATCAGGGTATCGGAACGGACCCGGAAAAGGTAGCGGCGATAGCGCAGCTCAAGCCGCCAGGAAATGTGAAGGAGCTGAGGCAGTACCTGGGAGTGGCGTCATGGTACAGGCGTTTTGTACCCGACTTTGCGACGCTAGTGCAGCCACTGAACGCCCTCCTCAAGAAGCAGGCAAGGTGGGAGTGGACGGACGCTCACCAAGAATCGTTTGAGGCCGTCAAAACCAGGCTGGTCGCCGACCCGATCCTGGCATGCCCGGATTTCTCCAGGACTTTCGTGCTGCAGACAGACGCCAGCGATTATGGGCTTGGCGCAATCCTCACGCAACATTCCGATCAAGGCGAGCGGGTGATATCCTACTCCAGTAGGACGCTGAACGGAGCAGAAAGGAATTATTCCGCAACGGAAAAGGAATGCTTAGCTATAGTATGGGCTGTCAGGAAGTTAAGACCGTACCTGGAGGGTTACCACTTCAAGGTAATAACGGACCACATGGCCTTGAAATGGCTAAATAGCATCGAGAGCCCGTCCGGAAGAATAGCAAGGTGGGCACTGGAGCTTCAACAATACGACTTCGAAGTTTCGTATAGGAAGGGCCAGCTGAACGTCGTCGCGGATGCTCTATCGAGGCAGCCTCTTCAGGAAACGTGCCGTAGGATGAGGAAGGAGGACGAAGGACACCCAGACGGGCAGCAGGGATGCATGTGGACGGAAGGGATGCGAAGGAAAGTGAAGCAGGAGCCACAAAAATTCCCAGACTATCTGGAGGAGGCTGGCCGGCTATACCGCCACATTCCGCATCGAGCAGGGAATGAGGATGTGGCGTCATGGAAGCTGTGTGTACCCACCCAGGACAGGCAGCGCGTCATGGCCGAGAACCACGATATGCCAACGGCAGGTCACCTAGGTAGTCGGAAGACGATCGCGAGGGTGGCAGCCCGTTACCACTGGCCAGGAATGCACCGGGACATTAGGAAATACGTGCGGAGCTGCGAGAGCTGCATGAAGTACAAGTCCAACCAACTACAGGCAGCCGGGAAAATGCTGACCCAGGTGCCAGAGGAGCCATGGGCAACCGTGTGCGCGGATTTCGTAGGACCTTTGCCGCGGTCGAAGCACGGGAATTCAATGCTGTTGGTACTGGTGGACAAGTTTTCTAAATGGACCGAGATCATCCCGATGCGGAGGGCAACAACAGAGACGCTACAAAAGGCTGTTCGTGAGCGAATCGTGGCCAGATTCGGGGTGCCCAAGGTCATGGTAACGGACAATGGAGTCCAGTTCACCAGTAGGGCATTCAAAAAATTCCTGGAGGAGCTGGGGGTGCGACACCAGTTCACGGCTCCATATACTCCACAAGAAAATCCTACGGAAAGGACCAACAGGACGGTCAAAACAATGATCGCGCAGTTCACGGGGGCCGATCAGAGGAGGTGGGACGAGAACTGGCCGGAGCTGCAGCTGGCAGTGAACACGAGCGTGGCGGAGTCCACGGGATACTCGCCAGCATTCATCACGCAAGGAAGGGAGCCAAGGCTGCCGAACGCGTTGTTTGACGAAACAACATCTGGGACGGGCAGGTGTACGCAGACGCCTGCGGAGAACGCGGAAAAGCTGAAGGAGATCTTCGAGTTGGTACGGAGGAACATGGAAAAGGCGGCGCAGGATCAGGCGCGGCACTATAATCTCCGGAGACGGCCATGGAAACCCAAGGTGGGGGACACAGTGTGGGCCAAGGAACACCACCTTTCGAAGGCCGGCGAAGGCTTTGCAGCGAAGCTAGCACCAAAATTCGACGGACCGTTCAGAATAAAGAAGTTCACGTCACCGGTCATTTGCGTCCTGGAGCACGCGGCAACCAAGAAGGTAAAAACGGCTCACATTAGCGATTTAAAGCCGGGAAGCGCTGGCGCCGGCGGGCCAGGAGACAGCGAGTGCGAATACCCGTAACGGAACCCCTTCGGTGATAAAGGGGGGAAGACGATACGGGGTATCGAAAAAGCTCGAAAGGCACAAAAGTCTACACTAGCACAGGCCCGTTGGAGCACGAGAGCGGGACAGGGAGCATAGGCAGCTGCAAGCACCGTTACTGGGTGAGATGCACAGCTGCAGAATTCCGTGGGAGGCGGGGACACGGAGAAGGCCCGTTACCGCTGCATGGAGAAGTCCCGTTACCGGTGCACGGAGGAGCCCCGTTACCGGTGCTCGGAGAAGTCCCGTTACCGATACACGGATAAGTCCCGTTACCGGTATAGGCCCCACGGAATAACGGCACAAGATGCAGACGGAAAACCGAGGTTTCTTCGCGGAGACGGCGGCTCGATTCTGTCATTCGAAATTTGGAAGGAGACATGAAGACATCAAGAGGTACGAGCGTCCGGGAGGTGAGGGAAACCGGCATCGGGGAACAGCCCGGAGCGATGTGGAGGAGGGATTCTGATGCCTACCTCCAGCTCCTGGCGTCACCCCTGGTGTCGCGATCCCCATCCCCGGCGGAGGATCCAGAGGAGATTCCAGATGTCCGTCTGTCGGACGATGAGTCGAAGGAGGTGGAGAAGCGGTCGGAGATGGAGAAGGAGTTGGAGACCATCACCCTCTCCTCGGAGAGTGAGGAGGACGACGGAGGTGAGACGGTTACCCCGGTGGTCTCATCGGACGAGGAGGAGGCCGCACGCGCGGCTCGGGCCAGGATGGCGTACCGCAGCGTGCGGCGGGCAACGCAGGGACACGGGCGGATACGCCTCGGGATCGTGCCGCCGACAGCGGACCCGGAGGAGACGCGGAGGTTTATGGTGGCGAGGGTCAACACTCTGCGGCGGCTTCAGCAGTTGGTGGAGGAGCGGAAGGTAGCCGCTGCCCGGGCCGCGTGGCAGGAACGGTTGGATCGGCTGCAGGAGGAAGAGGAGGCGTTGTGGGCTCCACCGCCGCCGGCACCGACACCACCACCACCGGCACCGACACCACCGCCGCCGCCGCCGTCGCAGCCACCGTTGCCGCCGAGCCCACCGCCGCCGGCACCGACACCACCGCCGCCGCCGCCGTCGCAGCCACCGCCGCCGCCGAGCCCACCACCGCCGCCGCCGACACCACCGACGCAGCCGCCAGCACCAGCGACACCGCCGCCCACACGCACGCCCACACCGCCACCCAGGTCGCCACCGCCCCAGGCTGAGGAAGGGCCAAGGTGCGAGCGGCAGCAGTACTGGGAGATGGACCAGGCGCACGTGGGACAGGCGGTGCGCACCATCGAGATGGGCGGGCGCCGGTGGCATCAGCAGACGGTCACCTGGACGTGGCCCGCACCGGCGGAGGAGACACCGGAGTCACGGGTGTGGGAGGAGACGAGCGGGATCGGAGGGAGGCCGGTGCCCCAGGAGACGCGGGATCCACGTTTGCGCGCCCGGAGGGTCGGCCATAGCAAGGAGGAGGAGAGCCCGGAGAAGGGTCCCTGGGTGTGGCCGGTACCGCAGGAAGCCCCGCCGCCGCCGAAGATGCGACGACAGGAGTCGTGCCCCGAGGCGCGTCCACTACCGATGCGACCGGGCCCCCGCAGACAGGAGTCGCTGGCGGACCAGGCGTGGAGGGAGCTGCCGAGGGAGGAGTGGCCACCCCAAGTGGCCGAGGAGGCGGACAGGCAAGCAGGCCGAGGAAGGCGAGACCGCTGGGCCAAGTTGTTTGTCCATGACGGCCAGCGATACCGCCTCAAGGTGCGGCGAGGAGGGGGGGCACGGGTCTTGAGGGCCGAGTAGGGAGAAAAAAAAAAAAATAATAATAAAGGAAGGAAAATCAATACCGGATTTATATGGGGGGGGAAGGGAAGGATGGCACGGCACTACACGGAACAAAAGGGTGCGGGTGTCATCCACAGCGGCCATAGACGAGCGCGAGGAAGTGGAGCTGCGGATCCAGGCACGAGAAGGAGGCGAAGCTGGAATGACGTAGCCGGTGAAAAGGAGCAGACGGCAGCAGATGGAGGAAGCTGGAGAAGGGCGCGAGGATCAAGATGCCGAGTCGAGACGCGGAACGACAGGGTCTACTAGGCTGAGACTGCCGGGCTGAGATCAAGGACGCACAGGTCGACGAGAGGATCCAGGAGCAAGGGTGTGGATGTTCGAGATGCCAAGTCAAGACGCTAAACGACGGGGTCTACTAGGCTGAGACTGCCAGGCTGAGAACGAAAGGCGCAGGGTCGACGAGAGGAGGATCGAGAAAGCTGCCTATGCGAGGAGACACCGGCTCCATCTTTTCAAAAAAAACTTCCGAAGGAAGGGGGAGATGTGAGGAGTCTTAAAACTCCCCACAAATCGAGGTGCAGGAGAGCTGCCTAGCAACAGCGAAGAAGGCTGGAATGCAGAAGGAGTCAAGGGCAACCAGGTCAAACGGGAAATAATGGACCTTGGACCCGAGCACAGCGGAGAGACCGTGAACTAACGGTACCGCGCTGGACCTTGGACTCAGGCCGGCCAAGGGCACAGAGGTCAAACGGTAACGGTGCGGACTTTGGTCAAGCACAAAGAGGACGCACCGTGGACCAACGGGACCTGGGTCGGACCTTGTACCTTGTGCAGAAGGGGAAATAACAGGATTTCCCCGGCCTATAAAGGGGACTGCACAAGCGCAGCTCGAGACAGTCAATTGGAATCGCGCGAAGAACCGCAGGTGTCAAGTTCGAGCAGGACAGTCAATTGGAATCGCGCGAAGAACCGCAGGTGTCAAGTTCGAGCAGGACAGTCAATTGGAGTCGCGCGAAGAACCGCAGGTGTCAAGTTCGAGCAGGACAGTCAATTGGAATCGCGCAAAGAATCGCAGGTGGCAAGTTCAAGCGGGACAGTCAAATCTAACCACGCGAAGAGCCGTACTCACACGGATACAGTCAAACGGAGGTTCAGACTAGTGAACCGTCAGGACGAACGCGAGTGACGCAGGAGAACGATCCCTGCAAGTGAAACCGGGCACGGTCAGAAAGGTCAGTGGAGTCAGTGGTCGGTCAAGGTGGCCTGGGAGGAGCGCTAGCTTGACCCAACGGGCGAAACACCTCTCCGCCATAACATCCTAAAACCTCGAGCCCGATCAAGGAACCGTTGTCGAGGACACCGCAGGACAACGAAGGCACCAGGCAGCGCACAGGAACCTGGCACGGTCGGAAGGGTCGGTGGAGTCAGTGGGCGGTCAAGGTGGGCCTGGGAGGAGCGTTAGCTTGACCCAACGGGCGATACACCTTTCTCACCACAACATCCTAAGTCCCAGTCGAGCCGGCACGGGTACGCGAACCGCGCAGACGACGGCGAGGACCGAAACAACCCAGCTGTAAAGAATTCCGCTAATAAAGCTACTACATCCTAAAACTCTGTCTTCTATTTGGTCGGGCAATCACACAAACATAAATTTGGTGGGACGAACACACAAACTCTCTGAGCTAGCCGTTGCAATTCGTAGCGAGCAGAAAACAACAGAAACAGTTCGTTACAGTGGGTAAACGTTATTTATTAAAAATAACCAGTTTGTAGAGGTTGGCAATCGATAAAACTATTTTTAAAAGGTACAAAATCGTTTTTTATTGCAAAAAATAGTTTTATGAGGTGGAAAAATGAAACTATTTAATTTTAAGTGTAGGGAAGCGTCGAAAACTATTTGTAATGTGTGGGTAATCGTTATTTATTAAAAATAACTTGTTTTTAGAGGGTGGCAATCGAGAAAACTATTTTTAAAAGGTAAAAATCATTTTTTATTGAAAAAAAATAGATTTCTGAGGTGGAAAAATTAAAATATTTAATTCTAAGTAATGGGCAACGTCAAAAACTATTTGTAATGTGTGGGTAAAATCGATAAAACTATTTTTTAAAGGTACAAAATCGTTTTTTATTGAAAAAAATAGTTTTATGAGGTGGAAAAAAGAAAATATTTAATTTTAAGTGTAGGGAAGCGCCAAAAACTATTTGTAATGTATGGGTAAACGTTATTTATTAACAATAACTTCTTTTTAGAGGGTGGCAATCGATAAAACTATTTTTAAAAGGTAAAAATCCTTTTTTATTGAAAAAAAATAGATTTCTGAGGTGAAAAAATGAAAATATTTAATTCTAAGTGTTGGGAAACGTCAAAAATTATTTGTATTGTGTGGCTAAACGTTACTTATTAAAAATAACTAGTTTTTAGAGGTTGGCAATTGATAAAACTATTTTTAATAGGTACAAAATCGTTTTTTATTGAAACAAATAGTTTTATGAGGTGGAAAAATGTAAATATTTAATTTTAAGTGTAGGGAAGCGTCAAAAACTATTTGTAATATAAGTGTAAACGTTATTTATTAAAAATATCCAGTTTTTAGAGGTTGGCAATCGATAAAACTATTTTTAAAAGGTAAAAATCCTTTTTTATTGAAAAAAAAAATAGACTTCTGAGGTGGAAAAATGAAAATATTTATTTCTAAGTGTTGGGAAACGTCCAAAACTATTTGTAATGTGTGGGTAAACGTTATTTATTAAAAATAATCAGTTTGTAGAGGTTGGCAATCGAAAAAACTATTTTTAAAAGGTACAAAATCGTTTTTTATTAAAAAAATAGTTTTATGAAATGGAAAAATGAAAATATTTAATTTAAGTGTAGGGAAGCGTCAAAAACTATTTGTAATATGTGGGTAAACGTTATTTATTAAAAATAACTTCTTTTTAGAGGCTGGCAATCGCTAAAACTATTTTTAAAAGGTACAAAATCGTTTTTTATTGAAAAAAATAGTTTTATGAGATGGAAAATGTAAATATTTAATTTTAAGTGTAGGAAAGCGTCAAAAACTATTTGTAATTTTATAATGTTATAATGTTATAATGGTTAAACGTTATTTATTAAAAATAACTAGTTTTTAGAGGTTGGCAATCGATAAAACTATTTTTAAAAGGTACAAAATCCTTTTTTATTGAAAAAAATAGTTTTATGAGGTGGAAAAATGAAACTATTTAATTTTAAGTGTAGGGAAGCGTCAAAAACTATTTGTAATGTGTGGGAAAACGTTATTTATTAAAAATAACTTGTTTTTAGAGGGTGGCAATCGATAAAACTATTTTTAAAAGGTAAAAATCCTTTTTTATTGAAAAAATATAGTTTTCTGAGGTGGAAAAATGAAAATATTTAATTCTAAGTAATGGGCAACGTCAAAAACTATTTGTAATGTGTGGGTAAACGTTATTTATTAAAAATAACTAGTTTTTAGAGGCAATCGATAAAACTATTTTTAAAAGGTACAAAATCGTTATTTATTGAAAAAAATAGTTTTATGAAACGGAAAAATGAAAATATTTAATTTAAGTGTAGGCAAGCGTCAAGAACTATTTGTATTATGTGGGTAAACGTTATTTTTTAAAAAAAAACTTCTTTTTAGAGGCTGACAATCGATAAAACTATTTTTAAAAGGTAAAAATCCTTTTTTATTGAAAAAAAATAGACTTCTGAGGTGGAAAAATGAAAATATTTATTTCTAAGTGTTGGGAAACGTCCAAAACTATTTGTAATGTGTGGGTAAACGTTATTTATTAAAAATAACTAGTAGAGGTTGGCAATCGAAAAAACTATTTTTAAAAGGTACAAAATCGTTTTTTATTAAAAAAATAGTTTTATGAAATGGAAAAATGAAAATATTTAATTTAAGTGTAGGGAAGCGTCAAAAACTATTTGTAATATGTGGGTAAATGTTATTTATTAAAAATAACTTCTTTTTAGAGGATGGCAATCGATAAAACTATTTTTAAAAGGTACAAAATCGTTTTTTATTGAAAAAAATAGTTTTATGAGGTGGAAAATGTAAATATTTAATTTTAAGTGTAGGAAAGCGTCAAAAACTATTTGTAATTTTATAATGTTATAATGTTATAATGGTTAAACGTTATTTATTAAAAATAACTAGTTTTTAGAGGTTGGCAATCGATAAAACTATTTTTAAAAGGTACAAAATCCTTTTTTATTGAAAAAAATAGTTTTATGAGGTGGAAAAATGAAAATATTTTATTTTAAGTGTAGGGAAGCGTCAAAAACGATTTGTAATGTGTGGTTAGACGCTATTTATTAAAAATAACTAGTTTTTAGAGGCTGGCAATTGATAAAACTATTTTTAGAAGGTAAAAATCCTTTTTTATTGAAAAAAAAATAGATTTCTGAGGTGGAAAAATGAAAATAATTAATTCTAAGTGTTGGGAAACGTCAAAAACTGTTTGTAATGTGTGGGTAAACGTTATTTATTAAAAATAATCAGTTTGTAGAGGTTGGCAATCGATAAAACTATTTTTAAAAGGTACAAAATCCTTTTTTATTGAAAAAAATAGTTTTATGAGGTGGAAAAATGAAACTATTTAATTTTAAGTGTAGGGAAGCGTCAAAAACGATTTGTAATGTGTGGGTAAGCGTTATTTATTAAAAATAACTTGTTTTTAGAGGGTGGCAATCGATAAAACTATTTTTAAAAGGTAAAAATCCTTTTTTATTGAAAAAATATAGTTTTCTGAGGTGGAAAAATGAAAATATTTAATTCTAAGTAATGGGCAACGTCAAAAACTATTTGTAATGTGTGGGTAAACGTTATTTATTAAAAATAACTAGTTTTTAGAGGCAATCGATAAAACTATTTTTAAAAGGTACAAAATCGTTATTTATTGAAAAAAATAGTTTTATGAAACGGAAAAATGAAAATATTTAATTTAAGTGTAGGCAAGCGTCAAGAACTATTTGTATTGTGTGGGTAAACGTTATTTTTAAAAAAAAAAACTTCTTTTTAGAGGCTGACAATCGATAAAACTATTTTTAAAAGGTAAAAATCCTTTTTTATTGAAAAAAATAGACTTCTGAGGTGGAAAAATGAAAATATTTATTTCTAAGTGTTGGGAAACGTCCAAAACTATTTGTAATGTGTGGGTAAACGTTATTTATTAAAAATAACTAGTAGAGGTTGGCAATCGAAAAAACTATTTTTAAAAGGTACAAAATCGTTTTTTATTAAAAAAATAGTTTTATGAAATGGAAAAATGAAAATATTTAATTTAAGTGTAGGGAAGCGTCAAAAACTATTTGTAATATGTGGGTAAACGTTATTTATTAAAAATAACTTCTTTTTAGAGGCTGGCAATCGCTAAAACTATTTTTAAAAGGTACAAAATCGTTTTTTATTGAAAAAAATAGTTTTATGAGATGGAAAATGTAAATATTTAATTTTAAGTGTAGGAAAGCGTCAAAAACTATTTGTAATTTTATAATGTTATAATGTTATAATGGTTAAACGTTATTTATTAAAAATAACTAGTTTTTAGAGGTTGGCAATCGATAAAACTATTTTTAAAAGGTACAAAATCCTTTTTTATTGAAAAAAATAGTTTTATGAGGTGGAAAAATGAAACTATTTAATTTTAAGTGTAGGGAAGCGTCAAAAACTATTTGTAATGTGTGGGAAAACGTTATTTATTAAAAATAACTTGTTTTTAGAGGGTGGCAATCGATAAAACTATTTTTAAAAGGTAAAAATCCTTTTTTATTGAAAAAAAATAGATTTCTGAGGTGGAAAAATGAAAATATTTAATTCTAAGTAATGGGCAACGTCAAAAACTATTTGTAATGTGTGGGTAAACGTAATTAATTAAAAATAACTAGTTTTTAGAGGCAATCGATAAAACTATTTTTAAAAGGTACAAAATCGTTTTTTATTGAAAAAAATAGTTTTATGAAACGGAAAAATGAAAATATTTAATTTAAGTGTAGGCAAGCGTCAAGAACTATTTGTATTATGTGGGTAAACGTTATTTTTTAAAAAAAAACTTCTTTTTAGAGGCTGACAATCGATAAAACTTTTTTTAAAAGGTAAAAATCCTTTTTTATTGAAAAAAATAGACTTCTGAGGTGGAAAAATGAAAATATTTATTTCTAAGTGTTGGGAAACGTCCAAAACTATTTGTAATGTGTGGGTAAACGTTATTTATTAAAAATAACTAGTAGAGGTTGGCAATCGAAAAAACTATTTTTAAAAGGTACAAAATCGTTTTTTATTAAAAAAATAGTTTTATGAAATGGAAAAATGAAAATATTTAATTTAAGTGTAGGGAAGCGTCAAAAACTATTTGTAATATGTGGGTAAACGTTATTTATTAAAAATAACTTCTTTTTAGAGGCTGGCAATCGCTAAAACTATTTTTAAAAGGTACAAAATCGTTTTTTATTGAAAAAAATAGTTTTATGAGATGGAAAATGTAAATATTTAATTTTAAGTGTAGGAAAGCGTCAAAAACTATTTGTAATTTTATAATGTTATAATGTTATAATGGTTAAACGTTATTTATTAAAAATAACTAGTTTTTAGAGGTTGGCAATCGATAAAACTATTTTTAAAAGGTACAAAATCCTTTTTTATTGAAAAAAATAGTTTTATGAGGTGGAAAAATGAAACTATTTAATTTTAAGTGTAGGGAAGCGTCAAAAACTATTTGAAATGTGTGGGAAAACGTTATTTATTAAAAATAACTTGTTTTTAGAGGGTGGCAATCGATAAAACTATTTTTAAAAGGTAAAAATCCTTTTTTATTGAAAAAAAATAGATTTCTGAGGTGGAAAAATGAAAATATTTAATTCTAAGTAATGGGCAACGTCAAAAACTATTTGTAATGTGTGGGTAAACGTAATTAATTAAAAATAACTAGTTTTTAGAGGCAATCGATAAAACTATTTTTAAAAGGTACAAAATCGTTTTTTATTGAAAAAAATAGTTTTATGAAACGGAAAAATGAAAATATTTAATTTAAGTGTAGGCAAGCGTCAAGAACTATTTGTATTATGTGGGTAAACGTTATTTTTTAAAAAAAAACTTCTTTTTAGAGGCTGACAATCGATAAAACTTTTTTTAAAAGGTAAAAATCCTTTTTTATTGAAAAAAATAGACTTCTGAGGTGGAAAAATGAAAATATTTATTTCTAAGTGTTGGGAAACGTCCAAAACTATTTGTAATGTGCGGGTAAACGTTATTTATTAAAAATAACTAGTAGAGGTTGGCAATCGAAAAAAGTATTTTTAAAAGGTACAAAATCGTTTTTTATTGAAAAAATAGTTTTATGAAATGGAAAAATGAAAATATTTAATTTAAGTGTATGGAAGCGTCAAAAACTATTTGTAATATGTGGGTAAACGTTATTTATTAAAAATAACTTCTTTTTAGAGGCTGGCAATCGATAAAACTATTTTTAAAAGGTACAAAATCGTTTTTTATTGAAAAGAATAGTTTTTTGAGGTGGAAAAATGAAAATATTTAATTTTAAGTGTAGGGAAGCATCAAAATTTATTTGTAATGTGTGGTTAGACGTTATTTATTAAAAATAACTAGTTCTTAGAGGTTGGCAATCGATAAAACTATTTTTAGAAGGTAAAAATCCTTTTTTATTGAAAAAAAAATAGATTTCTGAGGTGGAAAAATGAAAATATTTAATTCTAAGTGTTGGGAAACGTCAAAAACTATTTGTAGTGTGTGGGTAAACGTTATTTATTAAAAATAACCAGTTTGTAGAGGTTGGCAATCGATAAAACTATTTTTAAAAGGTACAAAATCGTTTTTTATTGCAAAAAATAGTTTTATGAGGTGGAAAAATGAAACTATTTAATTTTAAGTGTAGGGAAGCGTCGAAAACTATTTGTAATGTGTGGGTAATCGTTATTTATTAAAAATAACTTGTTTTTAGAGGGTGGCAATCGAGAAAACTATTTTTAAAAGGTAAAAATCATTTTTTATTGAAAAAAAATAGATTTCTGAGGTGGAAAAATTAAAATATTTAATTCTAAGTAATGGGCAACGTCAAAAACTATTTGTAATGTGTGGGTAAAATCGATAAAACTATTTTTTAAAGGTACAAAATCGTTTTTTATTGAAAAAAATAGTTTTATGAGGTGGAAAAAAGAAAATATTTAATTTTAAGTGTAGGGAAGCGCCAAAAACTATTTGTAATGTGTGGGTAAACGTTATTTATTAACAATAACTTCTTTTTAGAGGGTGGCAATCGATAAAACTATTTTTAAAAGGTAAAAATCCTTTTTTATTGAAAAAAAATAGATTTCTGAGGTGAAAAAATGAAAATATTTAATTCTAAGTGTTGGGAAACGTCAAAAATTATTTGTATTGTGTGGCTAAACGTTACTTATTAAAAATAACTAGTTTTTAGAGGTTGGCAATTGATAAAACTATTTTTAATAGGTACAAAATCGTTTTTTATCGAAACAAATAGTTTTATGAGGTGGAAAAATGTAAATATTTAATTTTAAGTGTAGGGAAGCGTCAAAAACTATTTGAAATGTTATAATGTTATAATGGTTAAACGTTATTTATTAAAAATAACTAGTTTTTAGAGGTTGGCAATCGATAAAACTATTTTTAAAAGGTAAAAACCCTTTTTTATTGAAAAAAAAATAGATTTCTGAGGTGGAAAAATGAATATATTTAATTCTAAGTGTTGGGAAACGTCGAAATCTATTTGTAATGTGTGGGTAAACGTTATTTATTAAAATTAACTAGTTTTTAGAGGTTGGCAATTGATAAAACTATTTTACATAGGTAAAAAATCGTTTTTTATTGAAAAAAATAGTTTTATGAGGTGGAAAAATGTAAATATTTAATTTTAAGTGTAGGGAAGCGTCAAAAACTATTTGAAATGTTATAATGTTATAATGGTTAAACGTTATTTATTAAAAATAACTTGTTTTTAGAGGGTGGCAATCGATAAAACTATTTTTAAAAGGTAAAAATCATTTTTTATTGAAAAAAAATAGATTTCTGAGGTGGAAAAATTAAAATATTTAATTCTAAGTAATGGGCAACGTCAAAAACTATTTGTAATGTGTGGGTAAAATCGATAAAACTATTTTTAAAAGGTACAAAATCGTTTTTTATTGAAAAAAATAGTTTTATGAGGTGGAAAATAGAAAATATTTAATTTTAAGTGTAGGGAAGCGCCAAAAACTATTTGTAATGTGTGGGTAAACGTTATTTATTAACAATAACTTCTTTTTAGAGGGTGGCAATCGATAAAACTATTTTTAAAAGGTAAAAATCCTTTTTTATTGAAAAAAAAAATAGATTTCTGAGGTGGAAAAATGAAAATATTTAATTCTAAGTGTTGGGAAACGTCGAAATCTATTTGTAATGTGTGGGTAAACGTTATTTATTAAAAATAACTAGTTTTTAGAGGTTGGCAATTGATAAAACTATTTTTAATAGGTAAAAAATCGTTTTTTATTGAAAAAAATAGTTTTATGAGGTGGAAAAATGTAAATATTTAATTTTAAGTGTAGGGAAGCGTCAAAGACTATTTGAAATGTTATAATGTTATAATGGTTAAACGTTATTTATTAAAAATAACTTGTTTTTAGAGGGTGGCAATCGATAAAACTATTTTTAAAAGGTAAAAATCATTTTTTATTGAAAAAAAATAGATTTCTGAGGTGGAAAAATGAAACTATTTAATTTTAAGTGTAGGGAAGCGTCAAAAACTATTTGTAATGTGTGTGTAAACGTTATTCATTAAAAATAACTAGTTTTTAGAGGTTGGCAATCGATAAAACTATTTTTAAAAGGTACAAAATCGTTTTTTATTGTACAAAATAGTTTTATAAGGTGGAAAAATGAAACTATTTAATTTTAAGTGTAGGAAAGCGTCAACAAGTATTTGTAATGTGTGGGTAAACGTTATTTATTAAAAATAACTTGTTTTTAGAGGGTGGCAGTCGATAAAACTATTTTTAAAAGGTAAAAATCGTTTTTTATTGAAAAAATAGTTTTATGAGGTGGAAAAATGTAAATATTTAATTTTAAGTGTAGGGAAGAGTCAAAAACTATTTATAATGTGTGGGTAAACTTTATTTATTAAAAATAACTTGTTTTTAGAGGGTGTCATTCGATAAAACTATTTTTAAAAGGTAAAAATCCCTTTTTATTGAAAAAAAAATAGATTTCTGAGGTGGAAAAATGAAAATATTTATTTCTAAGTGTTGAGAAACGTTCAAAACTATTTGTAATGTGTGGGTAAGCGTTATTTATTAAAAATACCAAGTTTTTATAGGTTGGCAATCGAAAAAACTATTTTTAAAAGGTACAAAATCGTTTTTTTTTGAAAAAAATAGTTTTATGAAATGGAAAAATGAAAATATTTAATTTAAGTGTGGGCAAGCGTCAAGAACTATTTGTATTATGTGGGTAAACGTTATTTATTAAAAATATCCAGTTTTTAGAGGTTGGCAATCGATAAAACTATTTTTAAAAGTTACAAACTCGTTTTTTATTGAAAAAAATAGATTTATGAGGTGGAAAAATGAAAATATTTATTTCTAAGTGTTGGGAAACGTCCAAAACTATTTGTAATGTGTGGGTAAACGTTATTTATTAAAAATAACTAGTAGAGGTTGGCAATCGAAAAAACTATTTTTAAAAGGTACAAAATCGTTTTTTATTGAAAAAAAAAGTTTTATGAAATGGAAAAATGAAAATATTTAATTTTAAGTGTAGGGAAGCGTCAAAAACTATTTGTAATATGTGGGCAAACGTTATTAATTAAAAATATCAAGTTTTTAGAGGTTGGCAATCGATAAAACTATTTTTAAAAGGTACAAAATCATTTTTTATTGAAAAAAATAGTTTTATGAGGTGGAAAAATGAAAATATTTAATTTTAAGTGTAGGGAAGCGTCAAAAACTATTTGTAATGTGTGGGTAAGCGTTATTTATTAAAATTAACTTCTTTTTAGAGGCTGGCAATCGATAAAACTATTTTTAAAAGGTAAAAATCCTTTTTTATTGAAAAAAAATAGATTTCTGAGGTGAAAAAATGAAAATATTTAATTCTAAGGGTTGGGAAACGTCAAAAACTATTTGTATTGTGTGGGTAAACGTTATTTATTTAAAATAACTTGTTTTTAGAGGGTGGCAATCGATAAAACTATTTTTAAAAGGTAAAAATCATTTTTTATTGAAAAAAAATAGATTTCTGAGGTGGAAAAATTAAAATATTTAATTCTAAGTAATGGGCAACGTCAAAAACTATTTGTAATGTGTGGGTAAAATCGATAAAACTATTTTTAAAAGGTACAAAATCGTTTTTTATTGAAAAAAATAGTTTTATGAGGTGGAAAATAGAAAATATTTAATTTTAAGTGTAGGGAAGCGCCAAAAACTATTTGTAATGTGTGGGTAAACGTTATTTATTAACAATAACTTCTTTTTAGAGGGTGGCAATCGATAAAACTATTTTTAAAAGGTAAAAATCCTTTTTTATTGAAAAAAAATATAGATTTCTGAGGTGGAAAAATGAAAATATTTAATTCTAAGTGTTGGGAAACGTCGAAATCTATTTGTAATGTGTGGGTAAACGTTATTTATTAAAAATAACTAGTTTTTAGAGGTTGGCAATTGATAAAACTATTTTTAATAGGTAAAAAATCGTTTTTTATTGAAAAAAATAGTTTTATGAGGTGGAAAAATGTAAATATTTAATTTTAAGTGTAGGGAAGCGTCAAAAACTATTTGAAATGTTATAATGTTATAATGGTTAAACGTTATTTATTAAAAATAACTTGTTTTTAGAGGGTGGCAATCGATAAAACTATTTTTAAAAGGTAAAAATCATTTTTTATTGAAAAAAAATAGATTTCTGAGGTGGAAAAATGAAACTATTTAATTTTAAGTGTAGGGAAGCGTCAAAAACTATTTGTAATGTGTGTGTAAACGTTATTCATTAAAAATAACTAGTTTTTAGAGGTTGGCAATCGATAAAACTATTTTTAAAAGGTACAAAATCGTTTTTTATTGTAAAAAATAGTTTTATAAGGTGGAAAAATGAAACTATTTAATTTTAAGTGTAGGAAAGCGTCAACAAGTATTTGTAATGTGTGGGTAAACGTTATTTATTAAAAATAACTTGTTTTTAGAGGGTGGCAGTCGATAAAACTATTTTTAAAAGGTAAAAATCGTTTTTTATTGAAAAAATAGTTTTATGAGGTGGAAAAATGTAAATATTTAATTTTAAGTGTAGGGAAGAGTCAAAAACTATTTATAATGTGTGGGTAAACTTTATTTATTAAAAAAACTTGTTTTTAGAGGGTGTCATTCGATAAAACTATTTTTAAAAGGTAAAAATCCCTTTTTATTGAAAAAAAAATAGATTTCTGAGGTGGAAAAATGAAAATATTTATTTCTAAGTGTTGAGAAACGTTCAAAACTATTTGTAATGTGTGGGTAAGCGTTATTTATTAAAAATACCAAGTTTTTATAGGTTGGCAATCGAAAAAACTATTTTTAAAAGGTACAAAATCGTTTTTTTTTGAAAAAAATAGTTTTATGAAATGGAAAAATGAAAATATTTAATTTAAGTGTGGGCAAGCGTCAAGAACTATTTGTATTATGTGGGTAAACGTTATTTATTAAAAATATCCAGTTTTTAGAGGTTGGCAATCGATAAAACTATTTTTAAAAGTTACAAAATCGTTTTTTATTGAAAAAAATAGATTTATGAGGTGGAAAAATGAAAATATTTATTTCTAAGTGTTGGGAAACGTCCAAAACTATTTGTAATGTGTGGGTAAACGTTATTTATTAAAAATAACTAGTAGAGGTTGGCAATCGAAAAAACTATTTTTAAAAGGTACAAAATCGTTTTTTATTGAAAAAAAAAGTTTTATGAAATGGAAAAATGAAAATATTTAATTTTAAGTGTAGGGAAGCGTCAAAAACTATTTGTAATATGTGGGCAAACGTTATTAATTAAAAATATCAAGTTTTTAGAGGTTGGCAATCGATAAAACTATTTTTAAAAGGTACAAAATCATTTTTTATTGAAAAAAATAGTTTTATGAGGTGGAAAAATGAAAATATTTAATTTTAAGTGTAGGGAAGCGTCAAAAACTATTTGTAATGTGTGGGTAAGCGTTATTTATTAAAATTAACTTCTTTTTAGAGGCTGGCAATCGATAAAACTATTTTTAAAAGGTAAAAATCCTTTTTTATTGAAAAAAAATAGATTTCTGAGGTGAAAAAATGAAAATATTTAATTCTAAGGGTTGGGAAACGTCAAAAACTATTTGTATTGTGTGGGTAAACGTTATTTATTTAAAATAACTTGTTTTTAGAGGGTGGCAATCGATAAAACTATTTTTAAAAGGTAAAAATCATTTTTTATTGAAAAAAATAGATTTCTGAGGTGGAAAAATTAAAAGATTTAATTTTAAGTGTAGGGAAGCATCAAAATCTATTTGTTATGTGTGGTTAGACGTTATTTATTGAAAATAACTAGTTTTTAGAGGTTGGCAATCGATAAACCTATTTTTAGAAGGTAAAAATCCTTTTTTATTGAAAAAAAAATAGATTTCTGAGGTGGAAAAATGAAAATATTTAATTCTAAGTGTTGGCAAACGTCAAAAACTATTTGTAATGTGTGGGTAAACGTTATTTATTAAAAATAACCAGTTTTTAGAGGTTGGCAATCGATAAAACTATTTTTAAAAGGTACAAAATCGTTTTTTATTGCAAAAAATAGTTTTATGAGGTGGAAAAATGAAACTATTTAATTTTAAGTGTAGGGAAGCGTCAAAAACTATTTGTAATATGTGGGCAAACGTTATTAATTAAAAATATCAAGTTTTTAGAGGTTGGCAATCGATAAAACTATTTTTAAAAGGTACAAAATCATTTTTTATTGAAAAAAATAGTTTTATGAGGTGGAAAAATGAAAATATTTAATTTTAAGTGTAGGGAAGCGTCAAAAACTATTTGTAATGTGTGGGTAAGCGTTATTTATTAAAAATAACTTCTTTTTAGAGGCTGGCAATCGATAAAACTATTTTTAAAAGGTAAAAATCCTTTTTTATTGAAAAAAAATAGATTTCTGAGGTGAAAAAATGAAAATATTTAATTCTAAGTGTTGGAAAACGTCAAAAACTATTTGTATTGTGTGGGTAAACGTTATTTATTTAAAATAACTTGTTTTTAGAGGGTGGCAATCGATAAAACTATTTTTAAAAGGTAAAAATAATTTTTTATTGAAAAAAATAGATTTCTGAGGTGGAAAAATTAAAAGATTTAATTTTAAGTGTAGGGAAGCATCAAAATCTATTTGTTATGTGTGGTTAGACGTTATTTATTGAAAATAACTAGTTTTTAGAGGTTGGCAATCGATAAACCTATTTTTAGAAGGTAAAAATCCTTTTTTATTGAAAAAAAAATAGATTTCTGAGGTGGAAAAATGAAAATATTTAATTCTAAGTGTTGGCAAACGTCAAAAACTAATTGTAATGTGTGGGTAAACGTTATTTATTAAAAATAACCAGTTTTTAGAGGTTGGCAATCGATAAAACTATTTTTAAAAGGTACAAAATCGTTTTTTATTGCAAAAAATAGTTTTATGAGGTGGAAAAATGAAACTATTTAATTTTAAGTGTAGGGAAGCGTCGAAAACTATTTGTAATGTGTGGGTAAACGTTATTTATTAAAAATAACTTGTTTTTAGCGGGTGGCAATCGATAAAACTATTTTTAAAAGGTAAAAATCATTTTTTATTGAAAAAAAAAAATAGATTTCTGAGGTGGAAAAATTAAAATATTTAATTCTAAGTAATGGGCAACGTCAAAAACTATTTGTACTGTGTGGGTAAAATCGATAAAACTATTTGTAAAAGGTACAAAATCGTTTTTATTGAAAAAAATAGTTTTATGAGGTGGAAAAAAGAAAATATTTAATTTTAAATGTAGGGAAGCGTCAAAAACTATTTGTAATGTGTGGGTAAACGTTATTTATTAACAATAACTTCTTTTTAGAGGGTGGCAATCGATAAAACTATTTTTAAAAGGTAAAAATCCTTTTTTATTGAAAAAAAAATAGATTTCTGAGGTGGAAAAATTAAAATATTTAATTCTAAGTGTTGGAAAACGTCGAAATCTATTTGTAATGTGTGGGTAAACGTTATTTATTAAAAATAACCAGTTTTTAGAGGTTGGCAATCGATAAAACTATTTTTAAAAGGTACAAATTCGTTTTTTATTGTAAAAAATAGTTTTATAAGGTGGAAAAATGAAACTATTTAATTTTAAGTGTAGGGAAGCGTCAAAATTTATTTGTAATGTGTGGGTAAACGTTATTCATTAAAAATATTTTGTTTTTAGAGGGTGGCAATCGATAAAACTATTTTTAAAAGGTACAAAATCGTTTTTTATTGCAAAAAATAGTTTTATGAGGTGGAAAAATGAAACTATTTAATTTTAAGTGTAGGAAAGCGTCAACAAGTATTTGTAATGTGTGGGTAAACGTTATTTATTAAAAATAACTTGTTTTTAGAGGGTGGCAGTCGATAAAACTATTTTTAAAAGGTAAAAATTGTTTTTTATTGAAAAAATAGTTTTATGAGGTGGAAAAATGTAAATATTTAATTTTAAGTGTAGGGAAGCGTCAAAAACTATTTATAATGTGTGGGTAAGCTTTATTTATTAAAAATAACTTGTTTTTAGAGGGTGGCAATCGATAAAACTATTTTTAAAAGGTAAAAATCCTTTTTTATTGAAAAAAAATAGATTTCTGAGGTGGAAAAATGAAAATATTTACTTCTAAGTGTTGGGAAACGTTCAAAACTATTTGTAATGTGTGGGTAAGCGTTATTTATTAAAAATAACAAGTTTTTAGAGGTTGGCAATCGAAAAAACTATTTTTAAAAGGTACAAAATCGTTTTTTATTGAAAAAAATAGTTTTATGAAATGGAAAAATGAAAATATTTAATTTAAGTGTGGGCAAGCGTCAAGAACTATTTGTATTATGTGGGTAAACTTTATTTATTAAAAATATCCAGTTCTTAGAGGTTGGCAATCGATAAAACTATTTTTAAAAGGTAAAAATCGTTTTTTATTGAAAAAATAGTTTTATGAGGTGGAAAAATGTAAATATTTAATTTTAAGTGTAGGGAAGCGTCAAAAACTATTTATAATGTGTGGGTAAGCTTTATTTATTAAAAATAACTTGTTTTTAGAGGGTGGCAATTGATAAAACTATTTTTAAAAGGTAAAAATCCTTTTTTATTGAAAAAAAATAGATTTCTGAGGTGGAAAAATGAAAATATTTACTTCTAGGTGTTGGGAAACGTTCAAAACTATTTGTAATGTGTGGGTAAGCGTTATTTATTAAAAATAACAAGTTTTTAGAGGTTGGCAATCGAAAAAACTATTTTTAAAAGGTACAAAATCGTTTTTTATTGAAAAAAATAGTTTTATGAAATGGAAAAATGAAAATATTTAATTTAAGTGTGGGCAAGCGTCAAGAACTATTTGTATTATGTGGGTAAACTTTATTTATTAAAAATATCCAGTTTTTAGAGGTTGGCAATCGATAAAACTATTTTTAAAAGGTAAAAATCGTTTTTTATTGAAAAAATAGTTTTATGAGGTGGAAAAATGTAAATATTTAATTTTAAGTGTAGGGAAGCGTCAAAAACTATTTGTAATGTGTGGGTAAGCGTTATTTATTAAAATTAACTAGTTTTTAGAGGTTGGCAATCGATAAAACTATTTTTAGAAGGTAAAAATCCCTTTTTATTTAAAAAAAAATAGATTTCTGAGGTGGAAAAATGAAAATATTTATTTCTAAGTGTTGGGAAACGTCCAAAACTATTTGTAATGTGTGGGTAAACGTTATTTATAAAAAATAACTAGTAGAGGTTGGCAATCGAAAAAACTATTTTTAAAAGGTACAAAATCGTTTTTTATTGAAAAAAAAGTTTTATGAAATGTAAAAATGAAAATATTTAATTTAAGTGTAGGGAAGCGTCAAAAACTATTTGTAATATGTGGGTAAACGTTATTAATTAAAAATATCCAGTTTTTAGAGGTTGGCAATCGATAAAACTATTTTTAAAAGGTACAAAATCGTTTTTTATTGAAAAAAATAGTTTTATGAGGTGGAAAAATGAAAATATTTAATTTTAAGTGTAGGGAAGCGTCAAAAACTATTTGTAATGTGTGGGTAAGCGTTATTTATTAAAAATAACTTCTTTTTAGGGGCTGGCAATCGATAAAACTATTTTTAAAAGGTAAAAATCCTTTTTTATTGAAAAAAAAAGATTTCTGAGGTGGAAAAATTAAAATATTTAATTCTAAGTGTTGGGACACGTCAAAAATTATTTGTAATGTGTGGGTAAACGTTATTTATTAAAAATAACTAGTTTTTAGAGGTTGGCAATCGATAAAACTATTTTTAATAGGTACAAAATCGTTTTTTATTGAAAAAAATAGTTTTATGAGGTGGAAAATGTAAATATTTAGTTTTAAGTGTAGGGAAGCGTCAAAAACTATTTGAAATGTTATAATGTTATAATGTTATAATGTTATAATGTTATAATGGTTAAACGTTATTTATTAAAAATAACTAGTTTTTAGAGGTTGGAAATCGATAAAACTATTTTTAAAAGGTACAAAATCGTTTTTTATTGAAAAGAATAGTTTTTTGAGGTGGAAAAATGAAAATATTTAATTTTAAGTGTAGGGAAGCATCAAAATCTATTTGTAATGTGTGGTTAGACGTTATTTATTAAAAATAACTAGTTTTTAGAGGTTGGCAATCGATAAAACTATTTTTAGAAGGTAAAAATCCTTTTTTATTGAAAAAAAAATAGATTTCTGAGGTGGAAAAATGAAAATATTTAATTCTAAGTGTTGGGAAACGTCAAAAACTATTTGTAATGTGTGGGTAAACGTTATTTATTAAAAATAACCAGTTTTTAGAGGTTGGCAATCGATAAGACTATTTTTAAAAGGTACAAAATCGTTTTTTATTGAAAAAAATAGTTTTATGAGGTGGAAAAATGAAACTATTTAATTTTAAGTGTAGGGAAGCGTCGAAAACTATTTGTAATGTGTGGGTAAACGTTATTTATTAAAAATAACTTGTTTTTAGAGGGTGGCAATCGATAAAACTATTTTTAAAAGGTAAAAATCCTTTTTTATTGAAAAAAAAAGATTTCTGAGATGGAAAAATAAAAATATTTAATTCTAAGTAATGGGCAACGTCAAAAACTATTTGTAGTGTGTGAACAACGTTATTTATTAAAAATAACTAGTTTTTAGAGGCAATCGATAAAACTATTTTTAAAAGGTACAAAATCGTTTTTTATTGAAATAATAGTTTTATGAGGTGGAAAAATGAAAATATTTAATTTTAAGTGTAGGGAAGCGTCAAAAACTATTTGTAATGTGTGGGTAAGCGTTATTTATTAAAAATAACTTCTTTTTAGAGGCTGGCAATCGATAAAACTATTTTTAAAAGGTAAAAATCCTTTTTTATAGAAAAAAAATAGATTTCTGAGGTGGAAAAATGAAAATATTTAATTCTAAGTGTTGGGAAACGTCAAAAACTATTTGTAATGTGTGGGTAAACGTTATTTATTAAAAATAACCAGTTTTTAGAGGTTGGCAATCGATAAAACTATTTTTAAAAGGTAAAAATCGTTTTTTATTGAAAAAATAGTTTTATGAGGTGGAAAAATGTAAATATTTAATTTTAAGTGTAGGGAAGCGTCAAAAACTATTTGTAATGTGTGGGTAAGCGTTATTTATTAAAAATAACTAGTTTTTAGAGGTTGGCAATCGATAAAACTATTTTTAGAAGGTAAAAATCCCTTTTTATTGAAAAAAAAATAGATTTCTGAGGTGGAAAAATGAAAATATTTATTTCTAAGTGTTGGGAAACGTCCAAAACTATTTGTAATGTGTGGGTAAACGTTATTTATAAAAAATAACTAGTAGAGGTTGGCAATCGAAAAAACTATTTTTAAAAGGTACAAAATCGTTTTTTATTGAAAAAAAAAGTTTTATGAAATGGAAAAATGAAAATATTTAATTTAAGTGTAGGGAAGCGTCAAAAACTATTTGTAATATGTGGGTAAACGTTATTAATTAAAAATATCCAGTTTTTAGAGGTTGGCAATCGATAAAACTATTTTTAAAAGGTACAAAATCGTTTTTTATTGAAAAAAATAGTTTTATGAGGTGGAAAAATGAAAATATTTAATTTTAAGTGTAGGGAAGCGTCAAAAACTATTTGTAATGTGTGGGTAAGCGTTATTTATTAAAAATAACTTCTTTTTAGGGGCTGGCAATCGATAAAACTATTTTTAAAAGGTAAAAATCCTTTTTTATTGAAAAAAAAAAGATTTCTGAGGTGGAAAAATTAAAATATTTAATTCTAAGTGTTGGGACACGTCAAAAATTATTTGTAATGTGTGGGTAAACGTTATTTATTAAAAATAACCAGTTTTTAGAGGTTGGCAATCGATAAGACTATTTTTAAAAGGTACAAAATCGTTTTTTATTGAAAAAAATAGTTTTATGAGGTGGAAAAATGAAACTATTTAATTTTAAGTGTAGGGAAGCGTCGAAAACTATTTGTAATGTGTGGGTAAGCGTTATTTATTAAAAATAACTTGTTTTTAGAGGGTGGCAATCGATAAAACTATTTTTAAAAGGTAAAAATCCTTTTTTATTGAAAAAAAAAGATTTCTGAGGTGGAAAAATAAAAATATTTAATTCTAAGTAATGGGCAACGTCAAAAACTATTTGTAATGTGTGAACAACGTTATTTATTAAAAATAACTAGTTTTTAGAGGCAATCGATAAAACTATTTTTAAAAGGTACAAAATCGTTTTTTATTGAAATAATAGTTTTATGAGGTGGAAAAATGAAAATATTTAATTTTAAGTGTAGGGAAGCGTCAAAAACTATTTGTAATGTGTGGGTAAGCGTTATTTATTAAAAATAACTTCTTTTTAGAGGCTGGCAATCGATAAAACTATTTTTAAAAGGTAAAAATCCTTTTTTATTGAAAAAAAATAGATTTCTGAGGTGGAAAAATGAAAATATTTAATTCTAAGTGTTGGGACACGTCAAAAATTATTTGCAATGTGTGGGTAAACGTTATTTATTAAAAATAACTAGTTTTTAGAGGTTGGCAATCGATAAAACTATTTTTAATAGGTACAAAATCGTTTCTTATTGAAAAAAATAGTTTTATGAGGTGAAAAATGTAAATATTTAATTTTAAGTGTAGGGAAGCGTCAAAAACTACTTGTAATGTTATAATATTATAATGTTATAATGGTTAAACGTTATTTATTAAAAATAACTAGTTTTTAGAGGTTGGCAATCGATAAAACTATTTTTAAAAGGTACAAAATCGTTTTTTATTGAAAAGAATAGTTTTTTGAGGTGGAAAAATGAAAATATTTAATTTTAAGTGTAGGGAAGCATCAAAATCTATTTGTAATGTGTGGTTAGACGTTATTTATTAAAAATAACTAGTTTTTAGAGGTTGGCAATCGATAAAACTATTTTTAGAAGGTAAAAATCCCTTTTTATTGAAAAAAAAATAGATTTCTGAGGTGGAAAAATGAAAATATTTAATTCTAAGTGTTGGGAAACGTCAAAAACTATTTGTTATGTGTGGGTAAACGTTATTTATTAAAAATAACCAGTTTTTAGAGGTTGGCAATCGATAAAACTATTTTTAAAAGGTACAAAATCGTTTTTTATTGAAAAAAATAGTTTTATGAGGTGGAAAAATGAAACTATTTAATTTTAAGTGTAGGGAAGCGTCGAAAACTATTTGTAATGTGTGGGTAAACGTTATTTATTAAAAATAACTTGTTTTTAGAGGGTGGCAATCGATAAAACTATTTTTAAAAGGTAAAAATCCTTTTTTATTGAAAAAAAAAAGATTACTGAGGTGGAAAAATAAAAATATTTAATTCCAAGTAATGAGCAACGTCAAAAACTATTTGTAATGTGTGGGTAAACGTTATTTATTAAAAATAACTAGTTTTTAGAGGTAATCGATAAAACTATTTTTAAAAGGTACAAAATCGTTTTTTATTGAAATAATAGTTTTATGAGGTGGAAAAATTAAAATATTTAATTTTAAGTGTACGGAAGCGCCAAAAGCTATTTGTAATGTGTGGGTAAACGTTATTTATTAAAAATAACTTCTTTTTAGAGGGTGGCAATCGATAAAACTATTTTTAAAAGGTAAAAATCCTTTTTTATTGAAAAAATAGATTTCTGAGGTGGAAAAATGAAAATATTTAATTCTAAGTAATGGGCAACGTCAAAAACTATTTGTAATGTGTGGGTAAACGTTATTTATTAAAAATAACTAGTTTTTAGAGGTTGGCAATCGATAAAACTATTCTTAAAAGGTACAAAATCGTTTTTTATTGAAAAAAATAGTTTTATTAGATGGAAAAATGTAAATATTTAATTTTAAGTGTAGGGAAGCGTCAAAAACTATTTGTAATGTGTGGTTAAACGTTTTTTTATTAAAAAAAAACTTGTTTTTAGAGGTTGGCAATCGATAAAACTATTTTTAGAAGGTAAAAATCCCTTTTTATTGAAAAAAAATAGATTTCTGAGGTGGAAAAATGAAAATATTTAATTCTAAGTGTTGGGAAACGTCAAAAACTATTTGTTATGTGTGATTAAACGTTATTTATTAAAAATAACCAGTTTTTAGAGGTTGGCAATCGATAAAACTATTTTTAAAAGGTACAAAATCGTTTTTTATTGAAAAAAATAGTTTTATGAGGTGGAAAAATGAAACTATTTAATTTTAAGTGTAGGGAAGCGTCGAAAACTATTTGTAATGTGTGGTTAAACGTTATTTATTAAAAATAACTTGTTTTTAGAGGGTGGCAATCGATAAAACTATTTTTAAAAGGTAAAAATCCTTTTTTATTGAAAAAAAAAAAGATTACTGAGGTGGAAAAATAAAAATATTTAATTCCAAGTAATGAGCAACGTCAAAAACTATTTGTAATGTGTGGGTTAACGTTATTTATTAAAAATAACTAGTTTTTAGAGGCAATCGATAAAACTATTTTTAAAAGGTACAAAATCGTTTTTTATTGAAATAATAGTTTTATGAGGTGGAAAAATGAAAATATTTAATTTTAAGTGTACGGAAGCGCCAAAAGCTATTTGTAATGTGTGGGTAAACGTTATTTATTAAAAATAACTTCTTTTTAGAGGGTGGCAATCGATAAAACTATTTTTAAAAGGTAAAAATCCTTTTTTATTGAAAAAATAGATTTCTGAGGTGGAAAAATGAAAATATTTAATTCTAAGTAATGGGCAACGTCAAAAACTATTTGTAATGTGTGGGTAAACGTTATTTATTAAAAATAACTAGTTTTTAGAGGTTGGCAATCGATAAAACTATTCTTAAAAGGTACAAAATCGTTTTTTATTGAAAAAAAATAGTTTTATTAGATGGAAAAATGTAAATATTTAATTTTAAGTGTAGGGAAGCGTCAAAAACTATTTGTAATGTGTGGTTAAACGTTTTTTTATTAAAAAAAAAACTTGTTTTTAGAGGTTGGCAATCGATAAAACTATTTTTAAAAGGTAAAAATCCTTTTTATTGAAAAAAAATAGACTTCTGAGGTGGAAAAATGAAAATATTTAATTCTAAATGTTGGGAAACGTCAAAAACTATTTGTAATGTGTGGGTAAACGTTATTTATTAAAAATAACAAGTTTTTAGAGGTTGGCAATCGATAAAACTATTTTTAAAAGGTACAAAATCGTTTTTTATTGAAAAAAATAGTTTTATTAGGTGGAAAAATGTAAATATTTAATTTCAAGTGTAGGGAAGCGTCAAAAACTATTTGTAATGTGTGGTTAAACGTTTTTTATTAAAAAAAAACTTGTTATTAGAGGTTGGCAATCGGTAAAACTATTTTTAAAAGGTACAAAATCGTTTTTTTATTGAATAAAGTAGTTTTATGAGGTGGAAAAATGAAAATATTTAATTTTAAGTGTAGGGAAGCGTCAAAAACTATTTGTAATATGTGGGTAAACGTTATTTATTAAAAAGAACTAGTTTTTAGAGGTTGGCTATCGATAAAACTTTTTTTAAAAGGTAAAAAAATTGTTTTTTATTGAAAAAAATTGTTTTATGAAATGGAAAAATTAAAATATTTAATTTTAAGTGTAGGGAAGCGTTCACATATTGTATGTAAAATCGTGAAATTTAAAAATATTGTTATTTTGCGCGTCAACATATCATTGCTGTCTGTACGATTCAAATTCGTTGAACTTTAAGGTCTATCTGGCGCCTTAAAATAATCTACAATTAAAAAAAATTGTTTATTAGGCTAATTGAAAAGAGCCGTCACCTTATTGCATTCGCAAAGCATTCGCATTCTGCTTTTATAAGCCCATCAGTCTCGTGCTTCGATTTGCAGAGTAACCGGAATACGTGTAGTCGAGTAACTCGATTATATTTATCTGTCTTATTTTATTAATAACAAATAATGAACCAAATTATTAAATCATTAAATCTTTAATCTTTTTTTATAGACTCTCCAACACAAATGGGTTCTTTGCAGTTCTTAAATATGGACTCAAAAATACGCCAATCCTTTGTACCTGATTACTCAGTTCGTGCTATATCGGATGTGATTTATATTACAATTAAAAAAAAATGAATGTATATAAATGCATTTATTGCCTTATTTTTTATTTTCTTTAATAATCTTTAAACTTGTAGAAAAAATGAAACTATAAAATTTGTAAACATTGAGTTGATATGCTATCGTTTTGAGAGAATTAGTGAGTAACAAAAAACTTTCCCAAAACGATGTATGAGTATATACATAATTATAATTTATTGCCATATATTTATTTTTATAAATATATGTACCTTAAAAGTTGCCTCATAAGCTGCGTACTTAAAAGATTTATTTTCTTAACTTAAACTTCTTTAAAAATGATCTTGGTAGGGCTAAAAACGATGTTAAAGAAATAAATTGCCTGTTGACATGAATTGCATGTTTAAAAATATTTCTTATTAAACTTAAATGTGTTTGTGAACACAGCCAATCTGGTGTATTTTATTTTCATGTCGATAATTTAATAAAGAAAACCAAAAATACTCTTTAGTTGTATAATTCATTGATTAATTTTAAGATTTAGTTTAACCATCGTGCAAAAATATGTTAGTACATGCGGCTCAACAAAAACCTCAGCAAAAAAAGCATGAACACATATTAACAAAACTTGCATTGCGTCATCTTTTTTCAAATTAAAAGTAAGATTCAAGAATTAAGAACAAATCTTGTGTTCCGATTCGAATTTTAACATATTAAGAAGTTTGTATATGAAATAAACTTCTTAATTATGTACTAAATATTTAACAATCCAAAATCAAATCTTATAAAGATTCATTAAGTAATATTCTGCCCGTTGCTCCTAGAGTAAAAGGGTATACTAGATTCTTTAAAAAGTATGTAACAGATAGAAGGAAGCATACCCGACCCTATAAAGAGCATATATTCTTGATCAGGATGACTAGCCGAGTCCATGTGAACATATCCATGTCTTTCCGTCTTTTCGTATAAAATCTGTGATCTAGAGAACTATACAAGTTACAAAGAAAAAATTTCATATGCAGATTCTAATTTGTTTAAAACGTTAACACGTCCACGCTATCGCCCACAAGCCGCCTGAAATCGGCACGACCACACTTTTTAAAAGTGTTTAGTATTGTGTTCATTTTTTGCCAATATCGAAATGCCAAAAAAATATCATATAAATAAATATATGTCGACTATAGTACTCTCGCTTGCTGCACTAGTCGCCATAAGTATTTTGACAAAATAAACGGCGCACATTTTGTTATTGAAAGTTTAATGTGGTAGTATTGATTATTTTTTGAGTGTAGATATTATACAATTAGCAAGATAGAGTGCTATAGTCGAGTTCCAGGACTATCAGAGACAGTTACTCATCTAAAAAAGCAGTCAGTGAGAACGGGCACCGATCAGTAAGAAACCAGTTAGTGAGAAATCAGTCACTGAACGCGCACCTTTCAGTAAGGAATCAGTCCTTTAGAACGTTCTGAGTGATAAATCGCGTCAGAAGCGGAAGTACAAGGATAATCACTGAGAGTGAGAGGGCAGAGCAACGTGGGGATCCATCCACACGCTGAGGATACGGCAGGAGGAGACGACAAGAACATGGCGTGGTCAGAAGGGATTGTGTAGTCAGTGATCGTCCTTTCCTCCCTTAAATAAAGCTGATGTAAATCTGTATAGGTAATAATAAAAAAAGCTAGTACAAAATTTCGCAAGCTCTTCATCAAAGGCTGCACAGATTTTTTAGAAGAATACTCGTCCACAATTGCGATGCCTTTGCTGCAACAAACGTGGTTAAACTGTGCTTATATATCCAAAACGCTTTCTAACATTTTAAAAGTATCCCATGGCAATATGAGTTTTCAGGTTATTCCGTAACAGAAGCTCAAACAAAGGAATTATTGATCCGTTAACTCCTACAATATTACACAAACCGATCCTATTGTTTATCACAGCATCTGACATTAAGTACTAATTAGTACTTAAGTACTAATGAATGGATTAACGACGGAGGTGTTTTCCTCGAGCTCCAATCAAAGCGGTCATTTTTTGTGTAAATCCGCGGATTTAAACGCTACAAAACGGCTTACAATTTGTGTGAAGTTTTCGCGAACTTAAGGTGTGCACTTTGCAAGCAAAAGGGCATCGAGTGGCGTGGAAATCGACGATTTTCAATCGAAAATTTTCCACGTGGGCCACGTTGTCACTGAGAGCGCTCTCTGCGATCCCATTTCTCGCGGGATTCTCTCAGCAACAGCTGATTGGATGTGGACTGTGCTAAGGTGTGTGTCTTGGGACTTTTTAATGCTACCATACCAGTCGGTTGGTGGCGCCACTCTTAATAGGTGGAGCCAGTGCGTAGTAACAATCAGCTTTTGTCAGCGAACCACGGTTGCTGGATTCGACGGAAGATGGAGCCACTATTATCGCCAGCAGTGCGTCGAAGAAGTCCGCGCAAGGCAGGCGTAAAGGCCGACCTGCTTCAAACAATATATAAAATCATCTGCAGCTAAGATGTTTTATGGAGTACCATTTGGTCGACTGCCAAACGAATTCTTCGCCAACATAGATGAAACTGTAGATTCTACGACATTCCTGAGCAGTTTTCGAGAGCACATGCAGTAAATTCGACCAACTCCCACAGCGCACCATATCAAAAACTATTTGTAATGTGTGGGTAAACGTTATTTATTAAAAATAACTAGTTTTTAGAGGTTGGCAATCGATAAAACTATTTTTAAAAGGTACAAAACGTTTTTTATTGAAAAAAATAGTTTTATGAGGTGGTAAAATTAAATATTTAATTTTAAGTGTAGAGAAGCGTCAAAAACTATTTGTAATGTGTGGGTAAACGTTATTTATTAAAAATACCTAGTTTTAAGAGGTTGGCAATCGATAAAACTATTTTTAAAAGGTAAATATCCTTTTTTTTTGAAAAAAATAGTTTTATGAGGTGAAAAAATGAAAATATTTATTTATAAGTGTTGGGAAACGTCCAAAACTATTTGTAATGTGTGGGTAAACGTTATTTATTAAAAATAACTAGTTTTTTTTTTAGGGGTTGGCAATAGAAAAAACTATTTTTAAAAGGTACAAAATCGTTTTTTATTGAAAAAAATAGTTTTATGAAATGGAAAAATGAAAATATTTAATTTAAGTGTATGGAAGCGTCAAAAACTGTTTGTAATATGTGGGTAAACGTTATTTATTAAAAAAAACTAGTTTTTAGAGGTTGGCAATCGAGAAAACTATTTTTAAAATATAAATATCCTTTTTTATTGAAAAAATATATATTTCTGAGGTGGAAAATGAAAATATTTAATTCTAGTTAAGGGCAACGTCAAAAACTATTTGTAATGTGTGGGTAAACGTTATTTATTAAAAATAATTAGTTTTTAGAGGTTGGCAATCGATAAAATTATTTTTAAAAGGTACAAAATCGTTTTTTATTGAAAAAAAATAGTGTTATGAGCTGGCAAAATGAAAATATTTAATTTTAAGTGTAGGGAAGCGTTAAAATCTATTTGTTATGTGTGGTTAAACGTTATTTATAAAAAATAACTAGTTTTTAGAGGTTGGCAATCGATAAAACTATTTTTAAAAAGTACACAATCGTTTTTTATTGAAAAAAAAGTTTTATGAGGTGGAAAATTAAAATTATTTAATTTTAAGTGTAGGGAAGCGTCAAAAACTATTTGTAATGTGTGGGTAAACGTTATTTATTAAAAATAACTAGTTTTTTGAGGTTGGCAATCGATAAAACTATTTTTAAAAGGTAAAAATCCTATTTTATTAAGGTGTGGGTAAACGTTATTTATTAAAAATAACTAGTTTTTAGGGGTTGGCAATCGATAAAACTATTTTTAAAAGGTAAAACTCCTTTTTTATTGAAAAAAAAATAGATTTCTGAGGTGCAAAAATGAAAATATTTAATTCTAAGTGTAGGGAAGCGTCAAAATCTTTTTGTAATGTTATAATGTTATAATGGTTAAACGTTATTTATTTAAAATAACTAGTTTTTAGAGGTTTGCAATTGATAAAACTATTTTTAAAAGGTACAAAATCGTTTTTTATTGAAAAGAATAGTTTTATGAGGTGGAAAAATGAAAATATTTAATTTTAAGTGTAGGGAAGCTTCAAAATCTATTTGTAATGTGTGGTTAAACGTTATTTATTAAAAATAACTAGTTTTTAGAGGTTGGCAATCGATAAAACTATTTTTAAAAGGTAAAAATCCTATTTTAATGAAAAAAACTAGATTTCTGAGGTGGAAATATGAAAATATTCAATTCTAAGTGTTGGGAAACGTCAAAAACTATTTGTTATGTGTGGGTAAACGTTATTTATTAAAATTAACCCGTTTATAGAGGTTGGCATTCGATTAAACTTTTTTTAAAAGGTACAAAATCGTTTTTTATTATTGAAAAAAATAGTTTTATGAGGTGGTATAATTAAATATTTAATTTTAAGTGTAGAGAAGCGTCAAAAACTATTTGTAATGTGTGGGTAAACGTTATTTATTAAAAATACCTAGTTTTAAGAGGTTGGCAATCGATAAAACTATTTTTAAAAGGTAAATATCCTTTTTTTTGAAAAAAATAGTTTTATGAGGTGAAAAAATGAAAATATTTATTTATAAGTGTTGGGAAACGTCCAAAACTATTTGTAATGTGTGAATAACGTTATTTATTAAAAATAACTAGTTTTTTTTTTAGGGGTTGGCAATAGAAAAAACTATTTTTAAAAGGTACAAAATCGTTTTTTATTGAAAAAAATAGTTTTATGAAATGGAAAAATGAAAATATTTAATTTAAGTGTATGGAAGCGTCAAAAACTGTTTGTAATATGTGGGTAAACGTTATTTATTAAAAAAAACTAGTTTTTAGAGGTTGGCAATCGAGAAAACTGTTTTTAAAATATAAATATCCTTTTTTATTGAAAAATATATATTTCTGAGGTGGAAAATGAAAATATTTAATTCTAGTTAAGGGCAACGTCAAAAACTATTTGTAATGTGTGGGTAAACGTTATTTATTAAAAATAATTAGTTTTTAGAGGTTGGCAATCGATAAAATTATTTTTAAAAGGTACAAAATCGTTTTTTATTGAAAAAAATAGTGTTATGAGCTGGAAAAATGAAAATATTTAATTTTAAGTGTAGGGAAGCGTTAAAATCTATTTGTTATGTGTGGTTAAACGTTATTTATAAAAAATAACTAGTTTTTAGAGGTTGGCAATCGATAAAACTATTTTTAAAAAGTACACAATCGTTTTTTATTGAAAAAAAAAGTTTTATGAGGTGGAAAATTAAAATTATTTAATTTTAAGTGTAGGGAAGCGTCAAAAACTATTTGTAATGTGTGGGTAAACGTTATTTATTAAAAATAACTAGTTTTTTGAGGTTGGCAATCGATAAAACTATTTTTAAAAGGTAAAAATCCTATTTTATTAATGTGTGGGTAAACGTTATTTATTAAAAATAACTAGTTTTTAGGGGTTGGCAATCGATAAAACTATTTTTAAAAGGTAAAACTCCTTTTTTATTGAAAAAAAATAGATTTCTGAGGTGCAAAAATGAAAATATTTAATTCTAAGAGTAGGGAAGCGTCAAAATCTTTTTGTAATGTTATAATGTTATAATGGTTAAACGTTATTTATTTAAAATAACTAGTTTTTACAGGTTTGCAATAGATAAAACTATTTTTAAAAGGTACAAAATCGTTTTTTATTGAAAAGAATAGTTTTATGAGGTGGAAAAATGAAAATATTTAATTTTAAGTGTAGGGAAGCTTCAAAATCTATTTGTAATGTGTGGTTAAACGTTATTTATTAAAAATAACTAGTTTTTAGAGGTTGGCAATCGATAAAACTATTTTTAAAAGGTAAAAATCCTATTTTAATGAAAAAAACTAGATTTCTGAGGTGGAAATATGAAAATATTCAATTCTAAGTGTTGGGAAACGTCAAAAACTATTTGTTATGTGTGGGTAAACGTTATTTATTAAAAATAACCCGTTTATAGAGGTTGGCATTCGATTAAACTTTTTTTAAAAGGTACAAAATCGTTTTTTATTGAAAAAAATAGTTTTATGAGGTGGAAAAATGAAAATATTTAATTTTAAGTGTAGGGAAGCGTCAAAAACTATTTGTAATGTGTGGGTAAACGTTATTTATTAAAAATAACTTGTTTTTAGAGAGTGGCTATCGATAAAACTATTTTTAAAAGGTGAAAATTCTTTTTTATTGAATAAAATTAGATTTCTGAGGTGGAAAAATGAAAATATTTAATTCTAAGTGTTGGGAAACGTCAAAAACTATTTGTAATGTGTGATTAAACGTTATTTATTAAAAATAACTAGTTTTTAGAGGTTGGCAATCGATAAAACTATTTTTAAAAAGTACACAATCGTTTTTTATTGAAAAAAAAAAGTTTTATGAGGTGGAAAATTAAAAATATTTAATTTTAAGTGTAGGGAAGCGTCAAAAACTATTTGTAATGTGTTGGTAAGAGTTATTTATTAAAACTAACTTGTTTTTAGAGGGTGGCAATCGATAAAACTATTTTTAAAAGGTAAAAAACCTTTTTTATTGAAAAAAAAATATATTTCTGAGGTGGAAAAATGAAAATATTTAATTCTAAGTGTTGGGAAACGTCGAAAACTATTTGTAATGTGTGGGTAAACGTTATTTATTAAAACTAACTAGTTTTTAGAGGTTGGCAATCGATAAAACTATTTTTAAAAGGTACAAAATCGTTTTTTATTTAGAAAAATAGTTTTATGAGGTGGAAAAATGCAAATATTTAATTTTAAGTGTAGGGAAGCGTCAAAAACTATTTGTAATAAGAGGGTAAACGTTTTTTTTATTAAAAATAACTTGTTTTTAGAGGGTGGCAATCGATTAAACTATTTTTAAAAGGTAAAAATCCTTTTTTATTGAAAAAAAATAGATTACTGAGGTGGAAAAATAAAAATATTTAATTCTAAGTGTTAAGAAACGTCATAAACGATTTGTTATGTGTGGGTAAACGTTATTTATTAAAAATAACTAGTTTTTAGAGGTTGGCAATCGATAAAACTATTTTTAAAAGGTACAAAACGTTTTGTATTGAAAAAAATAGTTTTATGAGGTGGAAAAATGAAAATATTTAATTCTAAGTGTTGGGAAACGTCAAAAACTATTTTTAATGTGTGGGTAAACGTTATTTATTAAAAATAACCAGTTTTTAGAGGTTGGCAATCGATAAAACTATTTTTAAAAGGTACAAAATCGTTTTTTATTGAAAAAAATAGTTTTATGAGGTGGAAAAATGAAGCTATTTAATTTTAAGTGTAGGGAAGCGTCAAAAACTATATGTAATGTGTGGGTAAACTTTATTTATTAAAAATAACTTGTTTTTAGGGCGTGGCAATCGATAAAACTATTTTTAAAAGGTACAAAATCGTTTTTTATTGAAAAAAATAGTTTTATGAGGTGGAAAAATGTAAATATTTTATTTTAAGTGTAGGGAAGCGTCGAAAACTATTTGTAATGTTATAATGTTATAATGGTTAAACGTTATTTATTAAAAATAACTATTTTTTAGAGGTTGGCAACCGATACAACTATTTTTAAAAGGTACAAAATCGTTTTTTATTGAAAAGAATAGTTTTATGAGGTGGAAAAATGAAAATATTTAATTTTAAGTGTAGGGAATCGTGAAAATCTGTTTGTAAAGTGTGGGTAAACGTTATTTATTAAAAAGAACTAGTTTTTAGAGGTTGGCAATCGATAAAACTATTTTTAAAAAGTACACAATCGTTTTTTATTAAAAAAAAAAGTTTTATGAGGTGGAAAATTAAAAATATTTAATTTTAAGTGTAGGGAAGCGGCAAAAAAAAAATAGATTTCTGAGGTGCAAAAATGAAAATATTTAATTCTAAGTGTAGGGAAGCGTCAAAATCTTTTTGTAATGTTATAATGTTATAATGGTTAAACGTTATTTATTTAAAATAACTAGTTTTTAGAGGTTTGCAATTGATAAAACTATTTTTAAAAGGTACAAAATCGTTTTTTATTGAAAAGAATAGTTTTATGAGGTGGAAAAATGAAAATATTTAATTTTAAGTGTAGGGAAGCTTCAAAATCTATTTGTAATGTGTGGTTAAACGTTATTTATTAAAAATAACTAGTTTTTAGAGGTTGGCAAACGATAAAACTATTTTTAAAAGGTAAAAATCCTATTTTAATGAAAAAAACTAGATTTCTGAGGTGGAAATATGAAAATATTCAATTCTAAGTGTTGGGAAACGTCAAAAACTATTTGTTA
Source organism: Drosophila orena (assembly GCA_005876975.1). Taxonomy (NCBI): domain Eukaryota; kingdom Metazoa; phylum Arthropoda; class Insecta; order Diptera; family Drosophilidae; genus Drosophila; species Drosophila orena. The sequence goes on from VCKV01000137.1 coordinate 373,759, forward strand.
TGTGTGGGTAAACGTTATTTATTAAAATTAACCCGTTTATAGAGGTTGGCATTCGATTAAACTTTTTTTAAAAGGTACAAAATCGTTTTTTATTATTGAAAAAAATAGTTTTATGAGGTGGTAAAATTAAATATTTAATTTTAAGTGTAGAGAAGCGTCAAAAACTATTTGTAATGTGTGGGTAAACGTTATTTATTAAAAATACCTAGTTTTAAGAGGTTGGCAATCGATAAAACTATTTTTAAAAGGTAAATATCCTTTTTTTTGAAAAAAATAGTTTTATGAGGTGAAAAAATGAAAATATTTATTTATAAGTGTTGGGAAACGTCCAAAACTATTTGTAATGTGTGAATAACGTTATTTATTAAAAATAACTAGTTTTTTTTTTAGGGGTTGGCAATAGAAAAAACTATTTTTAAAAGGTACAAAATCGTTTTTTATTGAAAAAAATAGTTTTATGAAATGGAAAAATGAAAATATTTAATTTAAGTGTATGGAAGCGTCAAAAACTGTTTGTAATATGTGGGTAAACGTTATTTATTAAAAAAAACTAGTTTTTAGAGGTTGGCAATCGAGAAAACTATTTTTAAAATATAAATATCCTTTTTTATTGAAAAAATATATATTTCTGAGGTGGGAAATGAAAATATTTAATTCTAGTTAAGGGCAACGTCAAAAACTATTTGTAATGTGTGGGTAAACGTTATTTATTAAAAATAATTAGTTTTTAGAGGTTGGCAATCGATAAAATTATTTTTAAAAGGTACAAAATCGTTTTTTATTGAAAAAAATAGTGTTATGAGCTGGAAAAATGAAAATATTTAATTTTAAGTGTAGGGAAGCGTTAAAATCTATTTGTTATGTGTGGTTAAACGTTATTTATAAAAAATAACTAGTTTTTAGAGGTTGGCAATCGATAAAACTATTTTTAAAAAGTACACAATCGTTTTTTATTGAAAAAAAAAGTTTTATGAGGTGGAAAATTAAAATTATTTAATTTTAAGTGTAGGGAAGCGTCAAAAACTATTTGTAATGTGTGGGTAAACGTTATTTATTAAAAATAACTAGTTTTTAGGGGTTGGCAATCGATAAAACTATTTTTAAAAGGTAAAACTCCTTTTTTATTGAAAAAAAATAGATTTCTGAGGTGCAAAAATGAAAATATTTAATTCTAAGAGTAGGGAAGCGTCAAAATCTTTTTGTAATGTTATAATGTTATAATGGTTAAACGTTATTTATTTAAAATAACTAGTTTTTACAGGTTTGCAATAGATAAAACTATTTTTAAAAGGTACAAAATCGTTTTTTATTGAAAAGAATAGTTTTATGAGGTGGAAAAATGAAAATATTTAATTTTAAGTGTAGGGAAGCTTCAAAATCTATTTGTAATGTGTGGTTAAACGTTATTTATTAAAAATAACTAGTTTTTAGAGGTTGGCAATCGATAAAACTATTTTTAAAAGGTAAAAATCCTATTTTAATGAAGAAAACTAGATTTCTGAGGTGGAAATATGAAAATATTCAATTCTAAGTGTTGGGAAACGTCAAAAACTATTTGTTATGTGTGGGTAAACGTTATTTATTAAAAATAACCCGTTTATAGAGGTTGGCATTCGATTAAACTTTTTTTAAAAGGTACAAAATCGTTTTTTATTGAAAAAAATAGTTTTATGAGGTGGAAAAATGAAAATATTTAATTTTAAGTGTAGGGAAGCGTCAAAAACTATTTGTAATGTGTGGGTAAACGTTATTTATTAAAAATAACTTGTTTTTAGAGAGTGGCTATCGATAAAACTATTTTTAAAAGGTGAAAATTCTTTTTTATTGAATAAAATTAGATTTCTGAGGTGGAAAAATGAAAATATTTAATTCTAAGTGTTGGGAAACGTCAAAAACTATTTGTAATGTGTGATTAAACGTTATTTATTAAAAATAACTAGTTTTTAGAGGTTGGCAATCGATAAAACTATTTTTAAAAAGTACACAATCGTTTTTTATTGAAAAAAAAAAGTTTTATGAGGTGGAAAATTAAAAATATTTAATTTTAAGTGTAGGGAAGCGTCAAAAACTATTTGTAATGTGTTGGTAAGAGTTATTTATTAAAACTAACTTGTTTTTAGAGGGTGGCCATCGATAAAACTATTTTTAAAAGGTAAAAAACCTTTTTTATTGAAAAAAAAATATATTTCTGAGGTGGAAAAATGAAAATATTTAATTCTAAGTGTTGGGAAACGTCGAAAACTATTTGTAATGTGTGGGTAAACGTTATTTATTAAAACTAACTAGTTTTTAGAGGTTGGCAATCGATAAAACTATTTTTAAAAGGTACAAAATCGTTTTTTATTTAGAAAAATAGTTTTATGAGGTGGAAAAATGCAAATATTTAATTTTAAGTGTAGGGAAGCGTCAAAAACTATTTGTAATAAGTGGGTAAACGTTTTTTTATTAAAAATAACTTGTTTTTAGAGGGTGGCAATCGATTAAACTATTTTTAAAAGGTAAAAATCCTTTTTTATTGAAAAAAAATAGATTACTGAGGTGGAAAAATAAAAATATTTAATTCTAAGTGTTAGGAAACGTCATAAACGATTTGTTATGTGTGGGTAAACGTTATTTATTAAAAATAACTAGTTTTTAGAGGTTGGCAATCGATAAAACTATTTTTAAAAGGTACAAAACGTTTTGTATTGAAAAAAATAGTTTTATGAGGTGGAAAAATGAAAATATTTAATTCTAAGTGTTGGGAAACGTCAAAAACTATTTTTAATGTGTGGGTAAACGTTATTTATTAAAAATAACCAGTTTTTAGAGGTTGGCAATCGATAAAACTATTTTTAAAAGGTACAAAATCGTTTTTTATTGAAAAAAATAGTTTTATGAGGTGGAAAAATGAAGCTATTTAATTTTAAGTGTAGGGAAGCGTCAAAAACTATATGTAATGTGTGGGTAAACTTTATTTATTAAAAATAACTTGTTTTTAGGGCGTGGCAATCGATAAAACTATTTTTAAAAGGTACAAAATCGTTTTTTATTGAAAAAAATAGTTTTATGAGGTGGAAAAATGTAAATATTTTATTTTAAGTGTAGGGAAGCGTCGAAAACTATTTGTAATGTTATAATGTTATAATGGTTAAACGTTATTTATTAAAAATAACTATTTTTTAGAGGTTGGCAACCGATACAACTATTTTTAAAAGGTACAAAATCGTTTTTTATTGAAAAGAATAGTTTTATGAGGTGGAAAAATGAAAATATTTAATTTTAAGTGTAGGGAATCGTGAAAATCTGTTTGTAAAGTGTGGGTAAACGTTATTTATTAAAAAGAACTAGTTTTTAGAGGTTGGCAATCGATAAAACTATTTTTAAAAAGTACACAATCGTTTTTTATTAAAAAAAAAAAGTTTTATGAGGTGGAAAATTAAAAATATTTAATTTTAAGTGTAGGGAAGCGGCAAAAACTATTTGTAATGTGTGAGTAAACGTTATTTATTAAAAATAACTAGTTTTTAGAGGTTGGCAATCGATAAAACTATTTTTAAAAGGTACAAAACGTTTTGTATTGAAAAAAATAGTTTTATGAGGTGGAAAAATGAAAATATTTAATTCTAAGTGTTGGGAAACGTCAAAAACTGTTTGTAATGTGTGGGTAAACGTTATGTATTAAAAATAACTAGTTTTTAGAGGTTGGCAATCGATAAAACTATTTTTAAAAGGTACAAAACGTTTTGTATTGAAAAAAATAGTTTTATGAGGTGGAAAAATGAAAATATTTAATTCTAAGTGTTAGGAAACGTCAAAAACGATTTCTAATGTGTGGGTAAACGTTATTTATTAAAAATAACTAGTTTTTAGAGGTTGGCAATCGATAAAACTATTTTTAAAAGGTACAAAATCGTTTTTTATTGAAAAAATAGTTTTATGAGGTGGAAATATTTAATGTTCAAATAAATATTATAAATATATAAATAATATAAATAATTAAAATAATTATTTAATTTTCAAAAACTATTTGTAATGTTATAATGTTATAATGGTTAAAGGTAATTTATTAAAAATAACTATTTTTTAGAGGTTGGCAATCGATACAACTATTTTTAAAAAGGTAAAAATGATTTTTTATTGAAAAAAATAGAGTTCTGAGGTGGAAAAATGAAAATATATAATTCTAAGTGTTGGGAAACGTCAAAAACTGTTTGTAATGTGTGGGTAAACGTTATGTATTAAAAATAACTAGTTTTTAGAGGTTGGCAATCGATAAAACTATTTTTAAAAGGTACAAAACGTTTTGTATTGAAAAAAATAGTTTTATGAGGTGGAAAAATGAAAATATTTAATTCTAAGTGTTGGGAAACGTCAAAAACTGTTTGTAATGTGTGGGTAAACGTTATGTATTAAAAATAACTAGTTTTTAGAGGTTGGCAATCGATAAAACTATTTTTAAAAGGTACAAAACGTTTTGTATTGAAAAAAATAGTTTTATGAGGTGGAAAAATGAAAATATTTAATTCTAAGTGTTAGGAAACGTCAAAAACGATTTCTAATGTGTGGGTAAACATTATTTATTAAAAATAACTAGTTTTTAGAGGTTGGCAATCGATAAAACTATTTTTAAAAGGTACAAAATCGTTTTTTATTGAAAAAATAGTTTTATGAGGTGGAAATATTTAATGTTCAAATAAATATTATAAATATATAAATAATATAAATAATTAAAATAATTATTTAATTTTCAAAAACTATTTGTAATGTTATAATGTTATAATGGTTAAAGGTAATTTATTAAAAATAACTATTTTTTAGAGGTTGGCAATCGATACAACTATTTTTAAAAAGGTAAAAATGATTTTTTATTGAAAAAAATAGAGTTCTGAGGTGGAAAAATGAAAATATATAATTCTAAGTGTTGGGAAACGTCAAAAACTGTTTGTAATGTGTGGGTAAACGTTATGTATTAAAAATAACTAGTTTTTAGAGGTTGGCAATCGATAAAACTATTTTTAAAAGGTACAAAACGTTTTGTATTGAAAAAAAATAGTTTTATGAGGTGGAAATATGTAAATATTTTATTTTAAGTGTAGGGAAGCGTCAAAAAATAGTTGTAATGTTATAATGTTATAATGGTTAAACGTTATTTAAAAAAAAAATATTTTTAGAGGTTGGCAATCGATACAACTATTTTTAAAAGGTACAAAATCGTTTTTTATTGAAAAGAATAGTTTTATGATGTGGAAAAATGAAAAAATTTAATTTTAAGTGTAGGGAAGCGTCAAAAACTATTTGTTATGTGTGGGTAAACGTTATTTATTAAAAATAACTAGTTTTTAGAGCGTGGCAATCGATAAAACTATTTTTAAAAGGTACAAAATCGTTTTTTATTGAAAAAAATAGTTTTATGAGGTGGAAAAATGTAAATATTTAATTTTAAGTGTAGGGAATCGTCAAAATCTATTTGTAAAGTGTGGTTAAACGTTATTTATTATATGTAACTAGTTTTTAGAGGTTGGCAATCGATAAAACTATTTTTAAAAGGTAAAAATCCTTTTTTATTGAAAAAAAATAGATTACTGAGGTGGAAAAATGAAAATATTTAATTCTAAGTGTTAGGAAACGTCAAAAACGATTTGTAATGTGTGGGTAAACGTTATTTATTAAAAATAACCAGTTTTTAGAGGTTGGCAATTGATAAAACTATTTTTAAAAGGTACAAAATCGTTTTTTATTGAAAAAAATAGTTTTATGAGGTGGAAAAATGAAGCTATTTAATTTTAAGTGTAGGGAAGCGTCAAAAACTATATGTAATGTGTGGGTAAACTTTATTTATTAAAAATAACTTGTTTTTAGGGCGTGGCAATCGATAAAACTATTTTTAAAAGGTACAAAATCGTTTTTTATTGAAAAAAATAGTTTTATGAGGTGGAAAAATGTAAATATTTTATTTTAAGTGTAGGGAAGCGTCGAAAACTATTTGTAATGTTATAATGTTATAATGGTTAAACGTTATTTATTAAAAATAACTATTTTTTAGAGGTTGGCAACCGATACAACTATTTTTAAAAGGTACAAAATCGTTTTTTATTGAAAAGAATAGTTTTATGAGGTGGAAAAATGAAAATATTTAATTTTAAGTGTAGGGAATCGTGAAAATCTGTTTGTAAAGTGTGGGTAAACGTTATTTATTAAAAAGAACTAGTTTTTAGAGGTTGGCAATCGATAAAACTATTTTTAAAAAGTACACAATCGTTTTTTATTGAAAAAAAAAAGTTTTTTGAGGTGGAAAATTAAAAATATTTAATTTTAAGTGTAGGGAAGCGGCAAAAACTATTTGTAATGTTTGAGTAAACGTTATTTATTAAAAATAACTAGTTTTTAGAGGTTGGCAATCGATAAAACTATTTTTAAAAGGTACAAAATCGTTTTATATTGAAAAAAAATAGTTTTATGCGGTGGAAAAATGAAAATATTTAATTCTAAGTGTTGGGAAACGTCAAAAACTGTTTGTAATGTGTGGGTAAACGTTATTTATTAAAAATAACTAGTTTTTAGAGGTTGGCAATCGATAAAACTATTTTTAAAAGGTACAAAACGTTTTGTATTGAAAAAAATAGTTTTATGAGGTGGAAAAATGAAAATATTTAATTCTAAGTGTTAGGAAACGTCAAAAACGATTTCTAATGTGTGGGTAAACGTTATTTATTAAAAATAACTAGTTTTTAGAGGTTGGCAATCGATAAAACTATTTTTAAAAGGTACAAAATCGTTTTTTATTGAAAAAATAGTTTTATGAGGTGGAAATATTTAATGTTCAAATAAATATTATAAATATATAAATAATATAAATAATTAAAATAATTATTTAATTTTCAAAAACTATTTGTAATATTATAATGTTATAATGGTTAAAGGTAATTTATTAAAAATAACTATTTTTTAGAGGTTGGCAATCGATACAACTATTTTTAAAAAGGTAAAAATGATTTTTTATTGAAAAAAATAGAGTTCTGAGGTGGAAAAATGAAAATATATAATTCTAAGTGTTGGGAAACGTCAAAAACTGTTTGTAATGTGTGGGTAAACGTTATGTATTAAAAATAACTAGTTTTTAGAGGTTGGCAATCGATAAAACTATTTTTAAAAGGTACAAAACGTTTTGTATTGAAAAAAAATAGTTTTATGAGGTGGAAAAATGTAAATATTTTATTTTAAGTGTAGGGAAGCGTCAAAAAATAGTTGTAATGTTATAATGTTATAATGGTTAAACGTTATTTAAAAAAAAAAATATTTTTAGAGGTTGGCAATCGATACAACTATTTTTAAAAGGTACAAAATCGTTTTTTATTGAAAAGAATAGTTTTATGATGTGGAAAAATGAAAAAATTTAATTTTAAGTGTAGGGAAGCGTCAAAAACTATTTGTTATGTGTGGGTAAACGTTATTTATTAAAAATAACTAGTTTTTAGAGCGTGGCAATCGATAAAACTATTTTTAAAAGGTACAAAATCGTTTTTTATTGAAAAAAATAGTTTTATGAGGTGGAAAAATGTAAATATTTAATTTTAAGTGTAGGGAATCGTCAAAATCTATTTGTAAAGTGTGGTTAAACGTTATTTATTATATGTAACTAGTTTTTAGAGGTTGGCAATCGATAAAACTATTTTTAAAAGGTAAAAATCCTTTTTTATTGAAAAAAAATAGATTACTGAGGTGGAAAAATGAAAATATTTAATTCTAAGTGTTAGGAAACGTCAAAAACGATTTGTAATGTGTGGGTAAACGTTATTTATTAAAAATAACCAGTTCTTAGAGGTTGGCAATCGATAAAACTATTTTTAAAAGGTACAAAATCGTTTTTTATTGAAAAAAATAGTTTTATGAGGTGGAAAAATGTAAATATTTAATTTTAAGTGTAGGGAAGCGTCAAAAACTATTTGTAATGTTATAATGTTATAATGGTGAAACGTTATTTATTAAAAATAACTATTTTTTAGAGGTTGGCAATCGATACAACTATTTTTAAAAAGGTAAAAATGATTTTTTATTGAAAAAAATAGAGTTCTGAGGTGGAAAAATGAAAATATATAATTCTAAGTGTTGGGAAACGTCAAAAACTGTTTGTAATGTGTGGGTAAACGTTATGTATTAAAAATAACTAGTTTTTAGAGGTTGGCAATCGATAAAACTATTTTTAAAAGGTACAAAACGTTTTGTATTGAAAAAAAATAGTTTTATGAGGTGGAAAAATGTAAATATTTTATTTTAAGTGTAGGGAAGCGTCAAAAAATAGTTGTAATGTTATAATGTTATAATGGTTAAACGTTATTTAAAAAAAAAAATATTTTTAGAGGTTGGCAATCGATACAACTATTTTTAAAAGGTACAAAATCGTTTTTTATTGAAAAGAATAGTTTTATGATGTGGAAAAATGAAAAAATTTAATTTTAAGTGTAGGGAAGCGTCAAAAACTATTTGTTATGTGTGGGTAAATGTTATTTATTAAAAATAACTAGTTTTTAGAGCGTGGCAATCGATAAAACTATTTTTAAAAGGTACAAAATCGTTTTTTATTGAAAAAAATAGTTTTATGAGGTGGAAAAATGTAAATATTTAATTTTAAGTGTAGGGAATCGTCAAAATCTATTTGTAAAGTGTGGTTAAACGTTATTTATTATATGTAACTAGTTTTTAGAGGTTGGCAATCGATAAAACTATTTTTAAAAGGTAAAAATCCTTTTTTATTGAAAAAAAATAGATTACTGAGGTGGAAAAATGAAAATATTTAATTCTAAGTGTTAGGAAACGTCAAAAACGATTTGTAATGTGTGGGTAAACGTTATTTATTAAAAATAACCAGTTCTTAGAGGTTGGCAATCGATAAAACTATTTTTAAAAGGTACAAAATCGTTTTTTATTGAAAAAAATAGTTTTATGAGGTGGAAAAATGTAAATATTTAATTTTAAGTGTAGGGAAGCGTCAAAAACTATTTGTAATGTTATAATGTTATAATGGTGAAACGTTATTTATTAAAAATAACTATTTTTTAGAGGTTGGCAATCGATACAACTATTTTTAAAAGGTAAAAATCATTTTTTATTAAAAAAAATAGATTTCTGAGGTGGAAAAATGAAAATATATAATTCTAAGTGTTGGGAAACGTCAAAAACTATTTGTAATGTGTGGGTAAACGTTATTTATTAAAAACAACTAGTTTTTAGAGGTTGGCAATCGATAAAACTATTTTTAAAAGGTACAAAACGTTTTGTATTGAAAAAAATAGTTTTATGAGGTGGAAAAATGAAAATATTTAATTCTAATTGTTGGGAAACGTCAAAAACTATTTTTAATGTGTGGGTAAACGTTATTTATTAAAAATAACCAGTTTTTAGAGGTTGGCATTCGATAAAACTATTTTTAAAAGGTACAAAATCGTTTTTTATTGAAAAAAATAGTTTTATGAGGTGGAAAAATGTAAATATTTTATTTTAAGTGTAGGGAAGCGTCGAAAACTATTTGTAATGTTATAATGTTATAATGGTTAAACGTTATTTATTAAAAATAACTATTTTTTAGAGGTTGGCAACCGATACAACTATTTTTAAAAGGTACAAAATCGTTTTTTATTGAAAAAATAGTTTTATGAGGTGGAAAAATGAAAATATTTAATTTTAAGTGTAGGGAATCGTGAAAATCTGTTTGTAAAGTGTGGGTAAACGTTATTTATTAAAAAGAACTAGTTTTTAGAGGTTGGCAATCGATAAAACTATTTTTAAAAAGTACACAATCGTTTTTTATTGGAAAAAAAAAGTTTTTTGAGGTGGAAAATTAAAAATATTTAATTTTAAGTGTAGGGAAGCGGCAAAAACTATTTGTAATGTTTGAGTAAACGTTATTTATTAAAAATAACTAGTTTTTAGAGGTTGGCAATCGATAAAACTATTTTTAAAAGGTACAAAACGTTTTGTATTGAAAAAAATAGTTTTATGAGGTGGAAAAATGAAAATATTTAATTCTAAGTGTTGGGAAACGTCAAAAACTGTTTGTAATGTGTGGGTAAACGTTATGTATTAAAAATAACTAGTTTTTAGAGGTTGGCAATCGATAAAACTATTTTTAAAAGGTACAAAACGTTTTGTATTGAAAAAAATAGTTTTATGAGGTGGAAAAATGAAAATATTTAATTCTAAGTGTTAGGAAACGTCAAAAACGATTTCTAATGTGTGGGTAAACGTTATTTATTAAAAATAACTAGTTTTTAGAGGTTGGCAATCGATAAAACTATTTTTAAAAGGTACAAAATCGTTTTTTATTGAAAAAATAGTTTTATGAGGTGGAAATATTTAATGTTCAAATAAATATTATAAATATATAAATAATATAAATAATTAAAATAATTATTTAATTTTCAAAAACTATTTGTAATGTTATAATGTTATAATGGTTAAAGGTAATTTATTAAAAATAACTATTTTTTAGAGGTTGGCAATCGATACAACTATTTTTAAAAAGGTAAAAATGATTTTTTATTGAAAAAAATAGAGTTCTGAGGTGGAAAAATGAAAATATATAATTCTAAGTGTTGGGAAACGTCAAAAACTGTTTGTAATGTGTGGGTAAACGTTATGTATTAAAAATAACTAGTTTTTAGAGGTTGGCAATCGATAAAACTATTTTTAAAAGGTACAAAACGTTTTGTATTGAAAAAAAATAGTTTTATGAGGTGGAAAAATGTAAATATTTTATTTTAAGTGTAGGGAAGCGTCAAAAAATAGTTGTAATGTTATAATGTTATAATGGTTAAACGTTATTTAAAAAAAAAAATATTTTTAGAGGTTGGCAATCGATACAACTATTTTTAAAAGGTACAAAATCGTTTTTTATTGAAAAGAATAGTTTTATGATGTGGAAAAATGAAAAAATTTAATTTTAAGTGTAGGGAAGCGTCAAAAACTATTTGTTATGTGTGGGTAAACGTTATTTATTAAAAATAACTAGTTTTTAGAGCGTGGCAATCGATAAAACTATTTTTAAAAGGTACAAAATCGTTTTTTATTGAAAAAATAGTTTTATGAGGTGGAAAAATGTAAATATTTAATTTTAAGTGTAGGGAATCGTCAAAATCTATTTGTAAAGTGTGGTTAAACGTTATTTATTATATGTAACTAGTTTTTAGAGGTTGGCAATCGATAAAACTATTTTTAAAAGGTAAAAATCCTTTTTTATTGAAAAAAAATAGATTACTGAGGTGGAAAAATGAAAATATTTAATTCTAAGTGTTAGGAAACGTCAAAAACGATTTGTAATGTGTGGGTAAACGTTATTTATTAAAAATAACCAGTTTTAGAGGTTGGCAATCGATAAAACTATTTTTAAAAGGTACAAAATCGTTTTTTATTGAAAAAAATAGTTTTATGAGGTGGAAAAATGTAAATATTTAATTTTAAGTGTAGGGAAGCGTCAAAAACTATTTGTAATGTTATAATGTTATAATGGTGAAACGTTATTTATTAAAAATAACTATTTTTTAGAGGTTGGCAATCGATACAAACTATTTTTAAAAGGTAAAAATCATTTTTTATTAAAAAAAATAGATTTCTGAGGTGGAAAAATGAAAATATATAATTCTAAGTGTTGGGAAACGTCAAAAACTATTTGTAATGTGTGGGTAAACGTTATTTATTAAAAACAACTAGTTTTTAGAGGTTGGCAATCGATAAAACTATTTTTAAAAGGTACAAAACGTTTTGTATTGAAAAAAATAGTTTTATGAGGTGGAAAAATGAAAATATTTAATTCTAATTGTTGGGAAACTACAAAAACTATTTTTAATGTGTGGGTAAACGTTATTTATTAAAAATAACCAGTTTTTAGAGGTTGGCAATCGATAAAACTATTTTTAAAAGGTACAAAATCGTTTTTTATTGAAAAAAATAGTTTTATGAGGTGGAAAAATGAAACTATTTAATTTTAAGTGTAGGGAAGCGTCAAAAACTATTTGTAATGTGTGGGTAAACTTTATTTATTAAGAATAACTTGTTTTAAGAGCGTGGCAATCGATAAAACTATTTTTAAAAGGTACAAAATCGTTTTTTATTGAAAAAAATAGTTTTATGAGGTGGAAATATGTAAATATTTAATTTTAAGTGTAGGGAATCGTCAAAATCTATTTGTAAAGTGTGGTTAAACGTTATTTATTAAAAGTAACTAGTTTTTAGAGGTTGGCAATCGATAAAACTATTTTTAAAAGGTAAAAATTCTTTTTTATTGAAAAAAAATAGATTACTTAGGTGGAAAAATGAAAATATTTAATTCTAAGTGTTAGGAAACGTCAAAAACGATTTGTAATGTGTGGGTAAACGTTATTTATTAAAAATAACTTGTTTTTAGAGGGTGGCAATCGACAAAACTATTTTTAAAAGTAAAAATCCTTTTTTATTGAAAAAAAAATAGATTACTGAGGTGGAAAAATGAAAATATTTAATTCTAAGTGTAGAGAAGCGTCAAAAACTATTTGTAATGTTTGGGTAAACGTTATTTATTAAAACTAACTAGTTTTTAGAGGTTGGCAATCGATAAAACTATTTTTAAAAGGTACAAAATCGTTTTTTATTTAGAAAAATAGTTTTATGAGGTGGAAAAATGAAAATATTTAATTTTAAGTGTAGGGAAGCGGCAAAAACTATTTGTAATGTGTGGGTAAACGTTATTTATTAAAACTAACTAGTTTTTAGAGGTTGGCAATCGATAAAACTATTTTTAAAAGGTACAAAACGTTTTGTATTGAAAAAAATAGTTTTATGAGGTGGAAAATTAAAAATATTTAATTTTAAGTGTAGGGAAGCGGCAAAAACTATTTGTAATGTGTGAGTAAACGTTATTTATTAAAAATAACTAGTTTTTAGAGGTTGGCAATCGATAAAACTATTTAAAAAAAAAAAATCCTATTTTATTGAAAAAAAATAGATTTCTGAGGTGGTAAAATGAATATTTAATTTTAAGTGTAGAGAAGCGTCAAAAACTATTTGTTATGTGTGGGTAAACGTTATTTATTAAAACTAACTAGTTTTTAGAGGTTGGCAATCGATAAAACTATTTTTAAAAGTAAAAATCCTTTTTTATTGAAAAAAAAATAGATTACTGAGGTGGAAAAATGAAAATATTTAATTCTAAGTGTAGAGAAGCGTCAAAAACTATTTGTAATGTTTGGGTAAACGTTATTTATTAAAACTAACTAGTTTTTAGAGGTTGGCAATCGATAAAACTATTTTTAAAAGGTACAAAATCGTTTTTTATTTAGAAAAATAGTTTTATGAGGTGGAAAAATGAAAATATTTAATTTTAAGTGTAGGGAAGCGTCAAAAACTATTTGTAATGTGTGGGTAAACGTTATTTATTAAAACTAACTAGTTTTTAGAGGTTGGCAATCGATAAAACTATTTTTAAAAGGTACAAAACGTTTTGTATTGAAAAAAATAGTTTTATGAGGTGGAAAATTAAAATATTTAATTTTAAGTGTAGGGAAGCGTCAAAAACTATTTGTAATGTGTGAGTAAACGTTATTTATTAAAAATAACTAGTTTTTAGAGGTTGGCAATCGATAAAACTATTTAAAAAAAAAAAATCCTTTTTATTGAAAAAAATAGATTTCTGAGGTGGAAAATGAATATTTAATTTTAAGTGTAGGAAGCGTCAAAAACTATTTGTAATGTGTGGGTAAACGTTATTTATTAAAAATAACTAGTTTTTAGAGGTTGGCAATCGATAAAACTATTTTTAAAAGGTACAAAATCGTTTTTTATTTAAAAAATAGTTTTATGAGGTGGAAAAATGAAAATATTTAATTTTAAGTGTAGGGAAGCGTCAAAAACTATTTGTAATGTGTGGGTAAACGTTATTTATTAAAAATAACTTGTTTTTAGAGGGTGGCAATCGATAAAACTATTTTTAAAAGTAAAAATCCTTTTTTATTGAAAAAAAATAGATTACTGAGGTGGAAAAATGAAAATATTTAATTCTAAGTGTTAGGAAACGTCAAAAACGATTTCTAATGTGTGGGTAAACGTTATTTATTAAAAATAACTAGTTTTTAGAGGTTGGCAATCGATAAAACTATTTTTAAAAGGTACAAAATCGTTTTTTATTGAAAAAATAGTTTTGTGAGGTGGAAATATTTAATATTCAAATAAATATTATAAATATATAAATAATATAAATAATTAAAATAAATATTTAATTTTCAAAAACTATTTGTAATGTTATAATGTTATAATGGTTAAAGGTTATTTATTAAAAATAACTATTTTTTAGAGGTTGGCAATCGATACAACTATTTTTAAAAAGGTAAAAATGATTTTTTATTGAAAAAAATAGAGTTCTGAGGTGGAAAAATGAAAATATATAATTCTAAGTGTTGGGAAACGTCAAAAACTGTTTGTAATGTGTGGGTAAACGTTATTTATTAAAAATAACTAGTTTTTAGAGGTTGGCAATCGATAAAACTATTTTTAAAAGGTACAAAACGTTTTGTATTGAAAAAAATAGTTTTATGAGGTGGAAAAATGAAAATATTTAATTCTAAGTGTTGGGAAACGTCAAAAACTATTTTTAATGTGTGGGTAAGCGTTATTTATTAAAAATAACCAGTTGTTAGAGGTTTGCAATCGATAAAACTATTTTTAAAAGGTACAAAATCGTTTTTTATTGAAAAAAATAGTTTTATGAGGTGGAAAAATAAAACTATTTAAGTTTAAGTGTAGGGAAGCGTCAAAAACTATTTGTAATGTGTGGGTAAACTTTATTTATTAAAAATAACTTGTTCTTAGAGCGTGGCAATCGATAAAACTATTTTTAAAAGGTACAAAATCGTTTTTTATTGAAAAAAAATAGTTTTATGAGGTGGAAAAATGTAAATATTTTATTTTAAGTGTAGGGAAGCGTCAAAAAATATTTGTAATGTTATAATGTTATAATGGTTAAACGTTATTTAAAAAAAATAACTATTTTTAGAGGTTGGCAATCGATACAACTATTTTTAAAAGGTACAAAATCGTTTTTTATTGAAAAGAATAGTTTTATGATGTGGAAAAATGAAAAAATTTAATTTTAAGTGTAGGGAAGCGTCAAAAACTATTTGTTATGTGTGGGTAAACGTTATTTATTAAAAATAACTAGTTTTTAGAGCGTGGCAATCGATAAAACTATTTTTAAAAGGTACAAAATCGTTTTTTATTGAAAAAAATAGTTTTATGAGGTGGAAAAATGTAAATATTTAATTTTAAGTGTAGGGAATCGTCAAAATCTATTTGTAAAGTGTGGTTAAACGTTATTTATTATAAGTAACTAGTTTTTAGAGGTTGGCAATCGATAAAACTATTTTTAAAAGGTAAAAATCCTTTTTTATTGAAAAAAAATAGATTACTGAGGTGGAAAAATGAAAATATATAATTCTAAGTGTTGGGAAACGTCAAAAACTATTTGTAATGTGTGGGTAAACGTTATTTATTAAAAACAACTAGTTTTTAGAGGTTGGCAATCGATAAAACTATTTTTAAAAGGTACAAAATCGTTTTTTATTTAGAAAAATAGTTTTATGAGGTGGAAAAATGAAAATATTTAATTTTAAGTGTAGGGAAGCGTCAAAAACTATTTGTAATGTGTGGGTAAACGTTATTTATTAAAAATAACTTGTTTTTAGAGGGTGGCAATCGATAAAACTATTTTTAAAAGTAAAAATCCTTTTTTATTGAAAAAAAAATAGATTACTGAGGTGGAAAAATAAAAATATTTAATTCTAAGTGTTAGGAAACGTCAAAAACGATTTCTAATGTGTGGGTAAACGTTATTTATTAAAAATAACTAGTTTTTAGAGGTTGGCAATCGATAAAACTATTTTTAAAAGGTACAAAATCGTTTTTTATTGAAAAAATAGTTTTATGAGGTGGAAATATTTAATATTCAAATAAATATTATAAATATATAAATAATATAAATAATTAAAATAAATATTTAATTTTCAAAAACTATTTGTAATGTTATAATGTTATAATGGTTAAAGGTTATTTATTAAAAATAACTATTTTTTAGAGGTTGGCAATCGATACAACTATTTTTAAAAAGGTAAAAATGATTTTTTATTGAAAAAAATAGAGTTCTGAGGTGGAAAAATGAAAATATATAATTCTAAGTGTTGGGAAACGTCAAAAACTGTTTGTAATGTGTGGGTAAACGTTATTTATTAAAAATAACTAGTTTTTAGAGGTTGGCAATCGATAAAACTAATTTTAAAAGGTACAAAACGTTTTGTATTGAAAAAAATAGTTTTATGAGGTGGAAAAATGAAAATATTTAATTCTAAGTGTTGGGAAGCGTCAAAAACTATTTTTAATGTGTGGCTAAGCGTTATTTATTAAAAATAACCAGTTGTTAGAGGTTTGCAATCGATAAAACTATTTTTAAAAGGTACAAAATCGTTTTTTATTGAAAAAAATAGTTTTATGAGGTGGAAAAATAAAACTATTTAATTTTAAGTGTAGGGAAGCGTCAAAAACTATTTGTAATGTGTGGGTAAACTTTATTTATTAAAAATAACTTGTTTTTAGAGCGTGGCAATCGATAAAACTATTTTTAAAAGGTACAAAATCGTTTTTTATTGAAAAAAAATAGTTTTATGAGGTGGAAAAATGTAAATATTTTATTTTAAGTGTAGGGAAGAGTCAAAAAATATTTGTAATGTTATAATGTTATAATGGTTAAACGTTATTTAAAAAAAATAACTATTTTTAGAGGTTGGCAATCGATACAACTATTTTTAAAAGGTACAAAATCGTTTTTTATTGAAAAGAATAGTTTTATGATGTGGAAAAATGAAAAAATTTAATTTTAAGTGTAGGGAAGCGTCAAAAACTATTTGTTATGTGTGGGTAAACGTTATTTATTAAAAATAACTAGTTTTTAGAGCGTGGCAATCGATAAAACTATTTTTAAAAGGTACAAAATCGTTTTTTATTGAAAAAAATAGTTTTATGAGGTGGAAAAATGTAAATATTTAATTTTAAGTGTAGGGAATCGTCAAAATCTATTTGTAAAGTGTGGTTAAACGTTATTTATTATAAGTAACTAGTTTTTAGAGGTTGGCAATCGATAAAACTATTTTTAAAAGGTAAAAATCCTTTTTTATTGAAAAAAAATAGATTACTGAGGTGGAAAAATGAAAATATATAATTCTAAGTGTTGGGAAACGTCAAAAACTATTTGTAATGTGTGGGTAAACGTTATTTATTAAAAACAACTAGTTTTTAGAGGTTGGCAATCGATAAAACTATTTTTAAAAGGTACAAAATCGTTTTTTATTTAGAAAAATAGTTTTATGAGGTGGAAAAATGAAAATATTTAATTTTAAGTGTAGGGAAGCGTCAAAAACTATATGTAATGTGTGGGTAAACGTTTGTTATTAAAAATAACTTGTTTTTAGAGGGTGGCAATCGATAAAACTATTTTTAAAAGTAAAAATCCTTTTTTATTGAAAAAAAAATAGATTACTGAGGTGGAAAAATAAAAATATTTAATTCTAAGTGTTAGGAAACGTCAAAAACGATTTCTAATGTGTGGGTAAACGTTATTTATTAAAAATAACTAGTTTTTAGAGGTTGGCAATCGATAAAACTATTTTTAAAAGGTACAAAATCGTTTTTTATTGAAAAAATAGTTTTATGAGGTGGAAATATTTAATATTCAAATAAATATTATAAATATATAAATAATATAAATAATTAAAATAAATATTTAATTTTCAAAAACTATTTGTAATGTTATAATGTTATAATGGTTAAAGGTTATTTATTAAAAATAACTATTTTTTAGAGGTTGGCAATCGATACAACTATTTT
This sequence comes from Drosophila orena, assembly GCA_005876975.1. Taxonomy (NCBI): domain Eukaryota; kingdom Metazoa; phylum Arthropoda; class Insecta; order Diptera; family Drosophilidae; genus Drosophila; species Drosophila orena. Next base: position 391,636 of record VCKV01000137.1, read on the forward strand.
TAAAAAGGTAAAAATGATTTTTTATTGAAAAAAATATAGTTCTGAGGTGGAAAAATGAAAATATATAATTCTAAGTGTTGGGAAACGTCAAAAACTGTTTGTAATGTGTGGGTAAACGTTATTTATTAAAAATAACTAGTTTTTAGAGGTTGGCAATCGATAAAACTATTTTTAAAAGGTACAAAACGTTTTGTATTGAAAAAAATAGTTTTATGAGGTGGAAAAGTGAAAATATTTAATTCTAAGTGTTGGGAAACGTCAAAAACTATTTTTAATGTGTGGGTAAGCGTTATTTATTAAAAATAACCAGTTGTTAGAGGTTTGCAATCGATAAAACTATTTTTAAAAGGTACAAAATCGTTTTTTATTGAAAAAAATAGTTTTATGAGGTGGAAAAATAAAACTATTTAATTTTAAGTGTAGGGAAGCGTCAAAAACTATTTGTAATGTGTGGGTAAACTTTATTTATTAAAAATAACTTGTTTTTAGAGCGTGGCAATCGATAAAACTATTTTTAAAAGGTACAAAATCGTTTTTTATTGAAAAAAAATAGTTTTATGAGGTGGAAAAATGTAAATATTTTATTTTAAGTGTAGGGAAGCGTCAAAAAATATTTGTAATGTTATAATGTTATAATGGTTAAACGTTATTTAAAAAAAATAACTATTTTTAGAGGTTGGCAATCGATACAACTATTTTTAAAAGGTACAAAATCGTTTTTTATTGAAAAGAATAGTTTTATGATGTGGAAAAATGAAAAAATTTAATTTTAAGTGTAGGGAAGCGTCAAAAACTATTTGTTATGTGTGGGTAAACGTTATTTATTAAAAATAACTAGTTTTTAGATCGTGGCAATCGATAAAACTATTTTTAAAAGGTACAAAATCGTTTTTTATTGAAAAAAATAGTTTTATGAGGTGGAAAAATGTAAATATTTAATTTTAAGTGTAGGGAATCGCCAAAATCTATTTGTAAAGTGTGGTTAAACGTTATTTATTATAAGTAACTAGTTTTTAGAGGTTTGCAATCGATAAAACTATTTTTAAAAGGTAAAAATCCTTTTTTATTGAAAAAAAATAGATTAGTGAGGTGGAAAAATGAAAATATATAATTCTAAGTGTTGGGAAACGTCAAAAACTATTTGTAATGTGTGGGTAAACGTTATTTATTAAAAACAACTAGTTTTTAGAGGTTGGCAATCGATAAAACTATTTTTAAAAGGTACAAAACGTTTTGTATTGAAAAAAATAGTTTTATGAGGTGGAAAAATGAAAATATTTAATTCTAAGTGTTGGGAAACGTCAAAAACTATTTTTAATGTGTGGGTAAACGTTATTTATTAAGAATAACTTGTTTTAAGAGCGTTGCAATCGATAAAACTATTTTTAAAAGGTACAAAATCGTTTTTTATTGAAAAAAATAGTTTTATGAGGTGGAAATATGTAAATATTTAATTTTAAGTGTAGGCAATCGTCAAAATCTATTTGTAAAGTGTGGTTAAACGTTATTTATAAAAAGTAACTAGTTTTTAGAGGTTGGCAATCGATAAAACTATTTTTAAAAGGTAAAAATTCTTTTTTATTGAAAAAAAATAGATTACTTAGGTGAAAAAATAAAAAAAATTTAATTCTAAGTGTTAGGAAACGTCAAAAACGATTTGTAATGTGTGGGTAAACGTTATTTATTAAAAATAACTTGTTTTTAGAGGGTGGCAATCGACAAAACTATTTTTAAAAGTAAAAATCCTTTTTTATTGAAAAAAAAATAGATTACTGAGGTGGAAAAATGAAAATATTTAATTCTAAGTGTAGAGAAGCGTCAAAAACTATTTGTAATTCGTGGGTAAACGTTATTTATTAAAACTAACTAGTTTTTAGAGGTTGGCAATCGATGAAACTATTTTTAAAAGGTACAAAATCGTTTTTTATTTAGAAAAATAGTTTTATGAGGTGGAAAAATGAAAATATTTAATTTTAAGTGTAGGGAAGCGGCAAAAACTATTTGTAATGTGTGGGTAAACGTTATTTATTAAAACTAACTAGTTTTTAGAGGTTGGCAATCGATAAAACTATTTTTAAAAGGTACAAAACGTTTTGTATTGAAAAAAATAGTTTTATGAGGTGGAAAATTAAAAATATTTAATTTTAAGTGTAGGGAAGCGGCAAAAACTCTTTGTAATGTGTGAGTAAACGTTATTTATTAAAAATAACTAGTTTTTAGAGGTTGGCAATCGATAAAACTATTTTTAAAAGGTACAAAATCGTTTTTTATTTAGAAAAATAGTTTTATGAGGTGGAAAAATGAAAATATTTAATTTTAAGTGTAGGGAAGCGTCAAAAACTATTTGTAATGTGTGGGTAAACGTTATTTATTAAAAATAACTATTTTTTAGAGGTTGGCAATCGATACAACTATTTTTAAAAAGGTAAAAATGATTTTTTATTGAAAAAAATAGAGTTCTGAGGTGGAAAAATGAAAATATATAATTCTAAGTGTTGGGAAACGTCAAAAACTGTTTGTAATGTGTGGGTAAACGTTATTTATTAAAAATAACTAGTTTTTAGAGGTTGGCAATCGATAAAACTATTTTTAAAAGGTACAAAACGTTTTGTATTGAAAAAAATAGTTTTATGAGGTGGAAAAATGAAAATATTTAATTCTAAGTGTTGGAAAACGTCAAAAACTATTTTTAATGTGTGGGTAAGCGTTATTTATTAAAAATAACCAGTTGTTAGAGGTTTGCAATCGATAAAACTATTTTTAAAAGGTACAAAATCGTTTTTTATTGAAAAAAATAGTTTTATGAGGTGGAAAAATAAAACTATTTAATTTTAAGTGTAGGGAAGCGTCAAAAACTATTTGTAATGTGTGGGTAAACTTTATTTATTAAAAATAACTTGTTTTTAGAGCGTGGCAATCGATAAAACTATTTTTAAAAGGTACAAAATCGTTTTTTATTGAAAAAAAATAGTTTTATGAGGTGGAAAAATGTAAATATTTTATTTTAAGTGTAGGGAAGCGTCAAAAAATATTTGTAATGTTATAATGTTATAATGGTTAAACGTTATTTAAAAAAAATAACTATTTTTAGAGGTTGGCAATCGATACAACTATTTTTAAAAGGTACAAAATCGGTTTTTATTGAAAAGAATAGTTTTATGATGTGGAAAAATGAAAAAATTTAATTTTAAGTGTAGGGAAGCGTCAAAAACTATTTGTTATGTGTGGGTAAACGTTATTTATTAAAAATAACTAGTTTTTAGAGCGTGGCAATCGATAAAACTATTTTTAAAAGGTACAAAATCGTTTTTTATTGAAAAAAATAGTTTTATGAGGTGGAAAAATGTAAATATTTAATTTTAAGTGTAGGGAATCGTCAAAATCTATTTGTAAAGTGTGGTTAAACGTTATTTATTATAAGTAACTAGTTTTTAGAGGTTGGCAATCGATAAAACTATTTTTAAAAGGTAAAAATCCTTTTTTATTGAAAAAAAAAATAGATTACTGAGGTGGAAAAATGAAAATATATAATTCTAAGTGTTGGGAAACGTCAAAAACTATTTGTAATGTGTGGGTAAACGTTATTTATTAAAAACAACTAGTTTTTAGAGGTTGGCAATCGATAAAACTATTTTTAAAAGGTACAAAACGTTTTGTATTGAAAAAAATAGTTTTATGAGGTGGAAAAATGAAAATATTTAATTCTAAGTGTTGGGAAACGTCAAAAACTATTTTTAATGTGTGGGTAAACGTTATTTATTAAGAATAACTTGTTTTAAGAGCGTGGCAATCGATAAAACTATTTTTAAAAGGTACAAAATCGTTTTTTATTGAAAAAAATAGTTTTATGAGGTGGAAATATGTAAATATTTAATTTTAAGTGTAGGGAATCGTCAAAATCTATTTGTAAAGTGTGGTTAAACGTTATTTATAAAAAGTAACTAGTTTTTAGAGGTTGGCAATCGATAAAACTATTTTTAAAAGGTAAAAATTCTTTTTTATTGAAAAAAAATAGATTACTTAGGTGGAAAAATGAAAATATTTAATTCTAAGTGTTAGGAAACGTCAAAAACGATTTGTAATGTGTGGGTAAACGTTATTTATTAAAAATAACTTGTTTTTAGAGGGTGGCAATCGACAAAACTATTTTTAAAAGTAAAAATAGTTTTTTATTGAAAAAAAAATAGATTACTGAGGTGGAAAAATGAAAATATTTAATTCTAAGTGTAGAGAAGCGTCAAAAACTATTTGTAATTCGTGGGTAAACGTTATTTATTAAAACTAACTAGTTTTTAGAGGTTGGCAATCGATAAAACTATTTTTAAAAGGTACAAAATCGTTTTTTATTTAGAAAAATAGTTTTATGAGGTGGAAAAATGAAAATATTTAATTTTAAGTGTGGGGAAGCGGCAAAAACTATTTGTAATGTGTGGGTAAACGTTATTTATTAAAACTAACTAGTTTTTAGAGGTTGGCAATCGATAAAACTATTTTTAAAAGGTACAAAACGTTTTGTATTGAAAAAAATAGTTTTATGAGGTGGAAAAATGAAAATATTTAATTTTAAGTGTAGGGAAGCGTCAAAAACTATTTGTAATGTGTGGGTAAACGTTATTTATTAAAAATAACTTGTTTTTAGAGGGTGGCAATCGATAAAACTATTTTTAAAAGTAAAAATCCTTTTTTATTGAAAAAAAAATAGATTACTGAGGTGGAAAAATGAAAATATTTAATTCTAAGTGTTAGGAAACGTCAAAAACGATTTCTAATGTGTGGGTAAACGTTATTTATTAAAAATAACTAGTTTTTAGAGGTTGGCAATCGATAAAACTATTTTTAAAAGGTACAAAATCGTTTTTTATTGAAAAAATAGTTTTATGAGGTGGAAATATTTAATATTCAAATAAATATTATAAATATATAAATAATATAAATAATTAAAATAAATATTTAATTTTCAAAAACTATTTGTAATGTTATAATGTTATAATGGTTAAAGGTTATTTATTAAAAATAACTATTTTTTAGAGGTTGGCAATCGATACAACTATTTTTAAAAAGGTAAAAATGATTTTTTATTGAAAAAAATAGAGTTCTGAGGTGGAAAAATGAAAATATATAATTCTAAGTGTTGGGAAACGTCAAAAACTGTTTGTAATGTGTGGGTAAACGTTATTTATTAAAAATAACTAGTTCTTAGAGGTTGGCATTCGATAAAACTATTTTTAAAAGGTACAAAACGTTTTGTATTGAAAAAAATAGTTTTATGAGGTGGAAAAATGAAAATATTTAATTCTAAGTGTTGGGAAACGTCAAAAACTATTTTTAATGTGTGGGTAAGCGTTATTTATTAAAAATAACCAGTTGTTAGAGGTTTGCAATCGATAAAACTATTTTTAAAAGGTACAAAATCGTTTTTTATTGAAAAAAATTGATTTATGAGGTGGAAAAAAAAAAACTATTTAATTTTAAGTGTAGGGAAGCGTCAAAAACTATTTGTAATGTGTGGGTAAACTTTATTTATTAAAAATAACTTGTTTTTAGAGCGTGGCAATCGATAAAACTATTTTTAAAAGGTACAAAATCGTTTTTTATTGAAAAAAAATAGTTTTATGAGGTGGAAAAATGTAAATATTTTATTTTAAGTGTAGGGAAGCGTCAAAAAATATTTGTAATGTTATAATGTTATAATGGTTAAACGTTATTTAAAAAAATAACTATTTTTAGAGGTTGGCAATCGATACAACTATTTTTAAAAGGTACAAAATCGTTTTTTATTGAAAAGAATAGTTTTATGATGTGGAAAAATGAAAAAATTTAATTTTAAGTGTAGGGAAGCGTCAAAAACTATTTGTTATGTGTGGGTAAACGTTATTTATTAAAAATAACTAGTTTTTAGAGCGTGGCAATCGATAAAACTATTTTTAAAAGGTACAAAATCGTTTTTTATTGAAAAAAATAGTTTTATGAGGTGGAAAAATGTAAATATTTAATTTTAAGTGTAGGGAATCGTCAAAATCTATTTGTAAAGTGTGGTTAAACGTTATTTATAAAAAGTAACTAGTTTTTAGAGGTTGGCAATCGATAAAACTATTTTTAAAAGGTAAAAATTCTTTTTTATTGAAAAAAAATAGATTACTTAGGTGGAAAAATGAAAATATTTAATTCTAAGTGTTAGGAAACGTCAAAAACGATTTGTAATGTGTGGGTAAACGTTATTTATTAAAAATAACTTGTTTTTAGAGGGTGGCAATCGACAAAACTATTTTTAAAAGTAAAAATAGTTTTTTATTGAAAAAAAAATAGATTACTGAGGTGGAAAAATGAAAATATTTAATTCTAAGTGTAGAGAAGCGTCAAAAACTATTTGTAATTCGTGGGTAAACGTTATTTATTAAAACTAACTAGTTTTTAGAGGTTGGCAATCGATAAAACTATTTTTAAAAGGTACAAAATCGTTTTTTATTGAAAAAATAGTTTTATGAGGTGGAAAAATGAAAATATTTAATTCTAAGTGTTGGGAAACGTCAAAAACTATTTTTAATGTGTGGGTAAACGTTATTTATTAAGAATAACTTGTTTTAAGAGCGTGGCAATCGATAAAACTATTTTTAAAAGGTACAAAATCGTTTTTTATTGAAAAAAATAGTTTTATGAGGTGGAAATATGTAAATATTTAATTTTAAGTGTAGGGAATCGTCAAAATCTATTTGTAAAGTGTGGTTAAACGTTATTTATAAAAATAACTAGTTTTTAGAGGTTGGCAATCGATAAAACTATTTTTAAAAGGTAAAAATTCTTTTTTATTGAAAAAAAATAGATTACTTAGGTGGAAAAATGAAAATATTTAATTCTAAGTGTTAGGAAACGTCAAAAACGATTTGTAATGTGTGGGTAAACGTTATTTATTAAAAATAACTTGTTTTTAGAGGGTGGCAATCGACAAAACTATTTTTAAAAGTAAAAATAGTTTTTTATTGAAAAAAAAATAGATTACTGAGGTGGAAAAATGAAAATATTTAATTCTAAGTGTAAAAAAGCGTCAAAAACTATTTGTAATTCGTGGGTAAACGTTATTTATTAAAACTAACTAGTTTTTAGAGGTTGGCAATCGATAAAACTATTTTTAAAAGGTACAAAACGTTTTGTATTGAAAAAAATAGTTTTATGAGGTGGAAAGATGAAAATATTTAATTTTAAGTGTGGGGAAGCGGCAAAAACTATTTGTAATGTGTGGGTAAACGTTATTTATTAAAACTAACTAGTTTTTAGAGGTTGGCAATCGATAAAACTATTTTTAAAAGGTACAAAACGTTTTGTATTGAAAAAAATAGTTTTATGAGGTGGAAAAAAAAAACTATTTAATTTTAAGTGTAGGGAAGCGTCAAAAACTATTTGTAATGTGTGGGTAAACTTTATTTATTAAAAATAACTTGTTTTTAGAGCGTGGCAATCGATAAAACTATTTTTAAAAGGTACAAAATCGTTTTTTATTGAAAAAAAATAGTTTTATGAGGTGGAAAAATGTAAATATTTTATTTTAAGTGTAGGGAAGCGTCAAAAACTATTTGTAATGTGTGGGTAAACGTTATTTATTAAAAATAACTTGTTTTTAGAGGGTGGCAATCGATAAAACTATTTTTAAAAGTAAAAATCCTTTTTTATTGAAAAAAAAATAGATTACTGAGGTGGAAAAATGAAAATATTTAATTCTAAGTGTTAGGAAACGTCAAAAACGATTTCTAATGTGTGGGTAAACGTTATTTATTAAAAATAACTAGTTTTTAGAGGTTGGCAATCGATAAAACTATTTTTAAAAGGTACAAAATCGTTTTTTATTGAAAAAATAGTTTTATGAGGTGGAAATATTTAATATTCAAATAAATATTATAAATATATAAATAATATAAATAATTAAAATAAATATTTAATTTTCAAAAACTATTTGTAATGTTATAATGTTATAATGGTTAAAGGTTATTTATTAAAAATAACTATTTTTTAGAGGTTGGCAATCGATACAACTATTTTTAAAAAGGTAAAAATGATTTTTTATTGAAAAAAATAGAGTTCTGAGGTGGAAAAATGAAAATATATAATTCTAAGTGTTGGGAAACGTCAAAAACTGTTTGTAATGTGTGGGTAAACGTTATTTATTAAAAATAACTAGTTTTTAGAGGTTGGCAATCGATAAAACTATTTTTAAAAGGTACAAAACGTTTTGTATTGAAAAAAATAGTTTTATGAGGTGGAAAAATGAAAATATTTAATTCTAAGTGTTGGGAAACGTCAAAAACTATTTTTAATGTGTGGGTAAGCGTTATTTATTAAAAATAACCAGTTGTTAGAGGTTTGCAATCGATAAAACTATTTTTAAAAGGTACAAAATCGTTTTTTATTGAAAAAAATTGATTTATGAGGTGGAAAAAAAAAACTATTTAATTTTAAGTGTAGGGAAGCGTCAAAAACTATTTGTAATGTGTGGGTAAACTTTATTTATTAAAAATAACTTGTTTTTAGAGCGTGGCAATCGATAAAACTATTTTTAAAAGGTACAAAATCGTTTTTTATTGAAAAAAAAATAGTTTTATGAGGTGGAAAAATGTAAATATTTTATTTTAAGTGTAGGGAAGCGTCAAAAAATATTTGTAATGTTATAATGTTATAATGGTTAAACGTTATTTAAAAAAAATAACTATTTTTAGAGGTTGGCAATCGATACAACTATTTTTAAAAGGTACAAAATCGTTTTTTATTGAAAAGAATAGTTTTATGATGTGGAAAAATGAAAAAATTTAATTTTAAGTGTAGGGAAGCGTCAAAAACTATTTGTTATGTGTGGGTAAACGTTATTTATTAAAAATAACTAGTTTTTAGAGCGTGGCAATCGATAAAACTATTTTTAAAAGGTACAAAATCGTTTTTTATTGAAAAAAATAGTTTTATGAGGTGGAAAAATGTAAATATTTAATTTTAAGTGTAGGGAATCGTCAAAATCTATTTGTAAAGTGTGGTTAAACGTTATTTATTATAAGTAACTAGTTTTTAGAGGTTGGCAATCGATAAAACTATTTTTAAAAGGTAAAAATCCTTTTTTATTGAAAAAAAATAGATTACTGAGGTGGAAAAATGAAAATATTTAATTCTAAGTGTTAGGAAACGTCAAAAACGATTTCTAATGTGTGGGTAAACGTTATTTATTAAAAATAACTAGTTTTTAGAGGTTGGCAATCGATAAAACTATTTTTAAAAGGTACAAAATCGTTTTTTATTGAAAAAATAGTTTTATGAGGTGGAAATATTTAATATTCAAATAAATATTATAAATATATAAATAATATAAATAATTAAAATAAATATTTAATTTTCAAAAACTATTTGTAATGTTATAATGTTATAATGGTTAAAGGTTATTTATTAAAAATAACTATTTTTTAGAGGTTGGCAATCGATACAACTATTTTTAAAAAGGTAAAAATGATTTTTTATTGAAAATAATAGAGTTCTGAGGTGGAAAAATAAAAATATATAATTCTAAGTGTTGGGAAACGTCAAAAACTGTTTGTAATGTGTGGGTAAACGTTATTTATTAAAAATAACTAGTTTTTAGAGGTTGGCAATCGATAAAACTATTTTTAAAAGGTACAAAACGTTTTGTATTGAAAAAAATAGTTTTATGAGGTGGAAAATGAAAATATTTAATTCTAAGTGTTGGGAAACGTCAAAAACTATTTTTAATGTGTGGGTAAGCGTTATTTATTAAAAATAACCAGTTGTTAGAGGTTTGCAATCGATAAAACTATTTTTAAAAGGTACAAAATCGTTTTTTATTGAAAAAAATAGTTTTATGAGGTGGAAAAAAAAACTATTTAATTTTAAGTGTAGGGAAGCGTCAAAAACTATTTGTAATGTGTGGGTAAACTTTATTTATTAAAAATAACTTGTTTTTAGAGCGTGGCAATCGATAAAACTATTTTTAAAAGGTACAAAATCGTTTTTTATTGAAAAAAAATAGTTTTATGAGGTGGAAAAATGTAAATATTTTATTTTAAGTGTAGGGAAGCGTCAAAAAATATTTGTAATGTTATAATGTTATAATGGTTAAACGTTATTTAAAAAAAATAACTATTTTTAGAGGTTGGCAATCGATACAACTATTTTTAAAAGGTACAAAATCGTTTTTTATTGAAAAGAATAGTTTTATGATGTGGAAAAATGAAAAAATTTAATTTTAAGTGTAGGGAAGCGTCAAAAACTATTTGTTATGTGTGGGTAAACGTTATTTATTAAAAATAACTAGTTTTTAGAGCGTGGCAATCGATAAAACTATTTTTAAAAGGTAAAAATCCTTTTTTATTGAAAAAAAATAGATTACTGAGGTGGAAAAATGAAAATATTTAATTCTAAGTGTTAGGAAACGTCAAAAACGATTTGTAATGTGTGGGTAAACGTTATTTATTAAAAATAACCAGTTGTTAGAGGTTGGCAATCGATAAAACTATTTTTAAAAGGTACAAAATCGTTTTTTATTGAAAAAAATAGTTTTATGAGGTGGAAAAATGTAAATATTTAATTTTAAGTGTAGGGAGGCGTCAAAAACTATTTGTAATGTTATAATGTTATAATGGTGAAACGTTATTTATTAAAAATAACTATTTTTTAGAGGTTGGCAATCGATACAACTATTTTTAAAAGGTAAAAATCATTTTTTATTAAAAAAAATAGATTTCTGAGGTGGAAAAATGAAAATATATAATTCTAAGTGTTGGGAAACGTCAAAAACTATTTGTAATGTGTGGGTAAACGTTATTTATTAAAAACAACTAGTTTTTAGAGGTTGGCAATCAATAAAACTATTTTTAAAAGGTACAAAACGTTTTGTATTGAAAAAAATAGTTTTATGAGGTGGAAAAATGAAAATATTTAATTCTAAGTGTTGGGAAACGTCAAAAACTATTTTTAATGTGTGGGTAAACGTTATTTATTAAAAATAACCAGTTTTTAGAGGTTGGCAATCGATAAAACTATTTTTAAAAGGTACAAAATCGTTTTTTATTGAAAAAAATAGTTTTATGAGGTGGAAAAATGAAACTATTTAATTTTAAGTGTAGGGAAGCGTCAAAAACTATTTGTAATGTGTGGGTAAACTTTTTTATTAAGAATAACTTGTTTTAAGAGCGTGGCAATCGATAAAACTATTTTTAAAAGGTACAAAATCGTTTTTTATTGAAAAAAATAGTTTTATGAGGTGGAAAATGTAAATATTTAATTTTAAGTGTATGGAATCGTCAAAATCTATTTGTAAAGTGTGGTTAAACGTTATTTTTTAAAAGTAACTAGTTTTTAGAGGTTGGCAATCGATAAAACTATTTTTAAAAGGTAAAAATTCTTTTTTATTGAAAAAAAATAGATTACTTAGGTGGAAAAATGAAAATATTTAATTCTAAGTGTTAGGAAACGTCAAAAACGATTTGTAATGTGTGGGTAAACGTTATTTATTAAAAATAACTTGTTTTTAGAGCGTGGCAATCGATAAAACTATTTTTAAAAGGTAAAAATCCTTTTTTATTGAAAAAAATAGTTTTATGAGGTGGAAAAATGTAAATATTTAATTTTAAGTGTAGGGAAGCGTCAAAAACTATTTGTAATGTTATAATGTTATAATGGTGAAACGTTATTTATTAAAACTAACTATTTTTTAGAGGTTGGCAATCGATACAACTATTTTTAAAAGGTAAAAATCATTTTTTATTGAAAAAAATAAATTTCTGAGGTGGAAAAATGAAAATATATAATTCTAAGTGTTGGGAAACGTCAAAAACTATTTGTAATGTGTGGGTAAACGTTATTTATTAAAAACAACTAGTTTTTAGAGGTTGGCAATCGATAAAACTATTTTTAAAAGGTACAAAACGTTTTGTATTGAAAAAAATAGTTTTATGAGGTGGAAAAATGAAAATATTTAATTTTAAGTGTTGGGAAACGTCAAAAACTATTTTTAATGTGTGGGTAAACGTTATTCATTAAAAATAACTTGTTTTTAGAGGGTGGCAATCGATAAAACTATTTTTAAAAGTAAAAATCCTTTTTTATTGAAAAAAAAATAGATTACTGAGGTGGAAAAATGAAAATATTTAATTCTAAGTGTTAGGAAACGTCAAAAACGATTTCTAATGTGTGGGTAAACGTTATTTATTAAAAATAACTAGTTTTTAGAGATTGGCAATCGATAAAACTATTTTTAAAAGGTACAAAATCGTTTTTTATTGAAAAAATAGTTTTATGAGGTGGAAATATTTAATATTCAAATAAATATTATAAATATATAAATAATATAAATAATTAAAATAAATATTTAATTTTCAAAAACTATTTGTAATGTTATAATGTTATAATGGTTAAAGGTTATTTATTAAAAATAACTATTTTTTAGAGGTTGGCAATCGATACAACTATTTTTAAAAAGGTAAAAATGATTTTTTATTGAAAAAAATAGAGTTCTGAGGTGGAAAAATGAAAATATATAATTCTAAGTGTTGGGAAACGTCAAAAACTGTTTGTAATGTGTGGGTAAACGTTATTTATTAAAAACAACTAGTTTTTAGAGGTTGGCAATCAATAAAACTATTTTTAAAAGGTACAAAACGTTTTGTATTGAAAAAAATAGTTTTATGAGGTGGAAAAATGAAAATATTTAATTCTAAGTGTTGGGAAACGTCAAAAACTATTTTTAATGTGTGGGTAAACGTTATTTATTAAAAATAACCAGTTTTTAGAGGTTGGCAATCGATAAAACTATTTTTAAAAGGTACAAAATCGTTTTTTATTGAAAAAAATAGTTTTATGAGGTGGAAAAATGAAACTATTTAATTTTAAGTGTAGGGAAGCGTCAAAAACTATTTGTAATGTGTGGGTAAACTTTATTTATTAAGAATAACTTGTTTTAAGAGCGTGGCAATCGATAAAACTATTTTTAAAAGGTACAAAATCGTTTTTTATTGAAAAAAATAGTTTTATGAGGTGGAAATATGTAAATATTTAATTTTAAGTGTATGGAATCGTCAAAATCTATTTGTAAAGTGTGGTTAAACGTTATTTTTTAAAAGTAACTAGTTTTTAGAGGTTGGCAATCGATAAAACTATTTTTAAAAGGTAAAAATTCTTTTTTATTGAAAAAAAATAGATTACTTAGGTGGAAAAATGAAAATATTTAATTCTAAGTGTTAGGAAACGTCAAAAACGATTTGTAATGTGTGGGTAAACGTTATTTATTAAAAATAACTTGTTTTTAGAGCGTGGCAATCGATAAAACTATTTTTAAAAGGTAAAAATCCTTTTTTATTGAAAAAAATAGTTTTATGAGGTGGAAAAATGTAAATATTTAATTTTAAGTGTAGGGAAGCGTCAAAAACTATTTGTAATGTTATAATGTTATAATGGTGAAACGTTATTTATTAAAACTAACTATTTTTTAGAGGTTGGCAATCGATACAACTATTTTTAAAAGGTAAAAATCATTTTTTATTGAAAAAAATAAATTTCTGAGGTGGAAAAATGAAAATATATAATTCTAAGTGTTGGGAAACGTCAAAAACTATTTGTAATGTGTGGGTAAACGTTATTTATTAAAAACAACTAGTTTTTAGAGTTTGGCAATCGATAAAACTATTTTTAAAAGGTACAAAACGTTTTGTATTGAAAAAAATAGTTTTATAAGGTGGAAAAATGAAAATATTTAATTTTAAGTGTTGGGAAACGTCAAAAACTATTTTTAATGTGTGGGTAAACGTTATTCATTAAAAATAACTTGTTTTTAGAGGGTGGCAATCGATAAAACTATTTTTAAAAGTAAAAATCCTTTTTTATTGAAAAAAAAATAGATTACTGAGGTGGAAAAATGAAAATATTTAATTCTAAGTGTTAGGAAACGTCAAAAACGATTTCTAATGTGTGGGTAAACGTTATTTATTAAAAATAACTAGTTTTTAGAGATTGGCAATCGATAAAACTATTTTTAAAAGGTACAAAATCGTTTTTTATTGAAAAAATAGTTTTATGAGGTGGAAATATTTAATATTCAAATAAATATTATAAATATATAAATAATATAAATAATTAAAATAAATATTTAATTTTCAAAAACTATTTGTAATGTTATAATGTTATAATGGTTAAAGGTTATTTATTAAAAATAACTATTTTTTAGAGGTTGGCAATCGATACAACTATTTTTAAAAAGGTAAAAATGATTTTTTATTGAAAAAAATAGAGTTCTGAGGTGGAAAAATGAAAATATATAATTCTAAGTGTTGGGAAACGTCAAAAACTATTTGTAATGTGTGGGTAAACGTTATTTATTAAAAATAACTAGTTTTTAGAGGTTGGCAATCGATAAAACTATTTTTAAAAGGTACAAAACGTTTTGTATTGAAAAAAATAGTTTTATGAGGTGGAAAAATGAAAATATTTAATTCTAAGTGTTGGGAAACGTCAAAAACTATTTTTAATGTGTGGGTAAGCGTTATTTATTAAAAATAACCAGTTGTTAGAGGTTTGCAATCGATAAAACTATTTTTAAAAGGTACAAAATCGTTTTTTATTGAAAAAAATAGTTTTATGAGGTGGAAAAATGTAAATATTTAATTTTAAGTGTAGGGAAGCGTCAAAAACTATTTGTAAAGTGTGGGTAAACGTTATTTATTAAAAATAACTAGTTTTTAGAGGTTGGCAATCGATAAAACTATTTTTAAAAGGTAAAAATCCTTTTTTATTGAAAAAAAATAGATTACTGAGGTGGAAAAATGAAAATATTTAATTCTAAGTGTTAGGAAACGTCAAAAACGATTTCTAATGTGTGGGTAAACGTTATTTATTAAAAATAACTAGTTTTTAGAGGTTGGCAATCGATAAAACTATTTTTAAAAGGTACAAAATCGTTTTTTATTGAAAAAATAGTTTTATGAGGTGGAAATATTTAATATTCAAATAAATATTATAAATATATAAATAATATAAATAATTAAAATAAATATTTAATTTTCAAAAACTATTTGTAATGTTATAATGTTATAATGGTTAAAGGTTATTTATTAAAAATAACTATTTTTTAGAGGTTGGCAATCGATACAACTATTTTTAAAAGGTAAAAATGATTTTTTATTGAAAATAATAGAGTTCTGAGGTGGAAAAATGAAAATATATAATTCTAAGTGTTGGGAAACGTCAAAAACTGTTTGTAATGTGTGGGTAAACGTTATTTATTAAAAATAACTAGTTTTTAGAGGTTGGCAATCGATAAAACTATTTTTAAAAGGTACAAACGTTTTGTATTGAAAAAAATAGTTTTATGAGGTGGAAAAATGAAAATATTTAATTCTAAGTGTTGGGAAACGTCAAAAACTATTTTTAATGTGTGGGTAAGCGTTATTTATTAAAAATAACCAGTTGTTAGAGGTTTGCAATCGATAAAACTATTTTTAAAAGGTACAAAATCGTTTTTTATTGAAAAAAATAGTTTTATGAGGTGGAAAAATGAAAATATTTAATTCTAAGTGTTGGGAAACGTCAAAAACTATTTGTAATGTGTGGGTAAACGTTATTTATTAAAAATAACTTGTTTTTAGAGGGTGGCAATCGACAAAACTATTTTTAAAAGTAAAAATCCTTTTTTATTGAAAAAAAAATAGATTACTGAGGTGGAAAAATGAAAATATTTAATTCTAAGTGTAGAGAAGCGTCAAAAACTATTTGTAATTCGTGGGTAAACGTTATTTATTAAAAATAACTAGTTTTTAGAGGTTGGCAATCGATAAAACTATTTTTAAAAGGTACAAAATCGTTTTTTATTTAAAAAAATAGTTTTATGAGGTGGAAAAATGAAAATATTTAATTTTAAGTGTAGGGAAGCGTCAAAAACTATTTGTAATGTGTGGGTAAACGTTATTTATTAAAACTAACTAGTTTTTAGAGGTTGGCAATCGATAAAACTATTTTTAAAAGGTACAAAACGTTTTGTATTGAAAAAAATAGTTTAATGAGGTGGAAAATTAAAAATATTTAATTTTAAGTGTAGGGAAGCGTCAAAAACTATTTGTTATGTGTGGGTAAACGTTATTTATTAAAAATAACTAGTTTTTAGAGGTTGGCAATCGATAAAACTATTTTTAAAAGGTACAAAATCGTTTTTTATTGAGAAAAATAGTTTTATGAGGTGGAAAAATGAAAATATTTAATTTTAAGTGTAGGGAAGCGTCAAAAACTATTTGTAATGTGTGGGTAAACGTTATTTATTAAAAATAACTTGTTTTTAGAGGGTGGCAATCGATAAAACTATTTTTAAAAGTAAAAATCCTTTTTTATTGAAAAAAAAATAGATTACTGAGGTGGAAAAATGAAAATATTTAATTCTAAGTGTTAGGAAACGTCAAAAACGATTTCTAATGTGTGGGTAAACGTTATTTATTAAAAATAACTAGTTTTTAGAGGTTGGCAATCGATAAAACTATTTTTAAAAGGTACAAAATCGTTTTTTATTGAAAAAATAGTTTTATGAGGTGGAAATATTTAATATTCAAATAAATATTATAAATATATAAATAATATAAATAATTAAAATAAATATTTAATTTTCAAAAACTATTTGTAATGTTATAATGTTATAATGGTTAAAGGTTATTTATTAAAAATAACTATTTTTTAGAGGTTGGCAATCGATACAACTATTTTTAAAAAGGTAAAAATGATTTTTTATTGAAAAAAATAGAGTTCTGAGGTGGAAAAATGAAAATATATAATTCTAAGTGTTGGGAAACGTCAAAAACTGTTTGTAATGTGTGGGTAAACGTTATTTATTAAAAATAACTAGTTTTTAGAGGTTGGCAATCGATAAAACTATTTTTAAAAGGTACAAAACGTTTTGTATTGAAAAAAATAGTTTTATGAGGTGGAAAAATGAAAATATTTAATTCTAAGTGTTGGGAAACGTCAAAAACTATTTTTAATGTGTGGGTAAGCGTTATTTATTAAAAATAACCAGTTGTTAGAGGTTTGCAATCGATAAAACTATTTTTAAAAGGTACAAAATCGTTTTTTATTGAAAAAAATTGTTTTATGAGGTGGAAAAAAAAAAACTATTTAATTTTAAGTGTAGGGAAGCGTCAAAAACTATTTGTAATGTGTGGGTAAACTTTATTTATTAAAAATAACTTGTTTTTAGAGCGTGGCAATCGATAAAACTATTTTTAAAAGGTACAAAATCGTTTTTTATAGAAAAAAAATAGTTTTATGAGGTGGAAAAATGTAAATATTTTATTTTAAGTGTAGGGAAGCGTCAAAAAATATTTGTAATGTTATAATGTTATAATGGTTAAACGTTATTTAAAAAAAATAACTATTTTTAGAGGTTGGCAATCGATACAACTATTTTTAAAAGGTACAAAATCGTTTTTTATTGAAAAAAATAGTTTTATGAGGTGGAAAAATGAAAATATTTAATTCTAAGTGTTGGGAAACGTCAAAAACTATTTTTAATGTGTGGGTAAACGTTATTTATTAAAAATAACCAGTTTTTAGAGGTTGGCAATCGATAAAACTATTTTTAAAAGGTACAAAATCGTTTTTTATTGAAAAAAATAGTTTTATGAGGTGGAAAAATGAAACTATTTAATTTTAAGTGTAGGGAAGCGTCAAAAACTATTTGTAATGTGTGGGTAAACTTTATTTATTAAGAATAACTTGTTTTAAGAGCGTGGCAATCGATAAAACTATTTTTAAAAGGTACAAAATCGTTTTTTATTGAAAAAAATAGTTTTATGAGGTGGAAATATGTAAATATTTAATTTTAAGTGTATGGAATCGTCAAAATCTATTTGTAAAGTGTGGTTAAACGTTATTTTTTAAAAGTAACTAGTTTTTAGAGGTTGGCAATCGATAAAACTATTTTTAAAAGGTAAAAATTCTTTTTTATTGAAAAAAAATAGATTACTTAGGTGGAAAAATGAAAATATTTAATTCTAAGTGTTAGGAAACGTCAAAAACGATTTGTAATGTGTGGGTAAACGTTATTTATTAAAAATAACTTGTTTTTAGAGCGTGGCAATCGATAAAACTATTTTTAAAAGGTAAAAATCCTTTTTTATTGAAAAAAATAGTTTTATGAGGTGGAAAAATGTAAATATTTAATTTTAAGTGTAGGGAAGCGTCAAAAACTATTTGTAATGTTATAATGTTATAATGGTGAAACGTTATTTATTAAAACTAACTATTTTTTAGAGGTTGGCAATCGATACAACTATTTTTAAAAGGTAAAAATCATTTTTTATTGAAAAAAATAAATTTCTGAGGTGGAAAAATGAAAATATATAATTCTAAGTGTTGGGAAACGTCAAAAACTATTTGTAATGTGTGGGTAAACGTTATTTATTAAAAACAACTAGTTTTTAGAGGTTGGCAATCGATAAAACTATTTTTAAAAGGTACAAAACGTTTTGTATTGAAAAAAATAGTTTTATGAGGTGGAAAAATGAAAATATTTAATTTTAAGTGTTGGGAAACGTCAAAAACTATTTTTAATGTGTGGGTAAACGTTATTTATTAAAAATAACTTGTTTTTAGAGGGTGGCAATCGATAAAACTATTTTTAAAAGTAAAAATCCTTTTTTATTGAAAAAAAAATAGATTACTGAGGTGGGAAAAATGAAAATATTTAATTCTAAGTGTTAGGAAACGTCAAAAACGATTTCTAATGTGTGGGTAAACGTTATTTATTAAAAATAACTAGTTTTTAGAGATTGGCAATCGATAAAACTATTTTTAAAAGGTACAAAATCGTTTTTTATTGAAAAAATAGTTTTATGAGGTGGAAATATTTAATATTCAAATAAATATTATAAATATATAAATAATATAAATAATTAAAATAAATATTTAATTTTCAAAAACTATTTGTAATGTTATAATGTTATAATGGTTAAAGGTTATTTATTAAAAATAACTATTTTTAGAGGTTGGCAATCGATACAACTATTTTTAAAAAGGTAAAAATGATTTTTTATTGAAAAAAATAGAGTTCTGAGGTGGAAAAATGAAAATATATAATTCTAAGTGTTGGGAAACGTCAAAAACTGTTTGTAATGTGTGGGTAAACGTTATTTATTAAAAATAACTAGTTTTTAGAGGTTGCAATCGATAAAACTATTTTTAAAAGGTACAAAATCGTTTTTTATTGAAAAAAATTGTTTTATGAGGTGGAAAAAAAAAATATTTAATTTTAAGTGTAGGGAAGCGTCAAAAACTATTTGTAATGTGTGGGTAAACGTTATTTTTTAAAAGTAACTAGTTTTTAGAGGTTGGCAATCGATAAAACTATTTTTAAAAGGTAAAAATCTTTTTTATTGAAAAAAAATAGATTATGAGGTGGAAAAATGAAAATATTTAATTCTAAGTGTTAGGAAACGTCAAAAACTATTTGTAATGTGTGGGTAAACGTTATTTATTAAAAATAACTTGTTTTTAGAGCGTGGCAATCGATAAAACTATTTTTAAAAGGTAAAAATCCTTTTTTATTGAAAAAAATAGTTTTATGAGGTGGAAAAATGTAAATATTTAATTTTAAGTGTAGGGAAGCGTCAAAAACTATTTGTAATGTTATAATGTTATAATGGTGAAACGTTATTTATTAAAACTAACTATTTTTTAGAGGTTGGCAATCGATACAACTATTTTTAAAAGGTAAAAATCATTTTTTATTGAAAAAAATAAATTTCTGAGGTGGAAAAATGAAAATATTTAATTTTAAGTGTTGGGAAACGTCAAAAACTATTTTTAATGTGTGGGTAAACGTTATTCATTAAAAATAACTTGTTTTTAGAGGGTGGCAATCGATAAAACTATTTTTAAAAGTAAAAATCCTTTTTTATTGAAAAAAAAATAGATTACTGAGGTGGAAAAATGAAAATATTTAATTCTAAGTGTTAGGAAACGTCAAAAACGATTTCTAATGTGTGGGTAAACGTTATTTATTAAAAATAACTAGTTTTTAGAGATTGGCAATCGATAAAACTATTTTTAAAAGGTACAAAATCGTTTTTTATTGAAAAAATAGTTTTATGAGGTGGAAATATTTAATATTCAAATAAATATTATAAATATATAAATAATATAAATAATTAAAATAAATATTTAATTTTCAAAAACTATTTGTAATGTTATAATGTTATAATGGTTAAAGGTTATTTATTAAAAATAACTATTTTTTAGAGGTTGGCAATCGATACAACTATTTTTAAAAAGGTAAAAATGATTTTTTATTGAAAAAAATAGAGTTCTGAGGTGGAAAAATGAAAATATATAATTCTAAGTGTTGGGAAACGTCAAAAACTGTTTGTAATGTGTGGGTAAACGTTATTTATTAAAAATAACTAGTTTTTAGAGGTTGGCAATCGATAAAACTATTTTTAAAAGGTACAAAACGTTTTGTATTGAAAAAAATAGTTTTATGAGGTGGAAAAATGAAAATATTTAATTCTAAGTGTTGGGAAACGTCAAAAACTATTTTTAATGTGTGGGTAAGCGTTATTTATTAAAAATAACCAGTTGTTAGAGGTTTGCAATCGATAAAACTATTTTTAAAAGGTACAAAATCGTTTTTTATTGAAAAAAATTGTTTTATGAGGTGGAAAAAAAAAACTATTTAATTTTAAGTGTAGGGAAGCGTCAAAAACTATTTGTAATGTGTGGGTAAACTTTATTTATTAAAAATAACTTGTTTTTAGAGCGTGGCAATCGATAAAACTATTTTTAAAAGGTACAAAATCGTTTTTTATTGAAAAAAAATAGTTTTATGAGGTGGAAAAATGTAAATATTTTATTTTAAGTGTAGGGAAGCGTCAAAAAATATTTGTAATGTTATAATGTTATAATGGTTAAACGTTATTTAAAAAAAATAACTATTTTTAGAGGTTGGCAATCGATACAACTATTTTTAAAAGGTACAAAATCGTTTTTTATTGAAAAGAATAGTTTTATGATGTGGAAAAATGAAAAAATTTAATTTTAAGTGTAGGGAAGCGTCAAAAACTATTTGTTATGTGTGGGTAAACGTTATTTATTAAAAATAACTAGTTTTTAGAGCGTGGCAATCGATAAAACTTTTTTAAAAGGTACAAAATCGTTTTTTATTGAAAAAAATAGTTTTATGAGGTGGAAAAATGTAAATATTTAATTTTAAGTGTAGGGAATCGTCAAAATCTATTTGTAAAGTGTGGTTAAACGTTATTTATTATAAGTAACTAGTTTTTAGAGGTTGGCAATCGATAAAACTATTTTTAAAAGGTAAAAATCCTTTTTTATTGAAAAAAAAATAGATTACTGAGGTGGAAAAATGAAAATATTTAATTCTAAGTGTTAGGAAACGTCAAAAACGATTTCTAATGTGTGGGTAAACGTTATTTATTAAAAATAACTAGTTTTTAGAGGTTGGCAATCGATAAAACTATTTTTAAAAGGTACAAAATCGTTTTTTATTGAAAAAATAGTTTTATGAGGTGGAAATATTTAATATTCAAATAAATATTATAAATATATAAATAATATAAATAATTAAAATAAATATTTAATTTTCAAAAACTATTTGTAATGTTATAATGTTATAATGGTTAAAGGTTATTTATTAAAAATAACTATTTTTTAGAGGTTGGCAATCGATACAACTATTTTTAAAAAGGTAAAAATGATTTTTTATTGAAAAAAATAGAGTTCTGAGGTGGAAAAATGAAAATATATAATTCTAAGTGTTGGGAAACGTCAAAAACTGTTTGTAATGTGTGGGTAAACGTTATTTATTAAAAATAACTAGTTTTTAGAGGTTGGCAATCGATAAAACTATTTTTAAAAGGTACAAAACGTTTTGTATTGAAAAAAATAGTTTTATGAGGTGGAAAAATGAAAATATTTAATTCTAAGTGTTGGGAAACGTCAAAAACTATTTTTAATGTGTGGGTAAGCGTTATTTATTAAAAATAACCAGTTGTTAGAGGTTTGCAATCGATAAAACTATTTTTAAAAGGTACAAAATCGTTTTTTATTGAAAAAAATAGTTTTATGAGGTGGAAAAAAAAAAACTATTTAATTTTAAGTGTAGGGAAGCGTCAAAAACTATTTGTAATGTGTGGGTAAACTTTATTTATTAAAAATAACTTGTTTTTAGAGCGTGGCAATCGATAAAACTATTTTTAAAAGGTACAAAATCGTTTTTTATTGAAAAAAAATAGTTTTATGAGGTGGAAAAATGTAAATATTTTATTTTAAGTGTAGGGAAGCGTCAAAAAATATTTGTAATGTTATAATGTTATAATGGTTAAACGTTATTTAAAAAAAATAACTATTTTTAGAGGTTGGCAATCGATACAACTATTTTTAAAAGGTACAAAATCGTTTTTTATTGAAAAGAATAGTTTTATGATGTGGAAAAATGAAAAAATTTAATTTTAAGTGTAGGGAAGCGTCAAAAACTATTTGTTATGTGTGGGTAAACGTTATTTATTAAAAATAACTAGTTTTTAGAGCGTGGCAATCGATAAAACTATTTTTAAAAGGTACAAAATCGTTTTTTATTGAAAAAAATAGTTTTATGAGGTGGAAAAATGTAAATATTTAATTTTAAGTGTAGGGAATCGTCAAAATCTATTTGTAAAGTGTGGTTAAACGTTATTTATTATAAGTAACTAGTTTTTAGAGGTTGGCAATCGATAAAACTATTTTTAAAAGGTAAAAATCCTTTTTTATTGAAAAAAAATAGATTTCTGAGGTGGAAAAATGAAAATATTTAATTCTAAGTGTTAGGAAACGTCAAAAACTATTTGTAATGTGTGGGTAAACGTTATTTATTAAAAATAACTAGTTTTTAGAGGTTGGCAATCGATAAAACTATTTTTAAAAGGTACAAAATCGTTTTTTATTGAAAAAAATAGTTTTATGAGGTGGAAAAATGTAAATATTTAATTTTAAGTGTAGGGAAGCGTCAAAAACTATTTGTAATGTTATAATGTTATAATGGTGTAAACGTTATTTATTAAAAATAACTATTTTTTAGAGGTTGGCAATCGATAAAACTATTTTTAAAAGGTAAAAATCATTTTTTATTAAAAAAAATAGATTTCTGAGGTGGAAAAATGAAAATATTTAATTCTAAGTGTTAGGAAACGTCAAAAACGATTTCTAATGTGTGGGTAAACGTTATTTATTAAAAATAACTAGTTTTTAGAGGTTGGCAATCGATAAAACTATTTTTAAAAGGTACAAAATCGTTTTTTATTGAAAAAATAGTTTTATGAGGTGGAAATATTTAATATTCAAATAAATATTATAAATATATAAATAATATAAATAATTAAAATAAATATTTAATTTTCAAAAACTATTTGTAATGTTATAATGTTATAATGGTTAAAGGTTATTTATTAAAAATAACTATTTTTTAGAGGTTGGCAATCGATACAACTATTTTTAAAAAGGTAAAAATGATTTTTTATTGAAAAAATAGATTTCTGAGGTGGAAAAATGAAAATATATAATTCTAAGTGTTGGGAAACGTCAAAAACTGTTTGTAATGTGTGGGTAAACGTTATTTATTAAAAATAACTAGTTTTTAGAGGTTGGCAATCGATAAAACTATTTTTAAAAGGTACAAAACGTTTTGTATTGAAAAAAATAGTTTTATGAGGTGGAAAAATGAAAATATTTAATTCTAAGTGTTGGGAAACGTCAAAAACTATTTTTAATGTGTGGGTAAGCGTTATTTATTAAAAATAACCAGTTGTTAGAGGTTTGCAATCGATAAAACTATTTTTAAAAGGTACAAAATCGTTTTTTATTGAAAAAAATAGTTTTATGAGGTGGAAAAAAAAAACTATTTAATTTTAAGTGTAGGGAAGCGTCAAAAACTATTTGTAATGTGTGGGTAAACTTTATTTATTAAAAATAACTTGTTTTTAGAGCGTGGCAATCGATAAAACTATTTTTAAAAGGTACAAAATCGTTTTTTATTGAAAAAAAATAGTTTTATGAGGTGGAAAAATGTAAATATTTTATTTTAAGTGTAGGGAAGCGTCAAAAAATATTTGTAATGTTATAATGTTATAATGGTTAAACGTTATTTAAAAAAAATAACTATTTTTAGAGGTTGGCAATCGATACAACTATTTTTAAAAGGTACAAAATCGTTTTTTATTGAAAAGAATAGTTTTATGATGTGGAAAAATGAAAAAATTTAATTTTAAGTGTAGGGAAGCGTCAAAAACTATTTGTTATGTGTGGGTAAACGTTATTTATTAAAAATAACTAGTTTTTAGAGCGTGGCAATCGATAAAACTATTTTTAAAAGGTACAAAATCGTTTTTTATTGAAAAAAATAGTTTTATGAGGTGGAAAAATGTAAATATTTAATTTTAAGTGTAGGGAATCGTCAAAATCTATTTGTAAAGTGTGGTTAAACGTTATTTATTATAAGTAACTAGTTTTTAGAGGTTGGCAATCGATAAAACTATTTTTAAAAGGTAAAAATCCTTTTTTATTGAAAAAAAATAGATTACTGAGGTGGAAAAATGAAAATATTTAATTCTAAGTGTTAGGAAACGTCAAAAACGATTTGTAATGTGTGGGTAAACGTTATTTATTAAAAATAACTAGTTTTAGAGGTTGGCAATCGATAAAACTATTTTTAAAAGGTACAAAATCGTTTTTTATTGAAAAAAATAGTTTTATGAGGTGGAAAAATGTAAATATTTAATTTTAAGTGTAGGGAGGCGTCAAAAACTATTTGTAATGTTATAATGTTATAATGGTGAAACGTTATTTATTAAAAATAACTATTTTTTAGAGGTTGGCAATCGATACAACTATTTTTAAAAGGTAAAAATCATTTTTTATTAAAAAAAATAGATTTCTGAGGTGGAAAAATGAAAATATTTAATTCTAAGTGTTAGGAAACGTCAAAAACGATTTCTAATGTGTGGGTAAACGTTATTTATTAAAAATAACTAGTTTTTAGAGATTGGCAATCGATAAAACTATTTTTAAAAGGTACAAAATCGTTTTTTATTGAAAAAATAGTTTTATGAGGTGGAAGTATTTAATATTCAAATAAATATTATAAATATATAAATAATATAAATAATTAAAATAAATATTTAATTTTCAAAAACTATTTGTAATGTTATAATGTTATAATGGTTAAAGGTTATTTATTAAAAATAACTATTTTTTAGAGGTTGGCAATCGATACAACTATTTTTAAAAAGGTAAAAATGATTTTTTATTGAAAATAATAGAGTTCTGAGGTGGAAAAATGAAAATATATAATTCTAAGTGTTGGGAAACGTCAAAAACTGTTTGTAATGTGTGGGTAAACGTTATTTATTAAAAATAACTAGTTTTTAGAGGTTGGCAATCGATAAAACTATTTTTAAAAGGTACAAAACGTTTTGTATTGAAAAAAATAGTTTTATGAGGTGGAAAAATGAAAATATTTAATTCTAAGTGTTGGGAAACGTCAAAAACTATTTTTAATGTGTGGGTAAGCGTTATTTATTAAAAATAACCAGTTGTTAGAGGTTTGCAATCGATAAAACTATTTTTAAAAGGTACAAAATCGTTTTTTATTGAAAAAAATAGTTTTATGAGGTGGAAAAAAAAAACTATTTAATTTTAAGTGTAGGGAAGCGTCAAAAACTATTTGTAATGTGTGGGTAAACGTTATTTATTAAAAATAACCAGTTTTTAGAGGTTGGCAATCGATAAAACTATTTTTAAAAGGTACAAAATCGTTTTTTATTGAAAAAAAATAGTTTTATGAGGTGGAAAAATGTAAATATTTAATTTTAAGTGTAGGGAGGCGTCAAAAACTATTTGTAATGTTATAATGTTATAATGGTGAAACGTTATTTATTAAAAATAACTATTTTTTAGAGGTTGGCAATCGATACAACTATTTTTAAAAGGTAAAAATCGTTTTTTATTGAAAAAAATAGATTTCTGAGGTGGAAAAATGAAAATATATAATTCTAAGTGTTGGGAAACGTCAAAAACTATTTGTAATGTGTGGGTAAACGTTATTTATTAAAAACAACTAGTTTTTAGAGGTTGGCAATCGATAAAACTATTTTTAAAAGGTACAAAACGTTTTGTATTGAAAAAAATAGTTTTATGAGGTGGAAAAATGAAAATATTTAATTCTAAGTGTTGGGAAACGTCAAAAACTATTTTTAATGTGTGGGTAAACGTTATTTATTAAAAATAACCAGTTTTTAGAGGTTGGCAATCGATAAAACTATTTTTAAAAGGTACAAAATCGTTTTTTATTGAAAAAAATAGTTTTATGAGTTGGAAAAATGAAACTATTTAATTTTAAGTGTAGGGAAGCGTCAAAAACTATTTGTAATGTGTGGGTAAACTTTATTTATTAAGAATAACTTGTTTTAAGAGCGTGGCAATCGATAAAACTATTTTTAAAAGGTACAAAATCGTTTTTTATTGAAAAAAATAGTTTTATGAGGTGGAAATATGTAAATATTTAATTTTAAGTGTATGGAATCGTCAAAATCTATTTGTAAAGTGTGGTTAAACGTTATTTTTTAAAAGTAACTAGTTTTTAGAGGTTGGCAATCGATAAAACTATTTTTAAAAGGTAAAAATTCTTTTTTATTGAAAAAAAATAGATTACTTAGGTGGAAAAATGAAAATATTTAATTCTAAGTGTTAGGAAACGTCAAAAACGATTTGTAATGTGTGGGTAAACGTTATTTATTAAAAATAACTTGTTTTTAGAGCGTGGCAATCGATAAAACTATTTTTAAAAGGTAAAAATCCTTTTTTATTGAAAAAAATAGTTTTATGAGGTGGAAAAATGTAAATATTTAATTTTAAGTGTAGGGAAGCGTCAAAAACTATTTGTAATGTTATAATGTTATAATGGTGAAACGTTATTTATTAAAACTAACTATTTTTTAGAGGTTGGCAATCGATACAACTATTTTTAAAAGGTAAAAATCATTTTTTATTGAAAAAAATAAATTTCTGAGGTGGAAAAATGAAAATATATAATTCTAAGTGTTGGGAAACGTCAAAAACTATTTGTAATGTGTGGGTAAACGTTATTTATTAAAAACAACTAGTTTTTAGAGGTTGGCAATCGATAAAACTATTTTTAAAAGGTACAAAACGTTTTGTATTGAAAAAAATAGTTTTATGAGGTGGAAAAATGAAAATATTTAATTTTAAGTGTTGGGAAACGTCAAAAACTATTTTTAATGTGTGGGTAAACGTTATTCATTAAAAATAACTTGTTTTTAGAGCGTGGCAATCGATAAAACTATTTTTAAAAGGTAAAATCCCTTTTTTATTGAAAAAAAATAGATTACTGAGGTGGAAAAATGAAAATATTTAATTCTAAGTGTTAGGAAACGTCAAAAATGATTTGTAATGTGTGGGTAAACGTTATTTATTAAAAATAACTAGTTTTAAGAGGTTGGCAATCGATAAAACTATTTTTAAAAGGTACAAAATCGTTTTTTATTGAAAAAAATAGTTTTATGAGGTGGAAAAATGTAAATATTTTATTTTAAGTGTAGGGAAGCATCAAAAACTATTTGTAATGTTATAATGTTATAATGGTGAAACGTTATTTATTAAAAATAACTATTTTTTAGAGGTTGGCAATCGATACAACTATTTTTAAAAGGTAAAAATAATTTTTTATTGAAAAAAATAGATTTCTGAGGTGGAAAAATGAAAATATATAATTCTAAGTGTTGGGAAACGTCAAAAACTATTTGTAATGTGTGGGTAAACGTTATTTATTAAAAATAACTAGTTTTTAGAGGTTGGCAATCGATAAAACTATTTTTAAAAGGTACAAAACGTTTTGTATTGAAAAAAATAGTTTTATGAGGTGGAAAAATGAAAATATTTAATTCTAAGTGTTGGGAAACGTCAAAAACTATTTTTAATGTGTGGGTAAAAGTTATTTATTAAAAATAACCAGTTTTTAGAGGTTGGCAATCGATAAAACTATTTTTAAAAGGTACAAAATCGTTTTTTATTAAAAAAATAGTTTTATGAGGGGGAAAAATAAAACTATTTAATTTTAAGTGTAGGGAAGCGTCAAAAACTATTTGTAATGTGTGGGTAAACGTTATTTATTAAAAATAACTTGTTTTTAGAGGTTGGCAATCGATAAATCTATTTTTTAAAGGTAAAAATCCTTTTTTATTGAAAAAAATAGATTTCTGAGGAGGAAAAATGAAAATATTAAATTCTAAGTGTTGGGAAACGTCAAAAACTATTTTTAATGTGTGGGTAAACGTTATTTATTAAAAATAACTAGTTTTTAGAGGTTGGCAATCGATAAAACTATTTTTAAAAGGTACAAAATCATTTTTTATTGAAAAAAAAAGTTTTATGATGTGGAAAAATGAAAATATTTATTTTTAAGAGTGGGGAATCCTTTTTTATTGACAAAAAACAGATTTCTGAGGTGGAAAAATGAAAATATTTAATTCTAAGTGTTGGGAAACGTCAAAAACTATTTTTAATGTGTGGGTAAACTTTATTTATTAAAAATAACTAGTTTTTAGAGGTTGGCAATCGATAAAACTATTTTTAAAATGTACAAAATCGTTTTTTTTTGAATAAAAAAGTTTTATGAGGTG
Organism: Drosophila orena; assembly: GCA_005876975.1. Lineage (NCBI taxonomy): Eukaryota > Metazoa > Arthropoda > Insecta > Diptera > Drosophilidae > Drosophila > Drosophila orena. Next base: position 420,339 of record VCKV01000137.1, read on the forward strand.
GAAAAATGAAAATATTTAATTTTAACTGTTGGGAAACGTCAAAAACTATTTTTAATATGTGGGTAAACGTTATTTATTAAAAATAACCAGTTTTTAGAGGTTGGCAATCGATAAAACTATTTTTAAAAGGCACAAAATCGTTTTTTATTGAAAAAAATAGTTTTATGAGGTGGAAAAATGAAACTATTTAATTTTAAGTGTAGGCAAGCGTCAAAAACTATTTGTAATGTGTGGGTAAACGTTATTTATTAAAAATAACTTGTTCTTAGAGCGTGGCAATCGATAAAACTATTTTTAAAATGTAAAAATCCTTTTTTATTAAAAAAAATAGATTTCTGAGGAGGAAAAATGAAAATATTTAATTCTAAGTGTTGGGAAACGTCAAAATTTATTTGTAATGTGTGGGTAAACGTTATTTATTAAAAATAACTAGTTTTTAGAGGTTGGCAATCGATAAAACTATTTTTAAAAGGTACAAAATCATTTTTTATTGAAAAAAAAAGTTTTATGAGGTGGAAAAATGAAAATATTTAATTTTAAGTGCGGGGAAGGGTCAAAAACTATTTGTTCTGTAAGGTTAAACGTTATTTATTAAAAATAACTAGTTTTTAGAGGTTTGCAGTCGATAAAACTATTTTTAAAAGGTAAAATCCGTTTTTATTGAAAAAAAATAGATTTCTGAGTGGAAAAATGAAACTATTTAATTCTAAGTGTTGGGAAACGCCAAAAACTATTTGTAATGTGTGGGTAAACGTTATTTATTAAAAATAACTTGTTTTTAGAGCGTGGCAATCGATAAAACTGTTTTTAAAAGGTAAAAATCCTTTTTTATTGAAAAAAATAGATTTCTGAGGAGGAAAAATGAAAATATTTAATTCGAAGTGTTGGGAAGCGTCAAAAACTATTTTTATTTATTAAAAATAACTAGTTTTTAGAGGTTGGCAATCGATAAAACTATTTTTAAAATGTACAAAATCGTTTTTTATTGAAAAAAAAAGTTTTATGGGGTGGAAAAAAGAAAATATTTAATTTTAAGTGTGGGGAAGCGTCAAAAACTATTTGTACTATGTCGTTAAACGTTTTTTATTAAAAATTTTTTTTTTTTTATTAAAAAAAATAACTTGTTTTTAGAGGGTGGCAATCGATAAAACTATTTCTAAAAGGTAAAAATCCTTTTTTATTGAAAGAAAATAGATTACTGAGGTGGAAAAATGAAAATATTTAATTCTAAGTGTTAGGAAACGTCAAAAACGATTTGTAATGTGTGGGTAAACGTTATTTATAAAAAATAACTAGTTTTTAGAGGTTGGCAATCGATAAAACTATTTTTAAAAGGTACAAATTCATTTTTTATTGAAAAAAAAAGTTTTATGATGTGGAAAAATGAAAATATTTAATTTTAAGTGTGGGGAAGGGTCAAAAACTATTTGTTCTGTAAGGTTTAACGTTATTTATTAAAAATAACTAGTTTTTAGAGGTTTGCAGTCGATAAAACTATTTTTAAAAGGTAAAATCCTTTTTTATTGAAAAAAAAACAGATTTCTGAGGTGGAAAAATGAAAATATTTAATTCTAAGTGTTGGGAAACGTCAAAAACTATTTTTAATGTGTGGGTAAACGTTATTTATTAAAAATAACTAGTTTTTAGAGGTTGGCAATCGATAAAACTATTTTTAAAATGTACAAAATCGTTTTTTATTGAATAAAAAAGTTTTATGAGGTGGAAAAATGAAAATATTTAATTCTAAGTGTTGGGAAACGTCAAAAACTATTTTTAATATGTGGGTAAACGTTATTTATTAAAAATAACCAGTTTTTAGAGGTTGGCAATCGATAAAACTATTTTTAAAAGGCACAAAATCGTTTTTTATTGAAAAAAATAGTTTTATGAGGTGGAAAAATGAAACTATTTAATTTTAAGTGTAGGCAAGCGTCAAAAACTATTTGTAATGTGTGGGTAAACGTTATTTATTAAAAATAACTAGTTTTTAGAGGTTGGCAATCGATAAAACTATTTTTAAAATGTAAAAATCATTTTTTATTGAAAAAAATAGATTTCTGAGGTGGAAAAATGAAACTATTTAATTCTAAGTGTTGGGAAACGCCAAAAACTATTTGTAATGTGTGGGTAAACGTTATTTATTAAAAATAACTAGTTTTTAGAGGTTGGCAATCGATAAAACTATTTTTAAAAGGTACAAAATCGTTTTTTATTGAAAAAAAAGTTTTATGAGGTGGAAAAATGAAAATATTTAATTCTAAGTGTTGGGAAACGTCAAAAACTATTTTTAATATGTGGGTAAACGTTATTTATTAAAAATAACCAGTTTTTAGAGGTTGGCAATCGATAAAACTATTTTTAAAAGGGACAAAATCGTTTTTTATTGAAAAAAATAGTTTTATGAGGTGGAAAAATGAAACTATTTAATTTTAAGTGTAGGCAAGCGTCAAAAACTATTTGTAATGTGTGGGTAAACGTTATTTATTAAAAATAACTTGTTTGTAGAGCGTGGCAATCGATAAAACTATTTTTAAAATGTAAAAATCCTTTTTTATTGAAAAAAATAGATTTCTGAGGAGGAAAAATGAAAATATTTAATTCTAAGTGTTGGGAAACGTCAAAATTTATTTGTAATGTGTGGGTAAACGTTATTTATTAAAAATAACTAGTTTTTAGAGGTTGGCAATCGATAAAACTATTTTTAAAAGGTACAAAATCATTTTTTATTGAAAAAGTTTTATGAGGTGGAAAAATGAAAATATTTTATTTTAAGTGTGGGGAAGGGTCAAAAACTATTTGTTCTGTAAGGTTAAACGTTATTTATTAAAAATAACTAGTTTTTAGAGGTTTGCAGTCGATAAAACTATTTTTAAAAGGTAAAATCCTTTTTTATTGAAAAAAATAGATTTCTAAGGTGGAAAAATGAAAATATTTAATTCTAAGTGTTGGGAAACGACAAAAACTATTTGTAATGTGTGGGTAAACGTTATTTATTAAAAATAACCTGTTTTAAGAGGTTGGCAATCGATAATACTATTTTTAAAAGGTACAAAATCGTTTTTTATTGAAAAAAATAGTTTTATGAGGTGGAAAAATGAAACTACTTAATTATAAGTGTAGGGAAGCGTCAAAAACTATTTGTTATGTGTGGGTAAACGTTATTTATTAAAAATAACTTGTTTTTAGAGCGTGGCAATCGATAAAACTGTTTTTAAAATGTAAAAATCCTTTTTTATTGAAAAAAACAGATTTCTGAGGTGGAAAAATGAAAATATTTAATTCTAAGTGTTGGGAAACGTCAAAAACTATTTTTAGTGTGTGGGTAAACGTTATTTATTAAAAATAACTAGTTTTTAGAGGTTGGCAATCGATAAAACTATTTTTAAAATGTACAAAATCGTTTTTTATTGAATAAAAAAGTTTTATGAGGTGGAAAAATGAAAATATTTAATTCTAAGTGTTGGGAAACGTCAAAAACTATTTTTAATATGTGGGTAAACGTTATTTATTAAAAATAACCAGTTTTTAGAGGTTGGCAATCGATAAAACTATTTTTAAAAGGGACAAAATCGTTTTTTATTGAAAAAAATAGTTTTATGAGGTGGAAAAATGAAACTATTTAATTTTAAGTGTAGGCAAGCGTCAAAAACTATTTGTAATGTGTGGGTAAACGTTATTTATTAAAAATAACTAGTTTTTAGAGGTTGGCAATCGATAAAACTATTTTTAAAAGGTACAAAATCATTTTTTATTGAAAAAAAAAGTTTTATGATGTGGAAAAATGAAAATATTTATTTCTAAGAGTGGGGAAGGGTCAATACCTATTTGTTCTGTAAGGTTAAACGTTATTTATTAAAAATAACTAGTTTTTAGAGGTTTGCAGTCGATAAAACTATTTTTAAAAGGTAAAATCCGTTTTTATTGAAAAAAAATAGATTTCTGAGGTGGAAAAATGAAACTATTTAATTCTAAGTGTTGGGAAACGCCAAAAACTATTTGTAATGTGTGGGTAAACGTTATTTATTAAAAATAACTTGTTTTTAGAGCGTGGCAATCGATAAAACTATTTTTAAAAGGTAAAAATCCTTTTTTATTGAAAAAATAGATTTCTGAGGAGGAAAAATGAAAATATTTAATTCGAAGTGTTGGGAAACGTCAAAAACTATTTTTATTTATTAAAAATAACTAGTTTTTAGAGGTTGGCAATCGATAAAACTATTTTTAAAATGTACAAAATCGTTTTTTATTGAAAAAAAAAGTTTTATGGGGTGGAAAAAAGAAAATATTTAATTTTAAGTGTGGGGAAGCGTCAAAAACTATTTGTACTATGTCGTTAAACGTTTTTTATTAAAAAATTTTTTTTTTTATTAAAAAAAATAACTTGTTTTTAGAGGGTGGCAATCGATAAAACTATTTCTAAAAGGTAAAAAACCTTTTTTATTGAAAAAAAATAGATTACTGAGGTGGAAAAATGAAAATATTTAATTCTAAGTGTTAGGAAACGTCAAAAACGATTTGTAATGTGTGGGTAAACGTTATTTATAAAAAATAACTAGTTTTTAGAGGTTGGCAATCGATAAAACTATTTTTAAACGGTACAAATTCATTTTTTATTGAAAAAAAAAGTTTTATGATGTGGAAAAATGAAAATATTTAATTTTAAGTGTGGGGAAGGGTCAAAAACTATTTGTTCTGTAAGGTTAAACGTTATTTATTAAAAATAACTAGTTTTTAGAGGTTTGCAGTCGATAAAACTATTTTTAAAAGGTAAAATCCTTTTTTATTGAAAAAAAACAGATTTCTGAGTTGGAAAAATTAAAATATTTAATTCTAAGTGTTGGGAAACGTCAAAAACTATTTTTAATGTGTGGGTAAACGTTATTTATTAAAAATAACTAGTTTTTAGAGGTTGGCAATCGATAAAACTATTTTTAAAATGTACAAAATCGTTTTTTATTGAATAAAAAAGTTTTATGAGGTGGAAAAATTAAAATATTTAAATCTAAGTGTTGGGAAACGTAAAAAACTATTTTTAATATGTGGGTAAACGTTATTTATTAAAAATAACCAGTTTTTAGAGGTTGGCAATCGATAAAACTATTTTTAAAAGGGACAAAATCGTTTTTTATTGAAAAAAATAGTTTTATGAGGTGGAAAAATGAAACTATTTAATTTTAAGTGTAGGCAAGCGTCAAAAACTATTTGTAATGTGTGGGTAAACGTTATTTATTAAAAATAACTTGTTTTTAGAGCGTGGCAATCGATAAAACTATTTTTAAAATGTAAAAATCCTTTTTTATTGAAAAAAATAGATTTCTGAGGAGGAAAAATGAAAATATTTAATTCTAAGTGTTGGGAAACGTCAAAATTTATTTGTAATGTGTGGGTAAACGTTATTTATTAAAAATAACTAGTTTTTAGAGGTTGGCAATCGATAAAACTATTTTTAAAAGGTACAAAATCATTTTTTATTGAAAAAAAAAGTTTTATGAGGTGGAAAAATGAAAATATTTAATTTTAAGTGTGGGGAAGGGTCAAAAACTATTTGTTCTGTAAGGTTAAACGTTATTTATTAAAAATAACTAGTTTTTAGAGCGTGGCAATCGAAAAAACTATTTTTAAAAGGTAAAAATCCTTTTTTATTGAAAAAAATAGATTTCTAAGGTGGAAAAATGAAAATATTTAAATCTAAGTGTTGGGAAACGTAAAAAACTATTTTTAATATGTGGGTAAACGTTATTTATTAAAAATAACCAGTTTTTAGAGGTTGGCAATCGATAAAACTATTTCTAAAAAGGACAAAATCGTTTTTTATTGAAAAAAATAGTTTTATGAGGTGGAAAAATGAAACTACTTAATTATAAGTGTAGGGAAGCGTCAAAAACTATTTGTTATGTGTGGGTAAACGTTATTTATTAAAAATAACTTGTTTTTAGAGCGTGGCAATCGATAAAACTGTTTTTAAAATGTAAAAATCCTTTTTTATTGAAAAAAATAGATTTCTGAGGAGGAAAAATGAAAATATTTAATTCGAAGTGTTGGGAAACGTCAAAAACTATTTTTAATGTGTGGGTAAACGTTATTTATTAAAAATAACTAGTTTTTAGAGGTTGGCAATCGATAAAACTATTTTTAAAATGTACAAAATCGTTTTTTATTGAAAAAAAAATTTTATGAGGTGGAAAAATGAAAATATTTAGTTTTAAGTGTGGGGAAGCGTCAAAAACTATTTGTACTATGTCGTTAAACGTTTTTTATTAAAAAAACTAGTTTTTAGAGGTTGGCAATTGATAAAACTATTTTTAAAAGGTAAAAATCCTTTTTTATTGAAAAAAAATAGACTTCTGAGGTGGAAAAATGAAATAATTAATTTTAAGTGTAGGGAAGCGTCAAAAACTATTTGTAATGTGTGGGTAAACGTTATTTATTAAAAATAACTAGTTTTTAGAGGTTGGCAATCGATAAAACTATTTTTAAAAGGTACAAAATCGTTTTTTATTAAAAAAATAGTTTTATGAGGTGGAAAAATAAAACTATTTAATTTTAAGTGTAGGGAAGCGTCAAAAACTATTTGTAATGTGTGGGTAAACGTTATTTATTAAAAATAACTTGTTTTTAGAGGTTGGCAATCGATAAATCTATTTTTTAAAGGTAAAAATCCTTTTTTATTGAAAAAAATAGATTTCTGAGGAGGAAAAATGAAAATATTAAATTCTAAGTGTTGGGAAACGTCAAAAACTATTTTTAATGTGTGGGTAACGTTATTTATTAAAAATAACTAGTTTTTAGAGGTTGGCAATCGATAAAACTATTTTTAAAAGGTACAAAATCATTTTTTATTGAAAAAAAAAGTTTTATGATGTGGAAAAATGAAAATATTTATTTCTAAGAGTGGGGAAGGGTCAATACCTATTTGTTCTGTAAGGTTAAACGTTATTTATTAAAAATAACTTGTTTTTAGAGGTTTGCAGTCGATAAAACTATTTTTAAAAGGTAAAATCCTTTTTTATTGAAAAAAAATAGATTTCTGAGGTGGAAAAATGAAACTATTTAATTCTAAGTGTTGGGAAACGGCCAAAAACTATTTGTAATGTGTGGGTAAACGTTATTTATTAAAAATAACTTGTTTTTAGAGCGTGGCAATCGATAAAACTATTTTTAAAGGTAAAAATCCTTTTTTATTGAAAAAAATAGATTTCTGAGGTGGAAAAATGAAAATATTTAAATTCTAAGTGTTGGGAAACGTCAAAAACTATTTTAATGTGTGGGTAAACGTTATTTATTAAAAATAACTAGTTTTTAGAGGTTGGCAATCGATAAAACTATTTTTAAAAGGTACAAAATCATTTTTTATTGAAAAAAAAAGTTTTATGATGTGGAAAAATGAAAATATTTATTTTTAAGAGTGGGGAAGGGTCAAAACCTATTTGTTCTGTAAGGTTAAACGTTATTTATTAAAAATAGCTAGTTTTTAGAGGTTTGCAGTCGATAAAACTATTTTTAAAAGGTAAAATCCGTTTTTATTGAAAAAAAATAGATTTCTGAGGTGGAAAAATGAAACTATTTAATTCTAAGTGTTGGGAAACGCCAAAAACTATTTGTAATGTGTGGGTAAACGTTATTTATTAAAAATAACTTGTTTTTAGAGCGTGGCAATCGATAAAACTATTTTTAAAAGGTAAAAATCCTTTTTTATTGAAAAAAAATAGATTTCTGAGGAGGAAAAATGAAAATATTTAATTCGAAGTGTTGGGAAACGTCAAAAACTATTTTTATTTATTAAAAATAATTAGTTTTTAGAGGTTGGCAATCGATAAAACTATTTTTAAAATGTACAAAATCGTTTTTTATTGAAAAAAAAAGTTTTATGGGTGGAAAAAGAAAATATTTAATTTTAAGTGTGGGGAAGCGTCAAAAACTATTTGTACTATGTCGTTAAACGTTTTTTATTAAAAAATTTTTTTTTTATTAAAAAAATAACTTGTTTTTAGAGGGTGGCAATCGATAAAACTATTTCTAAAAGGTAAAAATCCTTTTTTATTGAAAAAAAATAGATTACTGAGGTGGAAAAATGAAAATATTTAATTCTAAGTGTTAGGAAACGTCAAAAACTATTTGTAATGTGTGGGTAAACGTTATTTATAAAAATAACTAGTTTTTAGAGGTTGGCAATCGATAAAACTATTTTTAAAAGGTACAAATTCATTTTTTATTGAAAAAAAAAGTTTTATGATGTGGAAAAATGAAAATATTTAATTTTAAGTGTGGGGAAGGGTCAAAAACTATTTGTTCTGTAAGGTTAAACGTTATTTATTAAAAATAACTAGTTTTTTAGAGGTTTGCAATCGATAAAACTATTTTTAAAAGGTAAAATCCTTTTTTATTGAAAAAAATAGATTTCTGAGGTGGAAAAATGAAAATATTTAATTCTAAGTGTTGGGAAACGTCAAAAACTATTTTTAATGTGTGGGTAAACTTTATTTATTAAAAATAACTAGTTTTTAGAGGTTGGCAATCGATAAAACTATTTTTAAAATGTACAAAATCGTTTTTTATTGAAAAAAAAAGTTTTATGGGGTGGAAAAAAGAAAATATTTAATTTTAAGTGTGGGGAAGCGTCAAAAACTATTTGTACTATGTCGTTAAACGTTTTTATTAAAAATTTTTTTTTTTTTTATTAAAAAAAATAACTTGTTTTTAGAGGGTGGCAATCGATAAAACTATTTTTAAAAGGTAAAAATCCTTTTTTATTGAAAGAAAATAGATTACTGAGGTGGAAAAATGAAAATATTTAATTCTAAGTGTTAGGAAACGTCAAAAACGATTTGTAATGTGTGGGTAAACGTTATTTATAAAAAATAACTAGTTTTTAGAGGTTGGCAATCGATAAAACTATTTTTAAAAGGTACAAATTCGTTTTTTATTGAAAAAAAAAGTTTTATGATGTGGAAAAATGAAAATATTTAATTTTAAGTGTGGGAAGGTCAAAAACTATTTGTTCTGTGTGGTTTAACGTTATTTATTAAAAATAACTAGTTTTTAGAGGTTTGCAATCGATAAAACTATTTTTAAAAGGTAAAATCCTTTTTTATTGAAAAAAAAAGATTTCTGAGGTGGAAAAATGAAAATATTTAATTCTAAGTGTTGGGAACGTCAAAAACTATTTTTAATGTGTGGGTAAACGTTATTTATTAAAAATAACTAGTTTTTAGAGGTTGGCAATCGATAAAACTATTTTTAAAAGGTACAAAATCGTTTTTTATTGAAAAAAAAGTTTTATGAGGTGGAAAAATGAAAATATTTAATTCTAAGTGTTGGGAAACGTCAAAAACTATTTTTAATATGTGGGTAAACGTTATTTATTAAAAATAACCAGTTTTTAGAGGTTGGCAATCGATAAAACTATTTTTAAAAGGGACAAAATCGTTTTTTATTGAAAAAAATAGTTTTATGAGGTGGAAAAATGAAACTATTTAATTTTAAGTGTAGGCAAGCGTCAAAAACTATTTGTAATGTGTGGGTAAACGTTATTTATTAAAAATAACTAGTTTTTAGAGGTTGGCAATCGATAAAACTATTTTTAAAATGTAAAAATCATTTTTTATTGAAAAAAAATAGATTTCTGAGGTGGAAAAATGAAACTATTTAATTCTAAGTGTTGGGAAACGCCAAAAACTATTTGTAATGTGTGGGTAAACGTTATTTATTAAAAATAACCAGTTGTTAGAGGTTGGCAATCGATAAAACTATTTTTAAAAGGTACAAAATCGTTTTTTATTGAATAAAAAAGTTTTATGAGGTGGAAAAATGAAAATATTTAATTCTAAGTGTTGGGAAACGTCAAAAACTATTTTTAATATGTGGGTAAACGTTATTTATTAAAAATAACCAGTTTTTAGAGGTTGGCAATCGATAAAACTATTTTTAAAAGGGACAAAATCGTTTTTTATTGAAAAAAATAGTTTTATGAGGTGGAAAAATGAAACTATTTAATTTTAAGTGTAGGCAAGCGTCAAAAACTATTTGTAATGTGTGGGTAAACGTTATTTATTAAAAATAACTTGTTTGTAGAGCGTGGCAATCGATAAAACTATTTTTAAAATGTAAAAATCCTTTTTTATTGAAAAAAATAGATTTCTGAGGAGGAAAAATGAAAATATTTAATTCTAAGTGTTGGGAAACGTCAAAATTTATTTGTAATGTGTGGGTAAACGTTATTTATTAAAAATAACTAGTTTTTAGAGGTTGGCAATCGATAAAACTATTTTTAAAAGGTACAAAATCATTTTTTATTGAAAAAGTTTTATGAGGTGGAAAAATGAAAATATTTTATTTTAAGTGTGGGGAAGGGTCAAAAACTATTTGTTCTGTAAGGTTAAACGTTATTTATTAAAAATAACTAGTTTTTAGAGGTTTGCAGTCGATAAAACTATTTTTAAAAGGTAAAATCCTTTTTTATTGAAAAAAATAGATTTCTAAGGTGGAAAAATGAAAATATTTAATTCTAAGTGTTGGGAAACGACAAAAACTATTTGTAATGTGTGGGTAAACGTTATTTATTAAAAATAACCTGTTTTAAGAGGTTGGCAATCGATAATACTATTTTTAAAAGGTACAAAATCGTTTTTTATTGAAAAAAATAGTTTTATGAGGTGGAAAAATGAAACTACTTAATTATAAGTGTAGGGAAGCGTCAAAAACTATTTGTTATGTGTGGGTAAACGTTATTTATTAAAAATAACTTGTTTTTAGAGCGTGGCAATCGATAAAACTGTTTTTAAAATGTAAAAATCCTTTTTTATTGAAAAAAACAGATTTCTGAGGTGGAAAAATGAAAATATTTAATTCTAAGTGTTGGGAAACGTCAAAAACTATTTTTAGTGTGTGGGTAAACGTTATTTATTAAAAATAACTAGTTTTTAGAGGTTGGCAATCGATAAAACTATTTTTAAAATGTACAAAATCGTTTTTTATTGAATAAAAAAGTTTTATGAGGTGGAAAAATGAAAATATTTAATTCTAAGTGTTGGGAAACGTCAAAAACTATTTTTAATATGTGGGTAAACGTTATTTATTAAAAATAACCAGTTTTTAGAGGTTGGCAATCGATAAAACTATTTTTAAAAGGGACAAAATCGTTTTTTATTGAAAAAAATAGTTTTATGAGGTGGAAAAATGAAACTATTTAATTTTAAGTGTAGGCAAGCGTCAAAAACTATTTGTAATGTGTGGGTAAACGTTATTTATTAAAAATAACTAGTTTTTAGAGGTTGGCAATCGATAAAACTATTTTTAAAATGTAAAAATCATTTTTTATTGAAAAAAAAAGTTTTATGAGGTGGAAAAATGAAAATATTTAATTTTAAGTGCGGGAAAGGGTCAAAAACTATTTGTTCTGTAAGGTTAAACGTTATTTATTAAAAATAACTAGTTTTTAGAGGTTTGCAGTCGATAAAACTATTTTTAAAAGGTAAAATCCGTTTTTATTGAAAAAAAATAGATTTCTGAGGTGGAAAAATGAAACTATTTAATTCTAAGTGTTGGGAAACGCCAAAAACTATTTGTAATGTGTGGGTAAACGTTATTTATTAAAAATAACTTGTTTTTAGAGCGTGGCAATCGATAAAACTGTTTTTAAAAGGTAAAAATCCTTTTTTATTGAAAAAAATAGATTTCTGAGGAGGAAAAATGAAAATATTTAATTCGAAGTGTTGGGAAACGTCAAAAACTATTTTTATTTATTAAAAATAACTAGTTTTTAGAGGTTGGCAATCGATAAAACTATTTTTAAAATGTACAAAATCGTTTTTTATTGAAAAAAAAGTTTTATGGGGTGGAAAAAAGAAAATATTTAATTTTAAGTGTGGGGAAGCGTCAAAAACTATTTGTACTATGTCGTTAAACGTTTTTTATTAAAAAATTTTTTTTTTTATTAAAAAAAATAACTTGTTTTTAGAGGGTGGCAATCGATAAAACTATTTCTAAAAGGTAAAAAACCTTTTTTATTGAAAAAAAATAGATTACTGAGGTGGAAAAATGAAAATATTTAATTCTAAGTGTTAGGAAACGTCAAAAACGATTTGTAATGTGTGGGTAAACGTTATTTATAAAAAATAACTAGTTTTTAGAGGTTGGCAATCGATAAAACTATTTTTAAACGGTACAAATTCATTTTTTATTGAAAAAAAAAGTTTTATGATGTGGAAAAATGAAAATATTTAATTTTAAGTGTGGGGAAGGGTCAAAAACTATTTGTTCTGTAAGGTTAAACGTTATTTATTAAAAATAACTAGTTTTTAGAGGTTTGCAGTCGATAAAACTATTTTTAAAAGGTAAAATCCTTTTTTATTGAAAAAAAACAGATTTCTGAGGTGGAAAAATTAAAATATTTAATTCTAAGTGTTGGGAAACGTCAAAAACTATTTTTAATGTGTGGGTAAACGTTATTTATTAAAAATAACTAGTTTTTAGAGGTTGGCAATCGATAAAACTATTTTTAAAATGTACAAAATCGTTTTTTATTGAATAAAAAAGTTTTATGAGGTGGAAAAATTAAAATATTTAAATCTAAGTGTTGGGAAACGTAAAAAACTATTTTTAATATGTGGGTAAACGTTATTTATTAAAAATAACCAGTTTTTAGAGGTTGGCAATCGATAAAACTATTTTTAAAAGGGACAAAATCGTTTTTTATTGAAAAAAATAGTTTTATGAGGTGGAAAAATGAAACTATTTAATTTTAAGTGTAGGCAAGCGTCAAAAACTATTTGTAATGTGTGGGTAAACGTTATTTATTAAAAATAACTTGTTTTTAGAGCGTGGCAATCGATAAAACTATTTTTAAAAGGTAAAAATCCTTTTTTATTGAAAAAAATAGATTTCTGAGGAGGAAAAATGAAAATATTTAATTCTAAGTGTTGGGAAACGTCAAAATTTATTTGTAATGTGTGGGTAAACGTTATTTATTAAAAATAACTAGTTTTTAGAGGTTGGCAATCGATAAAACTATTTTTAAAAGGTACAAAATCATTTTTTATTGAAAAAAAAAGTTTTATGAGGTGGAAAAATGAAAATATTTAATTTTAAGTGTGGGGAAGGGTCAAAAACTATTTGTTCTGTAAGGTTAAACGTTATTTATTAAAAATAACTAGTTTTTAGAGCGTTGGCAATCGAAAAAACTATTTTTAAAAGGTAAAAATCCTTTTTTATTGAAAAAAATAGATTTCTAAGGTGGAAAAATGAAAATATTTAAATCTAAGTGTTGGGAAACGTAAAAAACTATTTTTAATATGTGGGTAAACGTTATTTATTAAAAATAACCAGTTTTTAGAGGTTGGCAATCGATAAAACTATTTCTAAAAGGGACAAAATCGTTTTTTATTGAAAAAAATAGTTTTATGAGGTGGAAAAATGAAACTACTTAATTATAAGTGTAGGGAAGCGTCAAAAACTATTTGTTATGTGTGGGTAAACGTTATTTATTAAAAATAACTTGTTTTTAGAGCGTGGCAATCGATAAAAACTGTTTTTAAAATGTAAAAATCCTTTTTTATTGAAAAAAATAGATTTCTGAGGAGGAAAAATGAAAATATTTAATTCGAAGTGTTGGGAAACGTCAAAAACTATTTTTAATGTGTGGGTAAACGTTATTTATTAAAAATAACTAGTTTTTAGAGGTTGGCAATCGATAAAACTATTTTTAAAATGTACAAAATCGTTTTTTATTGGAAAAAAAATTTTATGAGGTGGAAAAATGAAAATATTTAGTTTTAAGTGTGGGGAAGCGTCAAAAACTATTTGTACTATGTCGTTAAACGTTTTTTATTAAAAAAACTAGTTTTTAGAGGTTGGCAATTGATAAAACTATTTTTAAAAGGTAAAAATCCTTTTTTATTGAAAAAAAATAGACTTCTGAGGTGGAAAAATGAAATAATTAATTTTAAGTGTAGGGAAGCGTCAAAAACTATTTGTAATGTGTGGGTAAACGTTATTTATTAAAAATAACTAGTTTTTAGAGGCTAGCAATCGATAAATGAAAATATTTAATTTTAAGTGTAGACAAGCGTCAAAAGCTATTTATAATGTGTGGGTAAACGTTATTTATTAAAAATAACTTGTTTTTAGAGGGTGGTCATCGATAAAACTATTTTTAAAAGGTAAAAATTCTTTTTTTATTGAAAAAAAAGATTTCTGAGGTGGAAAAATGAAAATATTTAAATCTAAGTGTTGGGAAACGTAAAAAACTATTTTTAATGTGCTGGTAAACGTTATTTATTAAAAATAACTAGTTTTTAGAGGTTGGCAAACGATAAAACTATTTTTAAAATGTACAAAACGTTTTGTATTGAAAAAAATAGTTTTATGAGGTGGAAAAATGAAACTATTTAATTCTAAGTGTAGGGAAGCGTCAAAAACTATTTGTTATGTGTGGGTTAACGTTATTTATTAAAAATAACTTGTTTTTAGAGCGTGGCAATCGATAAAACTATTTTTAAAAGGTAAAAATCCTTTTTTATTGAAAAAAATAGATTTCTGTGGAGGAAAAATTAAAATATTTAATTCTAAGTGTTGGGAAACGTCAAAAACTATTTTTAATGTGTGGGTAAACGTTATTTATTAAAAATAACTAGTTTTTAGAGGTTGGCAATCGATAAAACTATTTTTAAAAGGTATAAAATCGTTTTTTATTGAAAAAAAAGTTTTATGATGTGGAAAAATAAAATATTTAATTTTAAGTGTGGGGAAGCGTCAAAAACTATTTGTTCTGTGTGGTTAAACGTTTTTTATTAAAAAAAACTAGTTTTTAAAGGTTGGCAATCGATAAAACTATTTTTAAAAGGTAAAAATCTTTTTTATTGAAAAAAATAGTTTTATGAGGTGGAAATATGTAAATATTTAATTTTAAGTGTAGGGAAGCGTCAAAAACTATTTGTAATGTTATAATGTTATAATGGTTAAACGTTATTTATTAAAAATAACTATTTTTTAGATGTTGGAAATCGATACAACTATTTTTAAAAGGTACAAAATCGTTTTTTATTGAAAAGAATAGTTTTATGAGGTGGAAAAATGAAAATATTTAACTTTAAGTGTAGGGAATCGTCAAAATCTATTTGTAAAGTATGGTTAAACGTTATTTATTAAAAATAACTAGTTTTTAGAGGTTGGCAATCGATAAAACTATTTTTAAAGGGTAAAATCCTTTTTTATTGAAAAAAATAGATTTCTGAGGAGGAAAAATGAAAATATTTAATTCTAAGTGTTGGGAAACGTCAAAAACTATTTTTAATATGTGGGTTAACGTTATTTATTAAAAATAACCAGTTTTTAGAGGTTGGCAATCGATAAAACTATTTTTAAAAGGTACAAAATCATTTTTTATTGAAAAAAAAAGTTTTATGAGGTGGAAAAATGAAAATATTTAATTTTAAGTGTGGGGAAGGGTCAAAAACTATTTGTTCTGTAAGGTTAAACGTTATTTATTAAAAATAACTAGTTTTTAGAGGTTTGCAGTCGATAAAACTATTTTTAAAAGGTAAAATCCTTTTTTATTGAAAAAAATAGATTTCTAAGGTGGAAAAATGAAAATATTTAATTCTAAGTGTTGGGAAACGACAAAAACTATTTGTAATGTGTGGGTAAACGTTATTTATTAAAAATAACCTGTTTTAAGAGGTTGGCAATCGATAATACTATTTTTAAAAGGTACAAAATCGTTTTTTATTGAAAAAAATAGTTTTATGAGGTGGAAAAATGAAACTACTTAATTATAAGTGTAGGGAAGCGTCAAAAACTATTTGTTATGTGTGGGTAAACGTTATTTATTAAAAATAACTTGTTTTTAGAGCGTGGCAATCGATAAAACTGTTTTTAAAATGTAAAAATCCTTTTTTATTGAAAAAAATAGATTTCTGAGGAGGAAAAATGAAAATATTTAATTCGAAGTGTTGGGAAACGTCAAAAACTATTTTTAATGTGTGGGTAAACGTTATTTATTAAAAATAACTAGTTTTTAGAGGTTGGCAATCGATAAAACTATTTTTAAAATGTACAAAATCGTTTTTTATTGAAAAAAAAATTTTATAAGGTGGAAAAATGAAAATATTTAATTTTAAGTGTGGGGAAGCGTCAAAAACTATTTGTACTATGTCGTTAAACGTTTTTTATTAAAAAAACTAGTTTTTAGAGGTTGGCAATTGATAAAACTATTTTTAAAAGGTAAAAATCCTTTTTTATTGAAAAAAAATAGACTTCTGAGGTGGAAAAATGAAATAATTAATTTTAAGTGTAGGGAAGCGTCAAAAACTATTTGTAATGTGTGGGTAAACGTTATTTATTAAAAATAACTAGTTTTTAGAGGCTGGCAATCGATAAATGAAAATATTTAATTTTAAGTGTAGGCAAGCGTCAAAAGCTATTTGTAATGTGTGGGTAAACGTTATTTATTAAAAATAACTTGTTTTTAGAGGGTGGTCATCGATAAAACTATTTTTAAAAGGTAAAAATTCTTTTTTTATTGAAAAAAGAAGATTTCTGAGGTGGAAAAATGAAAATATTTAAATCTAAGTGTTGGGAAACGTAAAAAACTATTTTTAATGTGCTGGTAAACGTTATTTATAAAAAATAACTAGTTTTTAGAGGTTGGCAAACGATAAAACTATTTTTAAAATGTACAAAACGTTTTGTATTGAAAAAAATAGTTTTATGAGGTGGAAAAATGAAACTATTTAATTCTAAGTGTAGGGAAGCGTCAAAATCTATTTGTAAAGTATGGTTAAACGTTATTTATTAAAAATAACTAGTTTTTAGAGGTTGGCAATCGATAAAACTATTTTTAAAGGGTAAAATCCTTTTTTATTGAAAAAAATAGATTTCTGAGGAGGAAAAATGAAAATATTTAATTCTAAGTGTTGGGAAACGTCAAAAACTATTTTTAATATGTGGGTAAACGTTATTTATTAAAAATAACCAGTTTTTAGAGGTTGGCAATCGATAAAACTATTTTTAAAAGGTACAAAATCGTTTTTTATTGAAAAAAATAGTTTTATGAGGTGGAAAAATGAAACTATTTAATTTTAAGTGTAGGCAAGCGTCAAAAACTATTTGTAATGTGTGGGTAAACGTTATTTATTAAAAATAACTTGTTTTTAGAGCGTGGCAATCGATAAAACTATTTTTAAAATGTAAAAATCCTTTTTTATTGAAAAAAATAGATTTCTGAGGAGGAAAAATGAAAATATTTAATTCTAAGTGTTGGGAAACGTCAAAAACTATTTTTAATGTGTGGGTAAACGTTATTTATTAAAAATAACTAGTTTTTAGAGGTTGGCAATCGATAAGACTATTTTTAAAAGGTACAAAATCATTTTTTATTGAAAAAAAAAGTTTTATGATGTGGAAAAATGAAAATATTTAATTTTAAGTGTGGGGAAGGGTCAAAACCTATTTGTTCTGTAAGGTTAAACGTTATTTATTAAAAATAACTAGTTTTTAGAAGTTTGCAGTCGATAAAACTATTTTTAAAAGGTAAAATCCTTTTTTATTGAAAAAAATAGATTTCTGAGGAGGAAAAATGAAAATATTTAATTCGAAGTGTTGGGAAACGTCAAAAACTATTTTTAATGTGTGGGTAAACGTTATTTATTAAAAATAACTAGTTTTTAGAGGTTGGCAATCGATAAAACTATTTTTAAAATGTACAAAATCGTTTTTTTTTTGAAAAAAAAAGTTTTATGAGGTGGAAAAATGAAAATATTTAATTTTAAGTGTGGGGAAGCGTCAAAAACTATTTGTACTATGTCGTTAAACGTTTTTTATTAAAAAAAACTAGTTTTTAAAGGTTGGCAATCGATAAAACTATTTTTAAAAGGTAAAAATCCTTTTTTATTGAAAAAAATAGTTTTATGAGGTGGAAATATGTAAATATTTAATTTTAAGTGTAGGGAAGCGTCAAAAACTATTTGTAATGTGTGGGTAAACGTTATTTATTAAAAATAACTAGTTTTTAGAGGTTGGCATTCGATAAAACTATTTTTAAAAGGTACAATATCGTTTTTTATTGAAAAAAAAAGTTTTATGATGTGGAAAAATAAAAATATTTAATTTTAAGTGTGGGGAAGCGTCAAAAACTATTTGTTCTCTGTGGTTAAACGTTTTTTATTAAAAAAAAACTAGTTTTTAAAGGTGGCAATCGATAAAACTATTTTTAAAAGGTAAAAATCCTTTTTTATTGAAAAAAATAGTTTTATGAGGTGGAAATATGTAAATATTTAATTTTAAGTGTAGGGAAGCGTCAAAAACTATTTGTAATATTATAATGTTATAATGGTTAAACGTTATTTATTAAAAATAACTATTTTTTAGATGTTGGCAATCGATACAACTATTTTTAAAAGGTACAAAATCGTTTTTTATTGAAAAGAATAGTTTTATGAGGTGGAAAAATGAAAATATTTAACTTTAAGTGTAGGGAATCGTCAAAATCTATTTGTAAAGTATGATATAACGTTATTTATTAAAAATAACTAGTTTTTAGAGGTTGGCAATCGATAAAACTATTTTTAAAGGGTAAAATCCTTTTTTATTGAAAAAAATAGATTTCTGAGGAGGAAAAATGAAAATATTTAATTCTAAGTGTTGGGAAACGTCAAAAACTATTTTTAATATGTGGGTAAACGTTATTTATTAAAAATAACCAGTTTTTAGAGGTTGGAAACGTAAAAAACTATTTTTAATGTGCTGGTAAACGTTATTTATTAAAAATAACTAGTTTTTAGAGGTTGGCAAACGATAAAACTATTTTTAAAATGTACAAAACGTTTTGTATTGAAAAAAATAGTTTTATGAGGTGGAAAAATGAAACTATTTAATTCTAAGTGTAGGGAAGCGTCAAAAACTATTTGTTATGTGTGGGTTAACGTTATTTATTAAAAATAACTTGTTTTTAGAGCGTGGCAATCGATAAAACTATTTTTAAAAGGTAAAAATCCTTTTTTATTGAAAAAAATAGATTTCTGTGGAGGAAAAATTAAAATATTTAATTCTAAGTGTTGGGAAACGTCAAAAACTATTTTTAATGTGTGGGTAAACGTTATTTATTAAAAATAACTAGTTTTTAGAGGTTGGCAATCGATAAAACTATTTTTAAAAGGTATAAAATCGTTTTTTATTGAAAAAAAAAGTTTTATGATGTGGAAAAATAAAAATATTTAATTTTAAGTGTGGGGAAGCGTCAAAAACTATTTGTTCTGTGTGGTTAAACGTTTTTTATTAAAAAAAACTAGTTTTTAAAGGTTGGCAATCGATAAAACTATTTTTAAAAGGTAAAAATCTTTTTTATTGAAAAAAATAGTTTTATGAGGTGGAAATATGTAAATATTTAATTTTAAGTGTAGGGAAGCGTCAAAAACTATTTGTAATGTTATAATGTTATAATGGTTAAACGTTATTTATTAAAAATAACTATTTTTTAGATGTTGGAAATCGATACAACTATTTTTAAAAGGTACAAAATCGTTTTTTATTGAAAAAATAGTTTTATGAGGTGGAAAAATGAAAATATTTAACTTTAAGTGTAGGGAATCGTCAAAATCTATTTGTAAAGTATGGTTAAACGTTATTTATTAAAAATAACTAGTTTTTAGAGGTTGGCAATCGATAAAACTATTTTTAAAGGGTAAAATCCTTTTTTATTGAAAAAAATAGATTTCTGAGGAGGAAAAATGAAAATATTTAATTCTAAGTGTTGGGAAACGTCAAAAACTATTTTTAATATGTGGGTAAACGTTATTTATTAAAAATAACCAGTTTTTAGAGGTTGGAAACGTAAAAAACTATTTTTAATGTGCTGGTAAACGTTATTTATTAAAAATAACTAGTTTTTAGAGGTTGGCAAACGATAAAACTATTTTTAAAATGTACAAAACGTTTTGTATTGAAAAAAATAGTTTTATGAGGTGGAAAAATGAAACTATTTAATTCTAAGTGTAGGGAAGCGTCAAAAACTATTTGTTATGTGTGGGTTAACGTTATTTATTAAAAATAACTTGTTTTTAGAGCGTGGCAATCGATAAAACTATTTTTAAAAGGTAAAAATCCTTTTTTATTGAAAAAAATAGATTTCTGTGGAGGAAAAATGAAAATATTTAATTCTAAGTGTTGGGAAACGTCAAAAACTATTTTTAATGTGTGGGTAAACGTTATTTATTAAAAATAACTAGTTTTTAGAGGTTGGCAATCGATAAAACTATTTTTAAAAGGTATAAAATCGTTTTTTATTGAAAAAAAAAGTTTTATGATGTGGAAAAATGAAAATATTTAATTTTAAGTGTGGGGAAGCGTCAAAAACTATTTGTTCTGTGTGGTTAAACGTTTTTTATTAAAAAAAACTAGTTTTTAAAGGTTGGCAATCGATAAAACTATTTTTAAAAGGTAAAAATCTTTTTTATTGAAAAAAATAGTTTTATGAGGTGGAAATATGTAAATATTTAATTTTAAGTGTAGGGAAGCGTCAAAAACTATTTGTAATGTTATAATGTTATAATGGTTAAACGTTATTTATTAAAAATAACTATTTTTTAGAGGTTGGCAATCGATAAAACTATTTTTAAAAGGTACAAAATCGTTTTTTATTGAAAAAATAGTTTTATGAGGTGGAAAAATGAAAATATTTAATTTAAGTGTAGGGAATCGTCAAAATCTATTTGTAAAGTATGGTTAAACGTTATTTATTAAAAATAACTAGTTTTTAGAGGTTGGCAATCGATAAAACTATTTTTAAAGGGTAAAATCCTTTTTTATTGAAAAAAATAGATTTCTGAGGAGGAAAAATGAAAATATTTAATTCTAAGTGTTGGGAAACGTCAAAAACTATTTTTAATGTGTGGGTTAACGTTATTTATTAAAAATAACTAGTTTTTAGAGGTTGGCAATCGATAAAACTATTTTTAAAAGGTACAAAATCATTTTTTATTGAAAAAAAAAGTTTTATGAGGTGGAAAAATGAAAATATTTAATTTTAAGTGTGGGGAAGGGTCAAAAACTATTTGTTCTGTAAGGTTAAACGTTATTTATTAAAAATAACTAGTTTTTAGAGGTTGCAATCGATAAAACTATTTTTAAAAGGTAAAATCCTTTTTTATTGAAAAAAATAGATTTCTAAGGTGGAAAAATGAAAATATTTAATTCTAAGTGTTGGGAAACGTCAAAAACTATTTGTAATGTGTGGGTAAACGTTATTTATTAAAAATAACCTGTTTTAGAGGTTGGCAATCGATAAAACTATTTTTAAAAGGTACAAAATCGTTTTTTATTGAAAAAAATAGTTTTATGAGGTGGAAAAATGAAACTATTTAATTTAAGTGTAGGGAAGCGTCAAAAACTATTTGTTATGTGTGGGTAAACGTTATTTATTAAAAATAACTTGTTTTTAGAGCGTGGCAATCGATAAAACTATTTTTAAAATGTAAAAATCCTTTTTTATTGAAAAAAATAGATTTCTGAGGAGGAAAAATGAAAATATTTAATTCTAAGTGTTGGGAAACGTCAAAAACTATTTTTAATGTGTGGTTAAACGTTATTTATTAAAAATAACTAGTTTTTAGAGGTTGGCAATCGATAAAACTATTTTTAAAAGGTACAAAATCGTTTTTTATTGAAAAAAATAGTTTTATGAGGTGGAAAAATGAAACTATTTAATTTTAAGTGTAGGCAAGCGTCAAAAACTATTTGTAATGTGTGGGTAAACGTTATTTATTAAAAATAACTTGTTTTTAGAGCGTGGCAATCGATAAAACTATTTTTAAAATGTAAAAATCCTTTTTTATTGAAAAAAATAGATTTCTGAGGAGGAAAAATGAAAATATTTAATTCTAAGTGTTGGGAAACGTCAAAAACTATTTTTAATGTGTGGGTAAACGTTATTTATTAAAAATAACTAGTTTTTAGAGGTTGGCAATCGATAAAACTATTTTTAAAAGGTACAAAATCATTTTTTATTGAAAAAAAAAGTTTTATGATGTGGAAAAATGAAAATATTTAATTTTAAGTGTGGGGAAGGGTCAAAACCTATTTGTTCTGTAAGGTTAAACGTTATTTATTAAAAATAACTAGTTTTTAGAAGTTTGCAGTCGATAAAACTATTTTTAAAAGGTAAAATCCTTTTTTATTGAAAAAAATAGATTTCTGAGGAGGAAAAATGAAAATATTTAATTCGAAGTGTTGGGAAACGTCAAAAACTATTTTTAATGTGTGGGTAAACGTTATTTATTAAAAATAACTAGTTTTTAGAGGTTGGCAATCGATAAAACTATTTTTAAAATGTACAAAATCGTTTTTTATTGAAAAGAATAGTTTTATGAGGTGGAAAAATGAAAATATTTAACTTTAAGTGTAGGGAATCGTCAAAATCTATTTGTAAAGTATGGTTAAACGTTATTTATTAAAAATAACTAGTTTTTAGAGGTTGGCAATCGATAAAACTATTTTTAAAGGTAAAAATACTTTTTTATTGAAAAAAATAGATTTCTGAGGAGGAAAAATGAAAATATTTAATTCTAAGTGTTGGGAAACGTCAAAAACTATTTTTAATATGTGGGTAACGTTATTTATTAAAAATAACTAGTTTTTAGAGGTTGGCAATCGATAAAACTATTTTTAAAAGGTACAAAATCATTTTTTATTGAAAAAAAAAGTTTTATGAGGTGGAAAAATGAAAATATTTAATTTTAAGTGTGGGGAAGGGTCAAAAACTATTTGTTCTGTAAGGTTAAACGTTATTTATTAAAAATAACTAGTTTTTAGAGGTTTGCAATCGATAAAACTATTTTTAAAAGGTAAAATCCTTTTTTATTGAAAAAAAATAGATTTCTAAGGTGGAAAAATGAAAATATTTAATTCTAAGTGTTGGGAAACGTCAAAAACTATTTGTAATGTGTGGGTAAACGTTATTTATTAAAAATAACCTGTTTTTAGAGGTTGGCAATCGATAAAACTATTTTTAAAAGGTACAAAATCGTTTTTTATTGAAAAAAATAGTTTTATGAGGTGGAAAAATGAAACTATTTAATTATAAGTGTAGGGAAGCGTCAAAAACTATTTGTTATGTGTGGGTAAACGTTATTTATTAAAAATAACTTGTTTTTAGAGCGTGGCAATCGATAAAACTATTTTTAAAATGTAAAAATCCTTTTTTATTGAAAAAAATAGATTTCTGAGGAGGAAAAATGAAAATATTTAATTCTAAGTGTTGGGAAACGTCAAAAACTATTTTTAATATGTGGGTAAACGTTATTTATTAAAAATAACTAGTTTTTAGAGGTTGGCAATCGATAAAACTATTTTTAAAAGGTACAAAATCGTTTTTTATTGAAAAAAATAGTTTTATGAGGTGGAAAAATGAAAATATTTAATTTTAAGTGTAGGCAAGCGTCAAAAACTATTTGTAATGTGTGGGTAAACGTTATTTATTAAAAATAACTTGTTTTTAGAGCGTGGCAATCGATAAAACTATTTTTTAAAGGTAAAAATCCTTTTTTATTGAAAAAAATAGATTTCTGAGGAGGAAAAATGAAAATATTTAATTCTAAGTGTTGGGAAACGTCAAAAACTATTTTTAATGTGTGGGTAAACGTTATTTATTAAAAATAACTAGTTTTTAGAGGTTGGCAATCGATAAAACTATTTTTAAAAGGTACAAAATCATTTTTTATTGAAAAAAAAAGTTTTATGATGTGGAAAAATGAAAATATTTAATTTTAAGTGTGGGGAAGGGTCAAAAACCTATTTGTTCTGTAAGGTTAAACGTTATTTATTAAAAATAACTAGTTTTTAGAAGTTTGCAGTCGATAAAACTATTTTTAAAAGGTAAAATCCTTTTTTATTGAAAAAAATAGATTTCTGAGGAGGAAAAATGAAAATATTTAATTCTAAGTGTTGGGAAACGTCAAAAACTATTTTTAATGTGTGGGTAAACGTTATTTATTAAAAATAACTAGTTTTTAGAGGTTGGCAATCGATAAAACTATTTTTAAAATGTACAAAATCGTTTTTTTTTGAAAAAAAAAGTTTTATGAGGTGGAAAAATGAAAATATTTAATTTTAAGTGTGGGGAAGCGTCAAAAACTATTTGTACTATGTCGTTAAACGTTTTTTATTAAAAAAAACTAGTTTTTAAAGGTTGGCAATCGATAAAACTATTTTTAAAAGGTAAAAATCCTTTTTTATTGAAAAAAATAGTTTTATGAGGTGGAAAATGAAAATATTTAATTTTAAGTGTAGGGAAGCGTCAAAAACTATTTGTAATGTGTGGGTAAACGTTATTTATTAAAAATAACTAGTTTTTAGAGGTTGGCAATCGATAAAACTATTTTTAAAAGGTACAAAATCGTTTTTTATTGAAAAAAAAAGTTTTATGATGTGGAAAAATAAAAATATTTAATTTTAAGTGTGGGGAAGCGTCAAAAACTATTTGTTCTCTGTGGTTAAACGTTTTTTATTAAAAAAAAACTAGTTTTTAAAGGTTGGCAATCGATAAAACTATTTTTAAAAGGTAAAAATCCTTTTTTATTGAAAAAAATAGTTTTATGAGGTGGAAATATGTAAATATTTAATTTTAAGTGTAGGGAAGCGTCAAAAACTATTTGTAATATTATAATGTTATAATGGTTAAACGTTATTTATTAAAAATAACTATTTTTTAGATGTTGGCAATCGATAAAACTATTTTTAAAAGGTACAAAATCGTTTTTTATTGAAAAAAATAGTTTTATGAGGTGGAAAAATGAAAATATTTAACTTTAAGTGTAGGGAATCGTCAAAATCTATTTGTAAAGTATGATATAACGTTATTTATTAAAAATAACTAGTTTTTAGAGGTTGGCAATCGATAAAACTATTTTTAAAGGGTAAAATCCTTTTTTATTGAAAAAAATAGATTTCTGAGGAGGAAAAATGAAAATATTTAATTCTAAGTGTTGGGAAACGTCAAAAACTATTTTTAATGTGTGGGTAAACGTTATTTATTAAAAATAACTAGTTTTTAGAGGTTGGCAATCGATAAAACTATTTTTAAAAGGTACAAAATCATTTTTTATTGAAAAAAAAAAGTTTTATGATGTGGAAAAATGAAAATATTTAATTTTAAATGTGGGGAAGGGTCAAAACTATTTGTTCTGTAAGGTTAAACGTTATTTATTAAAAATAACTAGTTTTTAGAAGTTTGCAATCGATAAAACTATTTTTAAAAGGTAAAATCCTTTTTTATTGAAAAAAATAGATTTCTGAGGAGGAAAAATGAAAATATTTAATTCTAAGTGTTGGGAAACGTCAAAAACTATTTGTAATGTGTGGGTAAACGTTATTTATTAAAAATAACTAGTTTTTAGAGGTTGGCAATCGATAAAACTATTTTTAAAAGGTACAAAATCGTTTTTTTTGAAAAAATAGTTTTATGAGGTGGAAATTTGTAATGTGTGGGTAAACGTTATTTATTAAAAATAACTTGTTTTTAGAGCGTGGCAATCGAAAAACTATTTTTAAAAGGTAAAAATCCTTTTTTATTGAAAAAAATAGATTTCTGAGGAGGAAAAATGAAAATATTTAATTCTAAGTGTTGGGAAACGTCAAAAACTATTTTTAATGTGTGGGTAAACGTTATTTATTAAAAATAACTAGTTTTTAGAGGTTGGCAATCGATAAAACTATTTTTAAAAGGTACAAAATTCATTTTTTATTGAAAAAAAAAGTTTTATGAGGTGGAAAAATGAAAATATTTAATTTTAAGTGTGGGGAAGGGTTAAAAACTATTTATTCTGTAAGGTTAAACGTTATTTATTAAAAATAACTAGTTTTTAGAGGTTTGCAGTCGATAAAACTATTTTTAAAAGGTAAAATCCTTTTTTATTGAAAAAAATAGATTTCTAAGGTGGAAAAATGAAAAGATTTAATTCTAAGTGTTGGGAAACGTCAAAAACTATTTTTAATATGTGGGTAAACGTTATTTATTAAAAATAACCAGTTTTTAGAGGTTGGCAATCGATAAAACTATTTTTAAAAGGTACAAAATCGTTTTTTATTGAAAAAAATAGTTTTATGAGGTGGAAAAATGAAACTATTTAATTTTAAGTGTAGGCAAGCGTCAAAAACTATTTGTAATGTGTGGGTAAACGTTATTTATTAAAAATAACTTGTTTTTAGAGCGTGGCAATCGATAAAACTATTTTTAAAATGTAAAAATCCTTTTTTATTGAAAAAAATAGATTTCTGAGGAGGAAAAATGAAAATATTTAATTCTAAGTGTTGGGAAACGTCAAAAACTATTTTTAATGTGTGGGTAAACGTTATTTATTAAAAATAACTAGTTTTTAGAGGTTGGCAATCGATAAAACTATTTTTAAAAGGTACAAAATCATTTTTTATTGAAAAAAAAAGTTTTATGATGTGGAAAAATGAAAATATTTAATTTTAAGTGTGGGGAAGGGTCAAAAACTATTTGTTCTGTAAGGTTAAACGTTATTTATTAAAAATAACTAGTTTTTAGAAGTTTGCAGTCGATAAAACTATTTTTAAAAGGTAAAATCCTTTTTTATTGAAAAAAATAGATTTCTGAGGAGGAAAAATGAAAATATTTAATTCGAAGTGTTGGGAAACGTCAAAAACTATTTTTAATGTGTGGGTAAACGTTATTTATTAAAAATAACTAGTTTTTAGAGGTTGGCAATCGATAAAACTATTTTTAAAATGTACAAAATCGTTTTTTTTGAAAAAAAAAGTTTTATGAGGTGGAAAAATGAAAATATTTAATTTTAAGTGTGGGGAAGCGTCAAAAACTATTTGTACTATATCGTTAAACGTTTTTTATTAAAAAAAACTAGTTTTTAAAGGTTGGCAATCGATAAAACTATTTTTAAAAGGTAAAAATCCTTTTTTATTGAAAAAAATAGTTTTATGAAGGTGGAAAAATGAAATATTTAATTTTAAGTGTAGGGAAGCGTCAAAAACTATTTGTAATGTGTGGGTAAACGTTATTTATTAAAAATAACTAGTTTTTAGAGGTTGGCAATCGATAAAACTATTTTTAAAAGGTACAAAATCGTTTTTTATTGAAAAAAAAAGTTTTATGATGTGGAAAAATAAAAATATTTAATTTTAAGTGTGGGGAAGCGTCAAAAACTATTTGTTCTCTGTGGTTAAACGTTTTTTATTAAAAAAAAACTAGTTTTTAAAGGTTGGCAATCGATAAAACTATTTTTAAAAGGTAAAAATCCTTTTTTATTGAAAAAAATAGTTTTATGAGGTGGAAAATGAAAATATTTAATTTTAAGTGTAGGGAAGCGTCAAAAACTATTTGTAATATTATAATGTTATAATGGTTAAACGTTATTTATTAAAAATAACTATTTTTTAGAGTTGGCAATCGATACAAACTATTTTTAAAAGGTACAAAATCGTTTTTTATTGAAAAAAATAGTTTTATGAGGTGGAAAAATGAAAATATTTAACTTTAAGTGTAGGGAATCGTCAAAATCTATTTGTAAAGTATGGTATAACGTTATTTATTAAAAATAACTAGTTTTTAGAGGTTGGCAATCGATAAAACTATTTTTAAAAGGTAAAATCCTTTTTTATTGAAAAAAATAGATTTCTGAGGAGGAAAAATGAAAATATTTAATTCTAAGTGTTGGGAAGCGTCAAAAACTATTTGTAATGTGTGGGTAAACGTTATTTATTAAAAATAACTAGTTTTTAGAGGTTGGCAATCGATAAAACTATTTTTAAAAGGTACAAAATCATTTTTTATTGAAAAAAAAAGTTTTATGATGTGGAAAAATGAAAATATTTAATTTTAAGTGTGGGGAAGGGTCAAAAACTATTTGTTCTGTAAGGTTAAACGTTATTTATTAAAAATAACTAGTTTTTAGAAGTTTGCAGTCGATAAAACTATTTTTAAAAGGTAAAATCCTTTTTTATTGAAAAAAATAGATTTCTGAGGAGGAAAAATTAAAATATTTAATTCGAAGTGTTGGGAAACGTCAAAAACTATTTTTAATGTGTGGGTAAACGTTATTTATTAAAAATAACTAGTTTTTAGAGGTTGGCAATCGATAAAACTATTTTTAAAATGTACAAAATCGTTTTTTTTTGAAAAAAAAAAGTTTTATGAGGTGGAAAAATGAAAATTTTTAATTTTAAGTGTGGGGAAGCGTCAAAAACTATTTGTACTATGTCGTTAAACGTTTTTTATTAAAAAAAACTAGTTTTTAAAGGTTGGCAATCGATAAAACTATTTTTAAAAGGTAAAAATCCTTTTTTATTGAAAAAAATAGTTTTATGAGGTGGAAATATGTAAATATTTAATTTTAAGTGTAGGGAAGCGTCAAAAACTATTTGTAATATTATAATGTTATAATGGTTAAACGTTATTTATTAAAAATAACTATTTTTTAGATGTTGGCAATCGATACAACTATTTTTAAAAGGTACAAAATCGTTTTTTATTGAAAAGAATAGTTTTATGAGGTGGAAAAATGAAAATATTTAACTTTAAGTGTAGGGAATCGTCAAAATCTATTTGTAAAGTATGGTATAACGTTATTTATTAAAAATAACTAGTTTTTAGAGGTTGGCAATCGATAAAACTATTTTTAAAGGGTAAAATCCTTTTTTATTGAAAAAAATAGATTTCTGAGGAGGAAAAATGAAAATATTTAATTCTAAGTGTTGGGAAACGTCAAAAACTATTTTTAATATGTGGGTAAACGTTATTTATTAAAAATAACCAGTTTTTAGAGGTTGGCAATCGATAAAACTATTTTTAAAAGGTACAAAATCGTTTTTTATTGAAAAAAATAGTTTTATGAGGTGGAAAAATGAAACTATTTAATTTTAAGTGTAGGGAAGCGTCGAAAACTATTTGTAATGTGTGGATAAACGTTATTTATTAAAAATAACTTGTTTTTAGAGCGTGGCAATCGATAAAACTATTTTTAAAATGTAAAAATCCTTTTTTATTGAAAAAATAGATTTCTGAGGAGGAAAAATGAAAATATTTAATTCTAAGTGTTGGGAAACGTCAAAAACTATTTTTAATGTGTGGGTAAACGTTATTTATTAAAAATAACTAGTTTTTAGAGGTTGGCAATCGATAAAACTATTTTTAAAAGGTACAAAATCATTTTTTATTGAAAAAAAAAGTTTTATGATGTGGAAAAATGAAAATATTTAATTTTAAATGTGGGGAAGGGTCAAAACCTATTTGTTCTGTAAGGTTAAACGTTATTTATTAAAAATAACTAGTTTTTAGAAGTTTGCAGTCGATAAAACTATTTTTAAAAGGTAAAATCCTTTTTTATTGAAAAAAATAGATTTCTGAGGAGGAAAAATGAAAATATTTAATTCGAAGTGTTGGGAAACGTCAAAAACGATTTGTAATGTGTGGGTAAACGTTATTTATTAAAAATAACTAGTTTTTAGAGGTTGGCAATCGATAAAACTATTTTTAAAAGGTACAAAATCGGTTTTTATTGAAAAAATAGTTTTATGAGGTGGAAATTTGTAATGTGTGGGTAAACGTTATTTATTAAAAATAACTTGTTTTTAGAGCGTGGCAATCGAAAAAACTATTTTTAAAAGGTAAAAATCCTTTTTTATTGAAAAAAAATAGATTTCTGAGGAGGAAAAATGAAAATATTTAATTCTAAGTGTTGGGAAACGTCAAAAACTATTTTTAATGTGTGGGTAAACGTTATTTATTAAAAATAACTAGTTTTTAGAGGTTGGCAATCGATAAAACTATTTTTAAAAGGTACAAATTCATTTTTTATTGAAAAAAAAAGTTTTATGATGTGGAAAAATGAAAATATTTAATTTTAAGTGTGGGGAAGGGTCAAAAACTATTTATTCTGTAAGGTTAAACGTTATTTATTAAAAATAACTAGTTTTTAGAGGTTTGCAGTCGATAAAACTATTTTTAAAAGGTAAAATCCTTTTTTATTGAAAAAAATAGATTTCTAAGGTGGAAAAATGAAAATATTTAATTCTAAGTGTTGGGAAACGTCAAAAACTATTTGTTATGTGTGGGTAAACGTTATTTATTAAAAATAACCTGTTTTTAGAGGTTGGCAATCGATAATACTATTTTTAAAAGGTACAAAATCGTTTTTTTTTGAAAAAAAAAAGTTTTATGAGGTGGAAAAATGAAAATTTTTAATTTTAAGTGTGGGGAAGCGTCAAAAACTATTTGTACTATGTCGTTAAACGTTTTTTATTAAAAAAAAACTAGTTTTTAAAGGTTGGCAATCGATAAAACTATTTTTAAAAGGTAAAAATCCTTTTTTATTGAAAAAAATAGTTTTATGAGGTGGAAATATGTAAATATTTAATTTTAAGTGTAGGGAAGCGTCAAAAACTATTTGTAATATTATAATGTTATAATGGTTAAACGTTATTTATTAAAAATAACTATTTTTTAGATGTTGGCAATCGATACAACTATTTTTAAAAGGTACAAAATCGTTTTTTATTGAAAAGAATAGTTTTATGAGGTGGAAAAATGAAAATATTTAACTTTAAGTGTAGGGAATCGTCAAAATCTATTTGTAAAGTATGGTATAACGTTATTTATTAAAAATAACTAGTTTTTAGAGGTTGGCAATCGATAAAACTATTTTTAAAGGGTAAAATCCTTTTTTATTGAAAAACATAGATTTCTGAGGAGGAAAAATGAAAATATTTAATTCTAAGTGTTGGGAAACGTCAAAAACTATTTTTAATATGTGGGTAAACGTTATTTATTAAAAATAACCAGTTTTTAGAGGTTGGCAATCGATAAAACTATTTTTAAAAGGTACAAAATCGTTTTTTATTGAAAAAAATAGTTTTATGAGGTGGAAAAATGAAACTATTTAATTTTAAGTGTAGGCAAGCGTCGAAAACTATTTGTAATGTGTGGATAAACGTTATTTATTAAAAATAACTTGTTTTTAGAGCGTGGCAATCGATAAAACTATTTTTAAAATGTAAAAATCCTTTTTTATTGAACAAAATAGATTTCTGAGGAGGAAAAATGAAAATATTTAATTCTAAGTGTTGGGAAACGTCAAAAACTATTTTTAATGTGTGGGTAAACGTTATTTATTAAAAATAACTAGTTTTTAGAGGTTGGCAATCGATAAAACTATTTTTAAAAGGTACAAAATCATTTTTTATTGAAAAAAAAAGTTTTATGATGTGGAAAAATGAAAATATTTAATTTTAAATGTGGGGAAGGGTCAAAACCTATTTGTTCTGTAAGGTTAAACGTTATTTATTAAAAATAACTAGTTTTTAGAAGTTTGCAGTCGATAAAACTATTTTTAAAAGGTAAAATCCTTTTTTATTGAAAAAAATAGATTTCTGAGGAGGAAAAATGAAAATATTTAATTCGAAGTGTTGGGAAACGTCAAAAACGATTTGTAATGTGTGGGTAAACGTTATTTATTAAAAATAACTAGTTTTTAGAGGTTGGCAATCGATAAAACTATTTTTAAAAGGTACAAAATCGGTTTTTATTGAAAAAATAGTTTTATGAGGTGGAAATTTGTAATGTGTGGGTAAACGTTATTTATTAAAAATAACTTGTTTTTAGAGCGTGGCAATCGAAAAAACTATTTTTAAAAGGTAAAAATCCTTTTTTATTGAAAAAAAATAGATTTCTGAGGAGGAAAAATGAAAATATTTAATTCTAAGTGTTGGGAAACGTCAAAAACTATTTTTAATGTGTGGGTAAACGTTATTTATTAAAAATAACTAGTTTTTAGAGGTTGGCAATCGATAAAACTATTTTTAAAAGGTACAAATTCATTTTTTATTGAAAAAAAAAGTTTTATGATGTGGAAAAATGAAAATATTTAATTTTAAGTGTGGGGAAGGGTCAAAAACTATTTATTCTGTAAGGTTAAACGTTATTTATTAAAAATAACTAGTTTTTAGAGGTTTGCAGTCGATAAAACTATTTTTAAAAGGTAAAATCCTTTTTTATTGAAAAAAATAGATTTCTAAGGTGGAAAAATGAAAACATTTAATTCTAAGTGTTGGGAAACGACAAAAACTATTTGTTATGTGTGGGTAAACGTTATTTATTAAAAATAACCTGTTTTTAGAGGTTGGCAATCGATAATACTATTTTTAAAAGGTACAAAATCGTTTTTTATTGAAAAAAATAGTTTTATGAGGTGGAAAAATGAAACTACTTAATTATAAGTGTAGGGAAGCGTCAAAAACTATTTGTTATGTGTGGGTAAACGTTATTTATTAAAAATAACTTGTTTTTAGAGCGTGGCAATCGATAAAACTGTTTTTAAAATGTAAAAATCCTTTTTTATTGAAAAAAATAGATTTCTGAGGAGGAAAAATGAAAATATTTAATTCTAAGTGTTGGGAAACGTCAAAAACTATTTTTAATATGTGGGTAAACGTTATTTATTAAAAATAACCAGTTTTTAGAGGTTGGCAATCGATAAAACTATTTTTAAAAGGTACAAAATCGTTTTTTATTGAAAAAAATAGTTTTATGAGGTGGAAAAATGAAACTATTTAATTTTAAGTGTAGGCAAGCGTCAAAAACTATTTGTAATGTGTGGGTAAACGTTATTTATTAAAAATAACTTGTTTTTAGAGCGTGGCAATCGATAAAACTATTTTTAAAATGTAAAAATCCTTTTTTATTGAAAAAAATAGATTTCTGAGGAGGAAAAATGAAAATATTTAATTCTAAGTGTTGGGAAACGTCAAAAACTATTTTTAATGTGTGGGTAAACGTTATTTATTAAAAATAACTAGTTTTTAGAGGTTGGCAATCGATAAGACTATTTTTAAAAGGTACAAAATCATTTTTTATTGAAAAAAAAAGTTTTATGATGTGGAAAAATGAAAATATTTAATTTTAAGTGTGGGGAAGGGTCAAAACCTATTTGTTCTGTAAGGTTAAACGTTATTTATTAAAAATAACTAGTTTTTAGAAGTTTGCAGTCGATAAAACTATTTTTAAAAGGTAAAATCCTTTTTTATTGAAAAAAATAGATTTCTGAGGAGGAAAAATGAAAATATTTAATTCGAAGTGTTGGGAAGCGTCAAAAACTATTTTTAATGTGTGGGTAAACGTTATTTATTAAAAATAACTAGTTTTTAGAGGTTGGCAATCGATAAGACTATTTTTAAAAGGTACAAAATCATTTTTTATTGAAAAAAAAAGTTTTATGATGTGGAAAAATGAAAATATTTAATTTTAAGTGTGGGGAAGGGTCAAAACCTATTTGTTCTGTAAGGTTAAACGTTATTTATTAAAAATAACTAGTTTTTAGAAGTTTGCAGTCGATAAAACTATTTTTAAAAGGTAAAATCCTTTTTTATTGAAAAAAATAGATTTCTGAGGAGGAAAAATGAAAATATTTAATTCGAAGTGTTGGGAAACGTCAAAAACTATTTTTAATGTGTGGGTAAACGTTATTTATTAAAAATAACTAGTTTTTAGAGGTTGGCAATCGATAAAACTATTTTTAAAATGTACAAAATCGTTTTTTTTTGAAAAAAAAAAGTTTTATGAGGTGGAAAAATGAAAATATTTAATTTTAAGTGTGGGGAAGCGTCAAAAACTATTTGTTCTCTGTGGTTAAACGTTTTTTATTAAAAAAAAACTAGTTTTTAAAGGTTGGCAATCGATAAAACTATTTTTAAAAGGTAAAAATCCTTTTTTATTGAAAAAAATAGTTTTATGAGGTGGAAATATGTAAATATTTAATTTTAAGTGTAGGGAAGCGTCAAAAACTATTTGTAATGTGTGGGTAAACGTTATTTATTAAAAATAACTAGTTTTTAGAGGTTGGCATTCGATAAAACTATTTTTAAAAGGTACAATATAGTTTTTTATTGAAAAAAAAAGTTTTATGATGTGGAAAAATAAAAATATTTAATTTTAAGTGTGGGGAAGCGTCAAAAACTATTTGTTCTCTGTGGTTAAACGTTTTTTATTAAAAAAAAACTAGTTTTTAAAGGTTGGCAATCGATAAAACTATTTTTAAAAGGTAAAAATCCTTTTTTATTGAAAAAAATAGTTTTATGAGGTGGAAATATGTAAATATTTAATTTTAAGTGTAGGGAAGCGTCAAAAACTATTTGTAATATTATAATGTTATAATGGTTAAACGTTATTTATTAAAAATAACTATTTTTTAGATGTTGGCAATCGATACAACTATTTTTAAAAGGTACAAAATCGTTTTTTATTGAAAAGAATAGTTTTATGAGGTGGAAAAATGAAAATATTTAACTTTAAGTGTAGGGAATCGTCAAAATCTATTTGTAAAGTATGGTATAACGTTATTTATTAAAAATAACTAGTTTTTAGAGGTTGGCAATCGATAAAACTATTTTTAAAGGGTAAAATCCTTTTTTATTGAAAAAAATAGATTTCTGAGGAGGAAAAATGAATATATTTAATTCTAAGTGTTGGGAAACGTCAAAAACTATTTTTAATATGTGGGTAAACGTTATTTATTAAAAATAACCAGTTTTTAGAGGTTGGCAATCGATAAAACTATTTTTAAAAGGTACAAAATCGTTTTTTATTGAAAAAAATAGTTTTATGAGGTGGAAAAATGAAACTATTTAATTTTAAGTGTAGGCAAGCGTCGAAAACTATTTGTAATGTGTGGGTAAACGTTATTTATTAAAAATAACTTGTTTTTAGAGCGTGGCAATCGATAAAACTATTTTTAAAATGTAAAAATCCTTTTTTATTGAACAAAATAGATTTCTGAGGAGGAAAAATGAAAATATTTAATTCTAAGTGTTGGGAAACGTCAAAAACTATTTTTAATGTGTGGG
The DNA here is from genome assembly GCA_005876975.1 of Drosophila orena. Classification (NCBI taxonomy): domain Eukaryota; kingdom Metazoa; phylum Arthropoda; class Insecta; order Diptera; family Drosophilidae; genus Drosophila; species Drosophila orena. Next base: position 455,196 of record VCKV01000137.1, read on the forward strand.
TAAACGTTATTTATTAAAAATAACTAGTTTTTAGAGGTTGGCAATCGATAAAACTATTTTTAAAAGGTACAAAATCATTTTTTATTGAAAAAAAAAGTTTTATGATGTGGAAAAATGAAAATATTTAATTTTAAATGTGGGGAAGGGTCAAAACCTATTTGTTCTGTAAGGTTAAACGTTATTTATTAAAAATAACTAGTTTTTAGAAGTTTGCAGTCGATAAAACTATTTTTAAAAGGTAAAATCCTTTTTTATTGAAAAAAATAGATTTCTGAGGAGGAAAAATGAAAATATTTAATTCGAAGTGTTGGGAAACGTCAAAAACGATTTGTAATGTGTGGGTAAACGTTATTTATTAAAAATAACTAGTTTTTAGAGGTTGGCAATCGATAAAACTATTTTTAAAAGGTACAAAATCGGTTTTTATTGAAAAAATAGTTTTATGAGGTGGAAATTTGTAATGTGTGGGTAAACGTTATTTATTAAAAATAACTTGTTTTTAGAGCGTGGCAATCGAAAAAACTATTTTTAAAAGGTAAAAATCCTTTTTTATTGAAAAAAATAGATTTCTGAGGAGGAAAAATGAAAATATTTAATTCTAAGTGTTGGGAAACGTCAAAAACTATTTTTAATGTGTGGGTAAACGTTATTTATTAAAAATAACTAGTTTTTAGAGGTTGGCAATCGATAAAACTATTTTTAAAAGGTACAAATTCATTTTTTATTGAAAAAAAAAGTTTTATGATGTGGAAAAATGAAAATATTTAATTTTAAGTGTGGGGAAGGGTCAAAAACTATTTATTCTGTAAGGTTAAACGTTATTTATTAAAAATAACTAGTTTTTAGAGGTTTGCAGTCGATAAAACTATTTTTAAAATGTACAAAATCGTTTTTTTTTTAAAAAAAAAAAGTTTTATGAGGTGGAAAAATGAAAATATTTAATTTTAAGTGTGGGGAAGCGTCAAAAACTATTTGTTCTCTGTGGTTAAACGTTTTTTATTAAAAAAAAACTAGTTTTTAAAGGTTGGCAATCGATAAAACTATTTTTAAAAGGTAAAAATCCTTTTTTATTGAAAAAAATAGTTTTATGAGGTGGAAATATGTAAATATTTAATTTTAAGTGTAGGGAAGCGTCAAAAACTATTTGTAATATTATAATGTTATAATGGTTAAACGTTATTTATTAAAAATAACTATTTTTTAGATGTTGGCAATCGATACAACTATTTTTAAAAGGTACAAAATCGTTTTTTATTGAAAAGAATAGTTTTATGAGGTGGAAAGATGAAAATATTTAACTTTAAGTGTAGGGAGTCGTCAAAATCTATTTGTAAAGTATGGTTAAACGTTATTTATTAAAAATAACTAGTTTTTAGAGGTTGGCAATCGATAAAACTATTTTTAAAGGGTAAAATCCTTTTTTATTGAAAAAAATAGATTTCTGAGGAGGAAAAATGAAAATATTTAATTCTAAGTGTTGGGAAACGTCAAAAACTATTTTTAATATGTGGGTAAACGTTATTTATTAAAAATAACCAGTTTTTAGAGGTTGGCAATCGATAAAACTATTTTTAAAAGGTACAAAATCGTTTTTTATTGAAAAAAATAGTTTTATGAGGTGGAAAAATGAAACTATTTAATTTTAAGTGTAGGCAAGCGTCGAAAACTATTTGTAATGTGTGGGTAAACGTTATTTATTAAAAATAACTTGTTTTTAGAGCGTGGCAATCGATAAAACTATTTTTAAAATGTAAAAATCCTTTTTTATTGAACAAAATAGATTTCTGAGGAGGAAAAATGAAAATATTTAATTCTAAGTGTTGGGAAACGTCAAAAACTATTTTTAATGTGTGGGTAAACGTTATTTATTAAAAATAACTAGTTTTTAGAGGTTGGCAATCCATAAAACTATTTTTAAAAGGTACAAAATCATTTTTTATTGAAAAAAAAAGTTTTATGATGTGGAAAAATGAAAATATTTAATTTTAAATGTGGGGAAGGGTCAAAACCTATTTGTTCTGTAAGGTTAAACGTTATTTATTAAAAATAACTAGTTTTTAGAAGTTTGCAGTCGATAAAACTATTTTTAAAAGGTAAAATCCTTTTTTATTGAAAAAAATAGATTTCTGAGGAGGAAAAATGAAAATATTTAATTCGAAGTGTTGGGAAACGTCAAAAACGATTTGTAATGTGTGGGTAAACGTTATTTATTAAAAATAACTAGTTTTTAGAGGTTGGCAATCGATAAAACTATTTTTAAAAGGTACAAAATCGGTTTTTATTGAAAAAATAGTTTTATGAGGTGGAAATTTGTAATGTGTGGGTAAACGTTATTTATTAAAAATAACTTGTTTTTAGAGCGTGGCAATCGAAAAAACTATTTTTAAAAGGTAAAAATCCTTTTTTATTGAAAAAAATAGATTTCTGAGGAGGAAAAATGAAAATATTTAATTCTAAGTGTTGGGAAACGTCAAAAACTATTTTTAATGTGTGGGTAAACGTTATTTATTAAAAATAACTAGTTTTTAGAGGTTGGCAATCGATAAAACTATTTTTAAAAGGTACAAATTCATTTTTTATTGAAAAAAAAGTTTTATGATGTGGAAAAATGAAAATATTTAATTTTAAGTGTGGGGAAGGGTCAAAAACTATTTATTCTGTAAGGTTAAACGTTATTTATTAAAAATAACTAGTTTTTAGAGGTTTGCAGTCGATAAAACTATTTTTAAAAGGTAAAATCCTTTTTTATTGAAAAAAATAGATTTCTAAGGTGGAAAAATGAAAACATTTAATTCTAAGTGTTGGGAAACGACAAAAACTATTTGTTATGTGTGGGTAAACGTTATTTATTAAAAATAACCTGTTTTTAGAGGTTTGCAGTCGATAAAACTATTTTTAAAAGGTAAAATCCTTTTTTATTGAAAAAAATAGATTTCTAAGGTGGAAAAATGAAAACATTTAATTCTAAGTGTTGGGAAACGTCAAAAACTATTTTTAATGTGTGGGTAAACGTTATTTATTAAAAATAACTAGTTTTTAGAGGTTGGCAATCGATAAAACTATTTTTAAAAGGTACAAATTCATTTTTTATTGAAAAAAAAAGTTTTATGATGTGGAAAAATGAAAATATTTAATTTTAAGTGTGGGGAAGGGTCAAAAACTATTTATTCTGTAAGGTTAAACGTTATTTATTCAAAAAACTAGTTTTTAGAGGTTGGCAATTGATAAAACTATTTTTAAAAGGTAAAAATCCTTTTTTATTGAAAAAAAATAGACTTCTGAGGTGGAAAAATAAAATAATTAATTTTAAGTGTAGGGAAGCGTCAAAAACTATTTGTAATGTGTGGGTAAACGTTATTTATTAAAAATAACTAGTTTTTAGAGGCTGGCAATCGATAAATGAAAATATTTAATTTTAAGTGTAGGCAAGCGTCAAAAACTATTTGTTATGTGTGGGTAAACGTTATTTATTAAAAATAACTTGTTTTTAGAGCGTGGCAATCGATACAACTATTTTTAAAAGGTAAAAATCCTTTTTTATTGAAAAAAATAGATTTCTGAGGAGGAAAAATGAAAATATTTAATTCGAAGTGTTGGGAAACGTCAAAAACTATTTTTAATGTGTGGGTAAACGTTATTTATTAAAAATAACTAGTTTTTAGAGGTTCGCAATCGATAAAACTATTTTTAAAATGTACAAAATCGTTTTTTATTGAAAAAAAAAGTTTTATGAGGTGGAAAAATGAAAATATTTAGTTTTAAGTGTGGGAAAGCGTCAAAAACTATTTGTACTATGTCGTTAAACGTTTTTTATTAAAAAAACTAGTTTTTAGAGGTTGGCAATTGATAAAACTATTTTTAAAAGGTTAAAATCCTTTTTTATTGAAAAAAATAGACTTCTGAGGTGGAAAAATGAAATAATTAATTTTAAGTGTAGGGAAGCGTCAAAAACTATTTGTAATGTGTGGGTAAACGTTATTTATTAAAAATAATTAGTTTTTAGAGGCTGGCAATCGATAAATGAAAATATTTAATTTTAAGTGTAGGCAAGCGTCAAAAACTATTTGTAATGTGTGGGTAAACGTTATTTATTAAAAATAACTTGTTTTTAGAGGGTGGTCATCGATAAAACTATTTTTAAAAGGTAAAAATTCTTTTTTTATTGAAAAAAAAAGATTTCTGAGGTGGAAAAATGAAAATATTTAAATCTAAGTGTTGGGAAACGTGAAAAACTATTTTTAATGTGTTGGTAAACGTTATTTATTAAAAATAACTAGTTTTTAGAGGTTGGCAAACGATAAAACTATTTTTAAAATGTACAAAACGTTTTGTATTGAAAAAAATAGTTTTATGAGGTGGAAAAATGAAACTATTTAATTCTAAGTGTAGGGAAGCGTCAAAAACTATTTGTTATGTGTGGGTAAACGTTATTTATTAAAAATAACTTGTTTTTAAAGCGTGGCAATCGATAAAACTATTTTTAAAAGGTAAAAATACTTTTTTATTGAAAAAAATAGATTTCTGAGGAGGAAAAATGAAAATATTTAATTCTAAGTGTTGGGAAACGTCAAAAACTATTTTTAATGTGTGGGTAAACGTTATTTATTAAAAATAACTAGTTTTTAGAGGTTGGCAATCGATAAAACTATTTTTAAAAGGTACAAAATCGTTTTTTATTGAAAAAAAAAGTTTTATGATGTGGAAAAATAAAAATATTTAATTTTAAGTGTGGGGAAGCGTCAAAAACTATTTGTTCTGTGTGGTTAAACGTTTTTTATTAAAAAAAAAACTAGTTTTTAAAGGTTGGCAATCGATAAAACTATTTTTAAAAGGTAAAAATCCTTTTTTATTGAAAAAAAAAGTTTTATGAGGTGGAAATATGTAAATATTTAATTTTAAGTGTAGGGCAGCGTCAAAAACTATTTGTAATGTTATAATGTTATAATGGTTAAACGTTATTTATTAAAAATAACTATTTTTTAGATGTTGGCAATCGATACAACTATTTTTAAAAGGTACAAAATCGTTTTTTATTGAAAAGAATAGTTTTATGAGGTGGAAAAATGAAAATATTTAACTTTAAGTGTAGGGAATCGTCAAAATCTATTTGTAAAGTATGGTTAAACGTTATTTATTAAAAATAACTAGTTTTTAGAGGTTGGCAATCGATAAAACTATTTTTAAAGGGTAAAATCCTTTTTTATTGAAAAAAAATAGATTTCTGAGGTGGAAAAATGAAAATATTTAATTCTAAGTGTTGGGAAACGTTAAAAACTATTTGTAGTGAATGGGTAAACGTTATTTATTAAAAATTACCAGTTTTTAGAGGTTGGCAATCGATAAAACTATTTTTAAAAGGTAAAAATCCTTTTTTATTACAAAAAATAGATTTCTGAGGAGGAAAAATGAAAATATTTAATTCTAAGTGTTGGGAAACGTCAAAAACTATTTTAAATATGTGGGTAAACGTTATTTATTAAAAATAACTATTTTTTAGAGGTTGGCAATCGATAAAACTATTTTTAAAAGGTACAAAATCGTTTTTTATTGAAAAAAAAAGTTTTATGATGTGGAAAAATGAAAATATTTAATTTTAAGTGTGGGGAAACGTCAAAAACTATTTGTTCTGTGTGGTTAGTTTTTAAAGGTTGGAAACCGATAAAACTATTTTTAAAAGGTAAAAATCTTTTTTTATTGAAAAAAAATAGACTTCTGAAGTGGAAAAATGAAATATTTAATTCTAAGTGTTAGGAAACGTCAAAAACGATTTGTAATGCGTGGGTAAACGTTATTTATTAAAAATAACTAGTTTTTAGAGGTTGGCAATCGATAAAGCTATTTTTAAAATCAACAAAATCGTTTTTATTGAAAAAAATAGTTTTATGAGGTGGAAATATGTAAATATTTAATTTTAAGTGTAGGGAAGCGTCAAAAACTATTTGTAATGTTATAATGTTATAATGGTTAAACGTTATTTATTAAAAATAACTATTTTTAAGAGGTTAGCAATCGATACAACTATTTTTAAAAGGTACAAAATCGTTTTTTATTGAAAAGAATAGTTTTATGAGGTGGAAAAATGAAAATATTTAATTTTAAGTGTAGGGAATCGTCAAAATCTATTTGTAAAGTGTGGTTTAACGTTATTTATTAAAAATAACTAGTTTTTAGAGGTTGGCAAACGGTAAAACTATTTTTAAAAGGTACAAAATCGTTTTTTATTGAAAAAAATAGTTTTATGAGGTGGAAAAATGAAACTATTTAATTTTAAGTATAGGCAAGCATCAAAAACTATTTGTAATGTGTGGTTAAACGTTATTTATTAAAAATAACTAGATTTTAGAGGTTGGCAATCCATAAACCTATTTTTAATAGGTACACAATCGTTTTTTATTGAAAAAAAAAGTTTTATGAGGTGGAAAAAAGAAAATATTTAATTTAAGTGTAGGGAAGCGTCAAAAACTATTTGTAATATGTGGGTAAACGTTGTTTATTAAAAATATCCAGTTTTAAGAGGTTGGCAATCGATAGACGTATTTTTAAAAGGTACAAAATCGTTTTTTATTGAAAAAAATAGTTTTATGAGGTGGAAAAATGAAAATATTTAATTTTAAGTGTAGGGAAGCGTCAAAAACTATTTGTAATGTGTGGGTAAACGTTATTTATTAAAAATAACTTGTTTTTAGAGGGAGGCAATCGATAAAACTATTTTTAAAAGGTAAAAATCCTTTTTATCGAAAAAAAATATATTTCTGAGGTGGAAAAATGAAAATATTTAATTCTAAGTGTTGGGAAACGTTAAAAACTTTTTGTAATGTGTGGGCTAACGTTATTTATTAAAACTAACTAGTTTTTAGAGGTTGGCAATCGATAAAACTATTTTTAAAAGGTACAAAATCGTTTTTTATTGAAAAAAATAGTTTTATGAGGTGGAAAAATGTAAATATTTAATTTTAGGTGTAGGGAAGCGTCAAAAACTATTTGTAATATTATAATGTTATAATGGTTAAACGTTATTTATTAAAAATAACTAGTTTTTAGAGGTTGGCAATCGATAAAACTATTTTTAAAAGGTACAAAATCGTTTTTTATTGAAAAAAATAGTTTTATTAGGTGGAAAAATGTAAATATTTAATTTTAAGTATAGGGAAGCGTCAAAAACTATTTGTAATGTGTGGTTAAACGTTTTTTATAAAAAAAACTAGTTTTGAGAGGTTGGCAATCGATAAAACTGTTTTTAAAAGGTAAAATCCTTTTTTATTGAAAAAAAATAGACTTCTGAGGTGGAAAAATGAAAATATTTAATTCTAAAAGTTGGGAAACGTCAAAACCTATTTGTTATGTGTGGGTAAACGTTATTTATTAAAAATAACTAGTTTTTAGAGGTTGGCCATCGATAAAACTATTTTTAAAAGGTACAAAATCGTTTTTATTGAAAAATTAGTTTTATGAGGTGGAAAAATAAAATATTTAATTTTAAGTGTAGGGAAACGTCAAAACCTATTTGTAATGTGTGGGTAAACGTTTTTTATTAAAAATAACTAGTTTTAAGAGGTTGGCAATCGATAAAACTATTTTTAAAAGGTACAAAATCGTCTTTTATTGAAAAAAATAGTTTTATGAAATGGAAAAATGAAAATATTTAATTTAAGTGTAGGGAAGCGTCAAAAACTATTTGTAATATGTGGGTTAACGTTATTTATTAAAAATATCCAGTTTTTAGAGGTTTGCAATCGATAAAACTATTTTTAAAAGGTAAAAATCCTTTTTTATTGAAAAAAAATAGTTTTATGAGGTGGAAAAATGAAAATATTTATTTCTAAGGGTTGGGAAACGTACAAAACTATTTGTAATGTGTGGGTAAACGGTTTTTATTAAAAATAACTAGTTTTTAGAGGTTGGCAATAGAAAAAACTATTTTTAAAAGGTAAAAAATCGTTTTTTATTGAAAAAAATAGTTTTATGAGGTGGAAAAATTAAAATATTTAATTTTAAGTGTAGGGAAGCGTCAAAAACTATTTGTAATGTGTGAGTAAGAGTTATTTATTAAAAATAACTTGTTTTTAGAGGGAGGCAATCAAAAAAACTATTTTTAAAAGGTAAAAATCCTTTTTATTGAAAAAAAATATATTTCTGAGCTGGAAAAATGAAAATATTTAATTCTAAGTGTTGGGAAACGTTAAATACTATTTGTAATGTGTGGGTTAACGTTATTTATTAAAACTAACTGGTTTTTAGAGGTTGGCCATCGATAAAACTATTTTTAAAAGGTGCAAAATCGTTTTTTTTTTGAAAAAAATAGTTTTATTAGGTGGAAAAATGTAAATATTTTATTTTAATAAGCTTATTAGGTGGAAAAATGTAAATAATTAATTTTAAGTATAGCGAAGCGTCAAAAACTATTTGTAATGTGTGGTTAAACGTTTTTTATTAAAAAAAACTAGTTTTGAGAGGTTGGCAATCGATAAAACTATTTTTAAAAGGTAAAATCCTTTTTTATTGAAAAACAAAAGACTTCAGAGGTGGAAAAATGAAAATATTTAATTCTAAATGTTGGGAAACGTCAAAACCTATTTGTAATGTGTGGGTAAACGTTATTTATTAAAAATAACTAGTTTTTAGAGGTTGGCAATCGATAAAACTATTTTTAAAAGGTACAAAATCGTTTTTTATTGAAAAAATAGTTTAATTAGGTGGAAAAATGAAATATTTATATTTAAGTGTAAGGAAACGTCAAAACCTATTTGTAATGTGTGGGTAAACGTTATTTATTAAAAATAACTAGTTTTTAGAGGTTGGCAATCGATAAAACTATTTTTAAAAGGTACAAAATCGTTATTTATTGAAAAAATAGTTTTATGAAATGGAAAAATGAAAATATTTAATTAAAGTGTAGGGAAGCGTTAAAAACATTTGTAATATGTGGGTTAACGGTATTTATTAAAAATATCCAGGTTTTAGAGGTTGGCAATCGATAAAACTATTTTTAAAAGGTACAAAATCGTCTTTTATTGAAAAAAATAGTTTTATGAAATGGAAAAATGAAAATATTTAATTTAAGTGTAGGGAAGCGTCAAAAACTATTTGTAATATGTGGGTTAACGTTATTTATTAAAAATATCCAGTTTTTAGAGGTTTGCAATCGATAAAACTATTTTTAAAAGGTAAAAATCCTTTTTTATTGAAAAAAAATAGTTTTATGAGGTGGAAAAATGAAAATATTTATTTCTAAGGGTTGGGAAACGTACAAAACTATTTGTAATGTGTGGGTAAACGGTTTTTATTAAAAATAACTAGTTTTTAGAGGTTGGCAATAGAAAAAACTATTTTTAAAAGGTAAAAAATCGTTTTTTATTGAAAAAAATAGTTTTATGAGGGGGAAAAATAAAAATATTTAATTTTAAGTCTGAGGAAGCGTCAAAAACTATTTGTAATGTGTGGGTAAACGTTATTTATTAAAAATAACTTGTTTTTAGAGGGTGGCAATCGATAAAACTATTTTTAAAAGGTAAAAATCCTTTTTTATTGAAAAAAAATAGATTTCTGAGGTGGAAAAATTAAAATATTTGATTCTATGTGTTGGGAAACGTCAAAAACTATTTGTAATGTGTGGGTCAGCGTTATTTATTAAAACTAACTAGTTTTTAGAGGTTGGCCAGCGATAAAACTATTTTTAAAAGGTGCAAAATCGTTTTTTTTTTTTAAAAAATAGTTTTATGAGGTGGAAAAATGTAAATATTTAATTTTAAGTGTAGGGAAGCGTCAAAAACTATTTGTAATGTGTGGCTTAGCATTTTTTATTAAAAATAACTAGTTTTTAGAGGTTGGCAATCGATAAAACTATTTTTAAAAGGTAAAATCCTTTTTTATTTTAAAAAATAGACTTCTGAGGTGGAAAAATGAACACTTAAAATTAAATATTTTCATTTTTCCACCTCATAAAACTATTTTTTTTCAATAAAAAACGATTTTGTACCTTTTAAAAATTGTTTTGTCGATTGCCAACCTCTAAAAACTAGTTATTTTTATAAAATAACGTTTACCTACACATTACAAATAGTTTTTGACGTTTCCCAACATTTAGAATTAATTATTTTCATTTTTTCACATCAGAAATCAATTTTTTTTTCAAATAAAAACGATTTTTACCTTTTAAAAAAAGTTTTATCGGTTGCCAACCTCTAAAAAGTAATTATTTTTAATAATCACACAATACAAATAGTTTTTGACGTTTCCCAACACTTAGAATTAAATATTTTCATTTTTCCACCTTAGAAATCTATATTGCCAACCTCTAAAAACTAGTTATTTTTAATAAATAACGTTTACCCACACATTACAAATAGTTTTTGACGTTTCCCAACACTTAAAATTAAATATTTTCATTTTTCCACCTCAGAAATCTATTTTTTTAAAATAAAAAAGAATTTTTACCTTTTAAAAATAGTTTTATCGATTGCCAACCTCTTAAAACTAGTTATTTTTAATAAATAACGTTAACCCACACATTACAAATAGTTTTTGATCCTTCCGTACACTTTAAATTAAATATTTTCATTTTTCCACCGCATAAAACTATTTTTTTTCAATAAAAAACGATTTTGTACCTTTTAAAAATAGTTTTATCGATTGCCAACCTCTAAAAACTAGTTATTTTTAATAAAAAACGTTTACCCACACATTACAAATAAATTTTGACGCTTCCCTACACTTAAAATTAAATAGTTTCATTTTTCCACCTCAGAAATCTATTTTTATAAATAAAAAAGAATTTTTACCTTTTAAAAATAGTTTTATTAATTACCAACCTCTAAAAACTAGTTATTTTTAATAAATAACGTTTACCCACACATTACAAATAGTTTTTGACGCTTCCCTACACTTAAAATTAAGTATTTTCATTTTTCCACCTCATAAAACTATTTTTTTCATAAAAAACGATTTTGTACCTTTTAAAAATAGTTTTATCGATTGCCGCCCTCTAAAAACAAGTTATTTTTAAAAAATAACGTTTACCTACACATTACAAATAGTTTTTGACGTTTCCCAACATTTAGAATTAATTATTTTCATTTTTTCACATCAGAAATCTATTTTTCTTTCAAATAAAAACGATTTTTACCTTTTAAAAATAGTTTTATCGGTTGTCAACCTCTAAAAACTAGTTATTTTTAATAAATAACGTTTACCCACACAATACAAATAGTTTTTGACGTTTCCTAACACTTAGAATTAAATATTTTCATTTTTCCACCTCAGAAATCTATATTGCCAACCTCTAAAAACTAGGTATTTTTAATAAATAACGTTTACCCACACATTACAAATAGTTTTTGACGTTTCCCAACACTTAAAATTAAATATTTTCATTTTTCCACCTCAGAAATCTATTTTTTTCAAATAAAAAAGAATTTTTACCTTTTAAAAATAGTTTTATCGATTGCCAACCTCTTAAAACTAGTTATTTGTAATAAATAACGTTTACCCACACATTACAAATAGTTTTTGATCCTTCCACCGCATAAAACTATTTTTTTTTCAATAAAAAACGATTTTGTACCTTTTAAAAATAGTTTTATCGATTGCCAACCTCTACAAACTAGTTATTTTTAATAAATAACGTTTACCCACACATTACAAATAGTTTTTCACGTTTCCCAACACTTAGAATTAATTATTTTCATTTTTTCACCTCAGAAATCTATTTTTTTCAATAAAAAAGGATTTTTATCTTTTAAAAATAGTTTTATCGGTTGCCAACCTTTAAAAACTAGTTATTTTTAATAAATAACGTTTACCCACACATAACAAATAGTTTTTGACGCTTCCCTACACTTAAAATTATATATTTTCATTTTTCCACCTTAGAAATCTATTTTTATCAATAAAAAAGGATTTTTACATTTTAAAAATAGTTTTATTGATTGCCAACCTCTAAAAACTAGTTCTTTTTAATAAATAACGTTTAACCACACATTGCAAAGAGTTTTTGACGCTTCCCTACACTTAAAATTAAATGTTTTCATTTTTCCACCTCAGAAATATTTTTTTTCCAATAAAAAAGAATTTTTACCTTTTAAAAATAGTTTTATCGATTGCCAACCTCTAAAAACTTGTTATTTTTAATAAATAACGTTTACCCACACATTAGAAATAGTTTTTGACGCTTCCCTAAACTAAAAATTAATTATTTTCATTTTTCCACCTCAGAAATCTATTTTTATCAATAAAAAAGAATTTTTACCTTTTAAAAATAGTTTTATCGATTACCAACCTCAAAAAACTAGTTATTTTTCATAAATAACGTTTACCCGCACAATACAAAAAGTTTTTGACGTTTCCCAACACTTAGAATTAAATATTTTCATTTTTTCACCTCAGAAATCTATATTGCCAACCTCTAAAAACTAGTTATTTTTAATATATAACGTTTACCCACACATTACAAATAGTTTTTCAATTTCCCAACACTTAAAATTATACATTTTCATTTTTCCACCTCAGAAATCTATTTTTATCAATAAAAAAGGATTTTTACCTTTTAAAAATAGTTTTATTGATTGCCATCCTCTAAAAACTAGTTCTTTTTAATAAATAACGTTTAACCACACATTACAAATAGTTTTTGACGCTTCCCTACACTTAAAATTAAATATTTTCATTTTTCCACCGCATAAAACTATTTTTTTTTCAATAAAAAACGATTTTGTACCTTTTAAAAATAGTTTTGTTGGGAAACGTGAAAAACTATTTGTAATGTGTGGGTAAACGTTATTTATTAAAAATAACTAGTTTTTAGAGGTTGGCAATCGATAAAACTATTTTTAAAAGGTACAAAATCGTTTTTTATTGAAAAAAAATAGTTTTATGCGGTGGAAAAATGAAAATATTTAATTTAAAGTGTACGGAAGGATCAAAAACTATTTGTAATGTGTGGGTAAACGTTATTTATTAAAAATAACTAGTTTTAAGGGGTTGGCAATTAATAAAACTATTTTTAAAAGGTTCAAAATCATTTTTTATTGAAAAAAAATAGTTTTATGCGGTGGAAAAATTAAATATTTTCATTTTTCCACCTCATAAAACTATTTTTTTCAATAAAAAACGATTTTGTACATTTTAAAAATAGTTTTATCGATTGCCAACCTCTAAAAACTAGTTATTTTTAAAAAATAACGTTTACCTACACATTACAAATAGTTTTTGACGTTTCCCAACATTTAGAATTAATTATTTTCATTTTTTCACATCAGAAATCTATTTTTTTTTCAAATAAAAACGATTTTTACCTTTTAAAAATAGTTTTAGCGGTTGTCAACCTCTAAAAACTAGTTATTTTTAATAAATAACGTTTACCCACACAATACAAATAGTTTTTGACGTTTCCCAACACTTAGAATTCAATATTTTCATTTTTCCACCTCAGAAATCTATATTGCCAACCTCTAAAAACTAGGTATTTTTAATAAATAACGTTTACCCACTTATTACAAATAGTTTTTACCGTTTCCCAACACTTAGAATTAAATATTTGCATTTTTCCACCTCAGAAATCTATTTTTTTCAAATAAAAAAGATTTTTTACCTTTTAAAAATAGTTTTATCAATTGCCAACCTCTTAAAACTAGTTATTTTTAATAAATAACGTTTACCCACACATTACAAATAGTTTTTGATCCTTCCGTACACTTTAAATTAAATATTTTCATTTTTCCACCGCATAAAACTATTTTTTTTCAATAAAAAATGATTTTGAACCTTTTAAAAATAGTTTTATTAATTGCCAACCCCTTAAAACTAGTTATTTTTAATAAATAACGTTTACCCACACATTACAAATAGTTTTTGATCCTTCCGTACACTTTAAATTAAATATTTTCATTTTTCCACCGCATAAAACTATTTTTTTTCAATAAAAAACGATTTTGTACCTTTTAAAAATAGTTTTATCGATTGCCAACCTCTAAAAACTAGTTATTTTTAATAAATAACGTTTACCCACACATTACAAATAGTTTTTCACGTTTCCCAACACTTAGAATTAATTATTTTCATTTTTTCACCTCAGAAATCTATTTTTTTCAATAAAAAAGGATTTTTATCTTTTAAAAATAGTTTTATCGGTTGCCAACCTTTAAAAACTAGTTATTTTTAATAAATAACGTTTACCCACACATAACAAATAGTTTTTGACGCTTCCCTACACTTAAAATTATATATTTTCATTTTTCCACCTTAGAAATCTATTTTTATCAATAAAAAAGGATTTTTACATTTTAAAAATATTTTTATTGATTGCCAACCTCTAAAAACTAGTTCTTTTTAATAAATAACGTTTAACCACACATTGCAAAGAGTTTTTGACGCTTCCCTACACTTAAAATTAAATGTTTTCATTTTTCCACCTCAGAAATATTTTTTTTTCCAATAAAAAAGAATTTTTACCTTTTAAAAATAGTTTTATCGATTGCCAACCTCTAAAAACTTGTTATTTTTAATAAATAACGTTTACCCACACATTAGAAATAGTTTTTGACGCTTCCCTAAACTAAAAATTAATTATTTTCATTTTTCCACCTCAGAAATCTATTTTTATCAATAAAAAAGAATTTTTACCTTTTAAAAATAGTTTTATCGATTACCAACCTCAAAAAACTAGTTATTTTTCATAAATAACGTTTACCCGCACAATACAAATAGTTTTTGACGTTTCCCAACACTTAGAATTAAATATTTTCATTTTTTCACCTCAGAAATCTATATTGCCAACCTCTAAAAACTAGTTATTTTTAATATATAACGTTTACCCACACATTACAAATAGTTTTTCAATTTCCCAACACTTAAAATTATACATTTTCATTTTTCCACCTCAGAAATCTATTTTTATCAATAAAAAAGGATTTTTACCTTTTAAAAATAGTTTTATTGATTGCCAACCTCTAAAAACTAGTTCTTTTTAATAAATAACGTTTAACCACACATTACAAATAGTTTTTGACGCTTCCCTACACTTAAAATTAAATATTTTCATTTTTCCACCTCATAAAACTATTTTTTTCAATAAAAAACGATTTTGTACCTTTTAAAAATAGTTTTATCGATTGCCAACCTCTAAAAACTAGTTATTTTTAATAAATAACGTTTACCCACACATTACAAATAGTTTTTGACGTTTCCCAACACTTAGAATTAAATATTTTCATTTTACTACCTCAGAAATCAATTTTTTCAATAAAAAAGGATTTTTACCTTTTAAAAATAGTTTTATCGATTGCCAACCTCTAAAAACTAGTTATTTTTAATAAAAAACGTTTACTCACACATTACAAATAAATTTTGACGTTTCCCAACTCTTTGAATTATATATTTTCATTTTACTACCTCAGAAATTTATTTTTTTCAATAAAAAAGGATTTTTACCTTTTAAAAATAGTTTTATCGATTGCCAACCTCTAAAAACTAGTTATTTTTAATAAATAACGTTTACCCACACAATACAAATAGTTTTTGACGTTTCCCAACACTGAAAATTAAATATTTTCATTTTTCCACCTCAGAAATCTATTTTTTTTTCCAATAAAAAAGAATTCTTACCTTTTAAAAATAGTTTTATCGATGGCCAACCTCTTAAATCTAGTTATTTTTAATAAATAACGTTTACCCACACATTACAAATAGTTTTTGACGCTTCCCTACACATAAAATTAAATATTTTCATTTTTCCACCTCATATAACTATATTTTTCAATAAAAAGCGATTTTGTACCTTATAAAAATAGTTTTATCGATTGCCAACCTCTTAAAACTAGTTATTTTTAATAAATAACGTTTACCCACCATTACAAATAGTTTTTGACGCTTCCCTACACTTTAAATTAAATATTTTCATTTTTCCTCCTCATAAAACTATATTTTTCAATAAAAAGCGATTTTGTACCTTATAAAAATAGTTTTATCGCTTGCCAACCTCTAAAAACTAGTTATTTTTTACAAATAACGTTTACCCACAGATTAAATATAGTTTTTGACGCTTCCCTACACTTAAAATTAAATATTTTCATTTTTGCACCTCAGAAATCTATTTTTTTTTTATAAAAAAGAAAAAAAAACTAGTTATTTTTAATAAATAACGTTTACCCAAACATTACAAATAGTTTGTGACGCTTCCCTACACTTAAAATTAAATATTTTCATTTTTCCACCTCATAAAACTAATTTTTCCAATATAAAACGATTTTGTACCTTTTAAAAACAGTTTTATCGATTGCCAACCTCTAAAAACAAGTTATTTTTAAAAAATAACGTTTACCCACACATTACAAATAGTTTTTGACGTTTCCCAACATTTAGAATTAATTATTTTCATTTTTTCACCTCAGAAATCTATTTTTTTTTCAATAAAAAAGGTTTTTACCTTTTAAAAATAGTTTTATCGGTTGCCAACCTCTAAAAACTAGTTATTTTTAATAAATAACGTTTACTCACACATAACAAATAGTTTTTGTCGCTTCCCTATACTTAAAATTATATATTTTCATTTTTCCACCTCAGAAATCTATTTTTATCAATAAAAAACGATTTTGTACCTTTTAAAAATAGTTTTTCGATTGCCAACCTCTAAAAACAAGTTATTTTTAAAAAATAACGTTTACCCACACATTACAAATAGTTTTTGACGTTTCCCAACATTTAGAATTAGTTATTTTCATTTTTTCACCTCAGAAATCTATTTTTTTCAATAAAAAAGGTTTTTTACCTTTTAAAAATAGTTTTATCGGTTGCCAACCTCTAAAAACTAGTTATTTTTAATAAATAACGTTTACCCACACATAGCAAATAGTTTTTGACGCTTCCCTATACTTAAAATTATATATTTTCATTTTTCCACCTCAGAAATCTATTTTTTCAATAAAAAAGGATTGTTACCTTTTAAAAATAGTTTTATTGATTGCCAACCTCTAAAAACTAGATCTTTTTAATAAATAACGTTAAACCACGCATTGCAAATAGTTTTTGACGCTTCCCTACACTTAAAATTAAATATTTTCATTTTTCCACCTCATAAAACTATATTTTTCAATTAAAAGCGATTTTGTACCTTATAAAAATAGTTTTATCGATTGCCAACCTCTAAAAACTAGTTTTTTTTAATAAATAACGTTTACCCACAGATTACAAATAGTTTTTGACGCTTCTCTACACTTAAAATTAAATATTTTCATTCTTGCACCTCAGAAATCTATTTTTTTCAATAAAAAAGAATTTTTACCTTTTAAAAATAGTTTTATCGGTTGCCAATCTCTAAAAACTAGTTATTTTTAATAAATAACGTTTACCCAAACATTACAAATAGTTTGTGACGCTTCCCTACACTTAAAATTAAATATTTTCATTTTTCCACCTCATAAAACTAATTTTTTCAATAAAAAACGATTTTGTGCCTTTTAAAAATAGTTTTATCGATTGCCAACCTCTAAAAACAAGTTATTTTTAAAAAATAACGTTTACCCGCACATTAAAAATAGTTTTTGACGTTTCCCAACATTTAGAATTAATTATTTTCATTTTTTCACCTCAGAAATCTATTTTTTTTCAATAAAAAAGGTTTTTTACCTTTTAAAAATAGTTTTATCGGTTGCCAACCTCTAAAAACTAGTTATTTTTAATAAATAACGGTTACCGACACATAACAAATATTTTTTGACGCTTCCCTATATTTAAAATTATATATTTTCATTTTCAAAAATTAGTTTTATGAGGTGGAAAAATGAAAATATTTAATTTTAAGTGTAGGGAAGCGTCACAAACTATTTGTAATGTTTGGGTAAACGTTATTTAATAAAAATAACTAGTTTTTAGAGATTGGCAACCGATAAAACTATTTTTAAAAGGTACAAAATCGCTTTTTTTTAAAAGAAACTAGTTTTGCGAGGTGGAAAAATGAAAATAATTAATTTTTAGTTTAGGGAAGCGTCAAAAACTATTTGTAATGTGTGGGTAAACGTTATTTATTAAAAATAACAAGTTTTTAGAGGTTGGCAATCGATAAAACTATTTTTAAAAGGTAAAAATTCTTTTTTATTGGAAAAAAAAAAGATTTCTGAGGTGGAAAAATGAAAATATTTAATTTTAAGTGTAGGGAAGCGTCAAAAACTATTTGCAATGCGTGGTTAAACGTTATTTATTAAAAAGAACTAGTTTTTAGAGGTTGGCAATTAATATAACTATTTTTAAAAGGTAACAATCCTTTTTTATTGATAAAAATAGATTTCTGACGATTTTGTACCTTTTAAAAATAGTTTTATCGATTGCCAACCTCTAAAAACAAGTTATTTTTAAAAAATAACGTTCACCCACACATTAAAAATAGTTTTTGACGTTTCCCAACATTTAGAATTAATTATTTTCATTTTTTCACCTCAGAAATCTATTTTTTTTCAATAAAAAAGGTTTTTTACCTTTTAAAAATAGTTTTATCGGTTGCCAACCTCTAAAAACTAGTTATTTTTTATAAATAACGTTTACCCACAGATTACATATAGTTTTTGACGCTTCCTTACACTTAAAATTAAATATTTTCATTTTTGCACCTCAGAAATCTATTTTTTTTTTATAAAAAAGAAAAAAAAACTAGTTATTTTTAATAAATAACGTTTACCCAAACATTACAAATAGTTTGTGACGCTTCCCTACACTTAAAATTAAATATTTTCATTTTTCCACCTCATAAAACTAATTTTTCCAATATAAAACGATTTTGTACCTTTTAAAAACAGTTTTATCGATTGCCAACCTCTAAAAACAAGTTATTTTTAAAAAATAACGTTTACCCACACATTACAAATAGTTTTTGACGTTTCCCAACATTTAGAATTAATTATTTTCATTTTTTCACCTCAGAAATCTATTTTTTTTTCAATAAAAAAGGTTTTTACCTTTTAAAAATAGTTTTATCGGTTGCCAACCTCTAAAAACTAGTTATTTTTAATAAATAACGTTTACTCACACATAACAAATAGTTTTTGTCGCTTCCCTATACTTAAAATTATATATTTTCATTTTTCCACCTCAGAAATCTATTTTTATCAATAAAAAACGATTTTGTACCTTTTAAAAATAGTTTTATCGATTGCCAACCTCTAAAAACAAGATATTTTAAAAAATAACGTTTACCCACACATTACAAATAGTTTTTGACGTTTCCCAACATTTAGAATTAGTTATTTTCATTTTTTCACCTCAGAAATCTATTTTTTTCAATAAAAAAGGTTTTTTACCTTTTAAAAATAGTTTTATCGGTTGCCAGCCTCTAAAAACTAGTTATTTTTAATAAATAACGTTTACCCACACATAGCAAATAGTTTTTGACGCTTCCCTATACTTAAAATTATATATTTTCATTTTTCCACCTCAGAAATCTATTTTTTCAATAAAAAAGGATTGTTACCTTTTAAAAATAGTTTTATTGATTGCCAACCTCTAAAAACTAGATCTTTTAATAAATAACGTTAAACCACGCATTGCAAATAGTTTTTGACGCTTCCCTACACTTAAAATTAAATATTTTCATTTTTCCACCTCATAAAACTATATTTTTCAATGAAAAGCGATTTTGTACCTTATAAAAATAGTTTTATCGATTGCCAACCTCTAAAAACTAGTTTTTTTTAATAAATAACGTTTACCCACAGATTAAAAATAGTTTTTGACGCTTCTCTACACTTAAAATTAAATATTTTCATTCTTGCACCTCAGAAATCTATTTTTTTTCAATAAAAAAGAATTTTTACCTTTTAAAAATAGTTTTATCGGTTGCCAATCTCTAAAAACTAGTTATTTTTAATAAATAACGTTTACCCAAACATTACAAATAGTTTGTGACGCTTCCCTACACTTAAAATTAAATATTTTCATTTTTCCACCTCATAAAACTAATTTTTTCAATAAAAAACGATTTTGTGCCTTTTAAAAATAGTTTTATCGATTGCCAACCTCTAAAAACAAGTTATTTTTAAAAAATAACGTTTACCCGCACATTAAAAATAGTTTTTGACGTTTCCCAACATTTAGAATTAATTATTTTCATTTTTTCACCTCAGAAATCTATTTTTTTTCAATAAAAAAGGTTTTTACCTTTTAAAAATAGTTTTATCGGTTGCCAACCTCTAAAAACTAGTTATTTTTAATAAATAACGGTTACCCACACATAACAAATAGTTTTTGACGCTTCCCTATACTTAAAATTATATATTTTCATTTTTCTACCTCAGAAATCTATTTTTATCAATAAAAAAAAATTGTTACCTTTTAAAAATAGTTTTATTGATTGCCAACCTCTAAAAACTAGTTCTTTTTAATAAATAACGTTTAACCACGCATTGCAAATAGTTTTTGACGCTTCCCTACACTTAAAATTAAATATTTTCATTTTTCCACCTCAGAAATCTTTTTTTTTCCAATAAAAAAGAATTTTTACCTTTTAAAAATAGTTTTATCGATTGCCAACCTCTAAAAACTTGTTATTTTTAATAAATAACGTTTACCCACACATTACAAATAGTTTTTGACGCTTCCCTAAACTAAAAATTAATTATTTTCATTTTTCCACCTCGCAAAACTAATTTCTTTTAATAAAAAGCGATGTTGTACTTTTAAAAATAGTTTTATCGGTTGCCAATCTCTAAAAACTAGTTATTTTTAAAAAATAACGTTTACCCAAACATTACAAATAGTTTGTGACGCTTCCCTACACTTAAAATTAATTATTTTCATTTTTCCACCTCATAAAACTAATTTTTTCAATAAAAAACGATTTTGTACCTTTTAAAAATAGTTTTATCGATTGCCAACCTCTAAAAACAAGTTATTTTTAAAAAATAACGTTTACCCACACATTACAAATAGTTTTTGACGTTTCCCAACATTTAGAATTAATTATTTTCATTTTTTCACCTCAGAAATCTAATTTTTTTCAATAAAAAAGGTTTTTTACCTTTTAAAAATAGTTTTATCGGTTGCCAACCTCTAAAAACTAGTTATTTTTAATAAATAACGGTTACCCACACATAACAAATAGTTTTTGACGCTTCCCTATACTTAAAATTATATATTTTCATTTTTCTACCTCAGAAATCTATTTTTATCAATAAAAAAGGATTGTTACCTTTTAAAAATAGTTTTATTGATTGCCAACCTGTAAAAACTAGTTCTTTTTAATTAATAACGTTTAACCACGCATTGCAAATAGTTTTTGACGCTTCCCTACACTTAAAATTAAATATTTTCATTTTTCCACCTCAGAAATCTTTTTTTTTCCAATAAAAAAGAATTTTTACCTTTTAAAAATAGTTTTATCGATTGCCAACCTCTAAAAACTTGTTATTTTTAATAAATAACGTTTACCCACACATTACAAATAGTTTTTGACGCTTCCCTAAACTAAAAATTAATTATTTTCATTTTTCCACCTCGCAAAACTAATTTCTTTTAATAAAAAGCGATTTTGTACCTTTTAAATATAGTTTTATCGGTTGCCAATCTCTAAAAACTAGTTATTTTTAAAAAATAACGTTTACCCAAACATTACAAATAGTTTGTGACGCTTCCCTACACTTAAAATTAAATATTTTCATTTTTCCACCTCATAAAACTAATTTTTTCAATAAAAAACGATTTTGTACCTTTTAAAAATAGTTTTATCGATTGCCAACCTCTAAAAACAAGTTATTTTTAAAAAATAACGTTTACCCACACATTACAAATAGTTTTTGACGTTTCCCAACATTTAGAATTAATTATTTTCATTTTTTCACCTCAGAAATCTATTTTTTTTTTCAATAAAAAAGGTTTTTTACCTTTTAAAAATAGTTTTATCGGTTGCCAACCTCTAAAAACTAGTTATTTTTAATAAATAACGGTTACCCACACATAACAAATAGTTTTTGACGCTTCCCTATACTTAAAATTATATATTTTCATTTTTCTACCTCAGAAATCTATTTTTATCAATAAAAAAGGATTGTTACCTTTTAAAAATAGTTTTATTGATTGCCAACCTCTAAAAACTAGTTCTTTTTAATTAATAACGTTTAACCACGCATTGCAAATAGTTTTTGACGCTTCCCTACACTTAAAATTAAATATTTTCATTTTTCCACCTCAGAAATCTTTTTTTTTTCCAATAAAAAAGAATTTTTACCTTTTAAAAATAGTTTTATCGATTGCCAACCTCTAAAAACTTGTTATTTTTAATAAATAACGTTTACCCACACATTACAAATAGTTTTTGACGCTTCCCTAAACTAAAAATTAATTATTTTCATTTTTCCACCTCGCAAAACTAGTTTCTTTTAAAAAAAAGCGATTTTGTACCTTTTAAAAATAGTTTTATCGGTTGCCAATCTCTAAAAACTAGTTATTTTTATTAAATAACGTTTACCCAAACATTACAATTAGTTTGTGACGCTTCCCTACACTTAAAATTAAATATTTTCATTTTTCCACCTCATAAAACTAATTTTTTCAATAAAAAACGATTTTGTACCTTTTAAAAATAGTTTTATCGATTGCCAACCTCTAAAAACAAGTTATTTTTAAAAAATAACGTTTACCCACACATTAAAAATAGTTTTTGACGTTTCCCAACATTAAGAATTAATTATTTTCATTTTTTCACCTCAGAAATCTATTTTTTTTCAATAAAAAAGGTTTTTTACCTTTTAAAAATAGTTTTATCGGTTGCCAACCTCTAAAAACTAGTTATTTTTAATAAATAACGGTAACCCTCACATAACAAATAGTTTTTGACGCTTCCCTATACTTAAAATTATATATTTTCATTTTTCTACCTCAGAAATCTATTTTTATCAATAAAAAAAATTGTTACCTTTTAAAAATAGT
This sequence comes from Drosophila orena, assembly GCA_005876975.1. Classification (NCBI taxonomy): domain Eukaryota; kingdom Metazoa; phylum Arthropoda; class Insecta; order Diptera; family Drosophilidae; genus Drosophila; species Drosophila orena. Next base: position 478,098 of record VCKV01000137.1, read on the forward strand.
TTTATTGATTGCCAACCTCTAAAAACTAGTTCTTTTTAATAAATAACGTTTAACCACGCATTGCAAATAGTTTTTGACGCTTCCCTACACTTAAAATTAAATATTTTCATTTTTCCACCTCAGAAATCTTTTTTTTTTCCAATAAAAAAGAATTTTTACCTTTTAAAAATAGTTTTATCGATTGCCAACCTCTAAAAACTTGTTATTTTTAATAAATAACGTTTACCCACACATTACAAATAGTTTTTGACGCTTCCCTAAACTAAAAAGTAATTATTTTTATTTTTCCACCTCGCAAAACTAATTTCTTTTAATAAAAAGCGATTTTGTACCTTTTAAAAATAGTTTTATCGGCTGCCAATCTCTAAAAACTAGTTATTTTTAAAAAATAACGTTTACCCAAACATTACAAATAGTTTGTGACGCTTCCCTACACTTAAAATTAAATATTTTCATTTTTCCACCTCATAAAACTAATTTTTTCAATAAAAAACGATTTTGTACCTTTTAAAAATAGTTTTATCGATTGCCAACCTCTAAAAACAAGTTATTTTTAAAAAATAACGTTTACCCACACATTACAAATAGTTTTTGACGTTTCCCAACATTTAGAATTAATTATTTTCATTTTTTCACCTCAGAAATCTATTTTTTTTTCAATAAAAAAGGTTTTTTACCTTTTAAAAATAGTTTTATCGGTTGCCAACCTCTAAAAACTAGTTATTTTTAATAAATAACGGTTACCCACACATAACAAATAGTTTTTGACGCTTCCCTATACTTAAAATTATATATTTTCATTTTTCTACCTCAGAAATCTATTTTTATCAATAAAAAAGGATTGTTACCTTTTAAAAATAGTTTTATTGATTGCCAACCTCTAAAAACTAGTTCTTTTTAATTAATAACGTTTAACCACGCATTGCAAATAGTTTTTGACGCTTCCCTACACTTAAAATTAAATATTTTCATTTTTCCACCTCAGAAATCTTTTTTTTTTTCCAATAAAAAAGAATTTTTACCTTTTAAAAATAGTTTTATCGATTGCCAACCTCTAAAAACTTGTTATTTTTAATAAATAACGTTTACCCACACATTACAAATAGTTTTTGACGCTTCCCTAAACTAAAAATTAATTATTTTCATTTTTCCACCTCGCAAAACTAGTTTCTTTTAAAAAAAAGCGATTTTGTACCTTTTAAAATAGTTTTATCGGTTGCCAATCTCTAAAAACTAGTTATTTTTATTAAATAACGTTTACCCAAACATTACAATTAGTTTGTGACGCTTCCCTACACTTAAAATTAAATATTTTCATTTTTCCACCTCATAAAACTAATTTTTTCAATAAAAAACGATTTTGTACCTTTTAAAAATAGTTTTATCGATTGCCAACCTCTAAAAACAAGTTATTTTTAAAAAATAACGTTTACCCACACATTAAAAATAGTTTTTGACGTTTCCCAACATTTAGAATTAATTATTTTCATTTTTTCACCTCAGAAATCTATTTTTTTTCAATAAAAAAGGTTTTTTACCTTTTAAAAATAGTTTTATCGGTTGCCAACCTCTAAAAACTAGTTATTTTTAATAAATAACGGTAACCCACACATAACAAATAGTTTTTGACGCTTCCCTATACTTAAAATTATATATTTTCATTTTTCTACCTCAGAAATCTATTTTTATCAATAAAAAAAATTGTTACCTTTTAAAAATAGTTTTATTGATTGCCAACCTCTAAAAACTAGTTCTTTTTAATAAATAACGTTTAACCACGCATTGCAAATAGTTTTTGACGCTTCCCTACACTTAAAATTAAATATTTTCATTTTTCCACCTCAGAAATCTTTTTTTTTCCCAATAAAAAAGAATTTTTACCTTTTAAAAATAGTTTTATCGATTGCCAACCTCTAAAAACTTGTTATTTTTAATAAATAACGTTTACCCACACATTACAAATAGTTTTTGACGCTTCCCTAAACTAAAAATTAATTATTTTCATTTTTCCACCTCGCAAAACTAATTTCTTTTAATAAAAAGCGATGTTGTACTTTTAAAAATAGTTTTATCGGTTGCCAATCTCTAAAAACTAGTTATTTTTAAAAAATAACGTTTACCCAAACATTACAAATAGTTTGTGACGTTTCCCAACATTTAGAATTAATTATTTTCATTTTTTCACCTCAGAAATCTTTTTTTTTTCAATAAAAAAGGATTGTTACCTTTTAAAAATAGTTTTATTGATTGCCAACCTCTAAAAACTAGTTCTTTTTAATAAATAACGTTTACCCACACATTACAAATAGTTTTTGACGCTTCCCTAAACTAAAAATTAATTATTTTCATTTTTCCACCTCGCAAAACTAATTTCTTTTAATAAAAAGCGATGTTGTATTTTTAAAAATAGTTTTATCGCTTGCCAACCTCTAAAAACTAGTTATTTTTAATAAATAACGGTTACCCACACATAACAAATAGTTTTTGACGCTTCCCTGTACTTAAAATTATATATTTTCATTTTTCTACCTCAGAAATCTATTTTTATCAATAAAAAAGGATTGTTACCTTTTAAAAATAGTTTTATTGATTGCCAACCTCTAAAAACTAGTTCTTTTTAATTAATAACGTTTAACCACGCATTGCAAATAGTTTTTGACGCTTCCCTACCATTAAAATTAAATATTTTCATTTCTCCACCTCAGAAATCTTTTTTTTTTTCCAATAAAAAAGAATTTTTACATTTTAAAAATAGTTTTATCGATTGCCAACCTCTAAAAACTTGTTATTTTTAATAAATAACGTTTACCCACACATTACAAATAGTTTTTGACGCTTCCCTAAACTAAAAATTAATTATTTTCATTTTTCCACCTCGCAAAACTAATTTCTTTTAATAAAAAGCGATTTTGTACCTTTTAAAAATAGTTTTATCGGTTGCCAATCTCTAAAAACTAGTTATTTTTAAAAAATAACGTTTACCCAAACATTACAAATAGTTTGTGACGCTTCCCTACACTTAAAATTAAATATTTTCATTTTTCCACCTCATAAAACTAATTTTTTCAATAAAAAACGATTTTGTACCTTTTAAAAATAGTTTTATCGATTGCCAACCTCTAAAAACAAGTTATTTTTAAAAAATAACGTTTACCCACACATTACAAATAGTTTTTGACGTTTCCCAACATTTAGAATTAATTATTTTCATTTTTTCACCTCAGAAATCTATTTTTTTTTCAATAAAAAAGGTTTTTTACCTTTTAAAAATAGTTTTATCGGTTGCCAACCTCTAAAAACTAGTTATTTTTAATAAATAACGTTTACCCACACATAGCAAATAGTTTTTGACGCTTCCCTATACTTAAAATTATATATTTTCATTTTTCTACCTCAGAAATCTATTTTTATCAATAAAAAAGGATTGTTACCTTTTAAAAATAGTTTTATTGATTGCCAACCTCTAAAAACTAGTTCTTTTTAATTAATAACGTTTAACCACGCATTGCAAATAGTTTTTGACGCTTCCCTACACTTAAAATTAAATATTTTCATTTTTCCACCTCAGAAATCTTTTTTTTTTTTCAATAAAAAAGAACTTTTACCTTTTAAAAATAGTTTTATCGATTGCCAACCTCTAAAAACTTGTTATTTTTAATAAATAACGTTTACCCACACATTACAAATAGTTTTTGACGCTTCCCTAAACTAAAAATTAATTATTTTCATTTTTCCACCTCGCAAAACTAATTTCTTTTAATAAAAAGCGATTTTCTACCTTTTAAAAAAAGTTTTTTCGATTGCCAACCTCTAAAAACTAGTTATATTTAATAAATAACGTTTAACCACACATTACAAATATTTTTTGACGCTTCCCTACACCTAAAATTAAATATTTCCATTTTTCCACCTCATAAAACTAATTTTTTCAATAAAAAACGATTTTGTACCTTTTAAAAATAGTTTTATCGATTGCCAACCTCTAAAAACAAGTTATTTTTAAAAAATAACGTTTACCCACACATTAAAAATAGTTTTTGACGTTTCCCAACATTTAGAATTAATTATTTTCATTTTTTCACCTCAGAAATCTATTTTTTTTCAATAAAAAAGGTTTTTTACCTTTTAAAAATAGTTTTATCGGTTGCCAACCTCTAAAAACTAGTTATTTTTAATAAATAACGGTAACCCACACATAACAAATAGTTTTTGACGCTTCCCTATACTTAAAATTATATATTTTCATTTTTCTACCTCAGAAATCTATTTTTATCAATAAAAAAAATTGTTACCTTTTAAAAATAGTTTTATTGATTGCCAACCTCTAAAAACTAGTTCTTTTTAATAAATAACGTTTAACCACGCATTGCAAATAGTTTTTGACGCTTCCCTACACTTAAAATTAAATATTTTCATTTTTCCACCTCAGAAATCTTTTTTTTTCCAATAAAAAAGAATTTTTACCTTTTAAAAATAGTTTTATCGATTGCCAACCTCTAAAAACTTGTTATTTTTAATAAATAACGTTTACCCACACATTACAAATAGTTTTTGACGCTTCCCTAAACTAAAAATTAATTATTTTCATTTTTCCACCTCGCAAAACTAATTTCTTTTAATAAAAAGCGATTTTGTACCTTTTAAAAATAGTTTTATCGGTTGCCAATCTCTAAAAACTAGTTATTTTTAAAAAATAACGTTTACCCAAACATTACAAATAGTTTTTGACGCTTCCCTACACTTAAAATTAAATATTTTCATTTTTCCACCTCAGAAATCTTTTTTTTTTCCAATAAAAAAGAATTTTTACCTTTTAAAAATAGTTTTATCGATTGCCAACCTCTAAAAACTTGTTATTTTTAATAAATAACGTTTACCCACACATTACAAATAGTTTTTGACGCTTCCCTACACTTAAAATTAAATATTTTCATTTTTCCACCTCATAAAACTAATTTTTTCAATAAAAAACGATTTTGTACCTTTTAAAAATAGTTTTATCGATTGCCAACCTCTAAAAACAAGTTATTTTTAAAAAATAACGTTTACCCACACATTACAAATAGTTTTTGACGTTTCCCAACATTTAGAATTAATTATTTTCATTTTTTCACCTCAGAAATCTATTTTTTTTTCAATAAAAAAGGTTTTTTACCTTTTAAAAATAGTTTTATCGGTTGCCAACCTCTAAAAACTAGTTATTTTTAATAAATAACGGTTTACCCACACATAACAAATAGTTTTTGACGCTTCCCTATACTTAAAATTATATATTTTCATTTTTCTACCTCAGAAATCTATTTTATCAATAAAAAAGGATTGTTACCTTTTAAAAATAGTTTTATTGATTGCCAACCTCTAAAAACTAGTTCTTTTTAATTAATAACGTTTAACCACGCATTGCAAATAGTTTTTGACGCTTCCCTACACTTAAAATTAAATATTTTCATTTTTCCTCCTCAGAAATCTTTTTTTTTTCCAATAAAAAAGAATTTTTACCTTTTAAAAATAGTTTTATCGATTGCCAACCTCTAAAAACTTGTTATTTTTAATAAATAACGTTTACCCACACATTACAAATAGTTTTTGACGCTTCCCTAAACTAAAAATTAATTATTTTCATTTTTCCACCTCGCAAAACTAGTTTCTTTTAAAAAAAAGCGATTTTGTACCTTTTAAAATAGTTTTATCGGTTGCCAATCTCTAAAAACTAGTTATTTTTATTAAATAACGTTTACCCAAACATTACAATAGTTTGTGACGCTTCCCTACACTTAAAATTAAATATTTTCATTTTTCCACCTCATAAAACTAATTTTTTCAATAAAAAACGATTTTGTACCTTTTAAAAATAGTTTTATCGATTGCCAACCTCTAAAAACAAGTTATTTTTAAAAAATAACGTTTACCCACACATTAAAAATAGTTTTTGACGTTTCCCAACATTTAGAATTAATTATTTTCATTTTTTCACCTCAGAAATCTATTTTTTTTCAATAAAAAAGGTTTTTTACCTTTTAAAAATAGTTTTATCGGTTGCCAACCTCTAAAAACTAGTTATTTTTAATAAATAACGGTAACCCACACATAACAAATAGTTTTTGACGCTTCCCTATACTTAAAATTATATATTTTCATTTTTCTACCTCAGAAATCTATTTTTATCAATAAAAAAATTGTTACCTTTTAAAAATAGTTTTATTGATTGCCAACCTCTAAAAACTAGTTCTTTTTAATAAATAACGTTTAACCACGCATTGCAAATAGTTTTTGACGCTTCCCTACACTTAAAATTAAATATTTTCATTTTTCCACCTCAGAAATCTTTTTTTTTTCCAATAAAAAAGAATTTTTACCTTTTAAAAATAGTTTTATCGATTGCCAACCTCTAAAAACTTGTTATTTTTAATAAATAACGTTTACCCACACATTACAAATAGTTTTTGACGCTTCCCTAAACTAAAAATTAATTATTTTCATTTTTCCACCTCGCAAAACTAATTTCTTTTAATAAAAAGCGATGTTGTACTTTTAAAAATAGTTTTATCGGTTGCCAATCTCTAAAAACTAGTTATTTTTAAAAAATAACGTTTACCCAAACATTACAAATAGTTTTGACGTTTCCCAACATTTAGAATTAATTATTTTCATTTTTTCACCTCAGAAATCTTTTTTTTTCAATAAAAAAGGTTTTTTACCTTTTAAAAATAGTTTTATCGCTTGCCAACCTCTAAAAACTAGTTATTTTTAATAAATAACGGTTACCCACACATAACAAATAGTTTTTGACGCTTCCCTGTACTTAAAATTATATATTTTCATTTTTCTACCTCAGAAATCTATTTTTATCAATAAAAAAGGATTGTTACCTTTTAAAAATAGTTTTATTGATTGCCAACCTCTAAAAACTAGTTCTTTTTAATTAATAACGTTTAACCACGCATTGCAAATAGTTTTTGACGCTTCCCTACCATTAAAATTAAATATTTTCATTTCTCCACCTCAGAAATCTTTTTTTTTTCCAATAAAAAAGAATTTTTACATTTTAAAAATAGTTTTATCGATTGCCAACCTCTAAAAACTTGTTATTTTTAATAAATAACGTTTACCCACACATTACAAATAGTTTTTGACGCTTCCCTAAACTAAAAATTAATTATTTTCATTTTTCCACCTCGCAAAACTAATTTCTTTTAATAAAAAGCGATTTTGTACCTTTTAAAAATAGTTTTATCGGTTGCCAATCTCTAAAAACTAGTTATTTTTAAAAAATAACGTTTACCCAAACATTACAAATAGTTTGTGACGCTTCCCTACACTTAAAATTAAATATTTTCATTTTTCCACCTCATAAAACTAATTTTTTCAATAAAAAACGATTTTGTACCTTTTAAAAATAGTTTTATCGATTGCCAACCTCTAAAAACAAGTTATTTTTAAAAAATAACGTTTACCCACACATTACAAATAGTTTTTGACGTTTCCCAACATTTAGAATTAATTATTTTCATTTTTTCACCTCAGAAATCTATTTTTTTTTCAATAAAAAAGGTTTTTTACCTTTTAAAAATAGTTTTATCGGTTGCCAACCTCTAAAAACTAGTTATTTTTAATAAATAACGTTTACCCACACATAGCAAATAGTTTTTGACGCTTCCCTATACTTAAAATTATATATTTTCATTTTTCTACCTCAGAAATCTATTTTTATCAATAAAAAAGGATTGTTACCTTTTAAAAATAGTTTTATTGATTGCCAACCTCTAAAAACTAGTTCTTTTTAATTAATAACGTTTAACCACGCATTGCAAATAGTTTTTGACGCTTCCCTACACTTAAAATTAAATATTTTCATTTTTCCACCTCAGAAATCTTTTTTTTTTTCAATAAAAAAGAACTTTTACCTTTTAAAAATAGTTTTATCGATTGCCAACCTCTAAAAACTTGTTATTTTTAATAAATAACGTTTACCCACACATTACAAATAGTTTTTGACGCTTCCCTAAACTAAAAATTAATTATTTTCATTTTTCCACCTCGCAAAACTAATTTCTTTTAATAAAAAGCGATTTTCTACCTTTTAAAAAAAGTTTTTTCGATTGCCAACCTCTAAAAACTAGTTATATTTAATAAATAACGTTTAACCACACATTACAAATATTTTTTGACGCTTCCCTACACCTAAAATTAAATATTTCCATTTTTCCACCTCATAAAACTAATTTTTTCAATAAAAAACGATTTTGTACCTTTTAAAAATAGTTTTATCGATTGCCAACCTCTAAAAACAAGTTATTTTTAAAAAATAACGTTTACCCACACATTAAAAATAGTTTTTGACGTTTCCCAACATTTAGAATTAATTATTTTCATTTTTTCACCTCAGAAATCTATTTTTTTTCAATAAAAAAGGTTTTTTACCTTTTAAAAATAGTTTTATCGGTTGCCAACCTCTAAAAACTAGTTATTTTTAATAAATAACGGTAACCCACACATAACAAATAGTTTTTGACGCTTCCCTATACTTAAAATTATATATTTTCATTTTTCTACCTCAGAAATCTATTTTTATCAATAAAAAAAATTGTTACCTTTTAAAAATAGTTTTATTGATTGCCAACCTCTAAAAACTAGTTCTTTTTAATAAATAACGTTTAACCACGCATTGCAAATAGTTTTTGACGCTTCCCTACACTTAAAATTAAATATTTTCATTTTTCCACCTCAGAAATCTTTTTTTTTTCCAATAAAAAAGAATTTTTACCTTTTAAAAATAGTTTTATCGATTGCCAACCTCTAAAAACTTGTTATTTTTAATAAATAACGTTTACCCACACATTACAAATAGTTTTTGACGCTTCCCTAAACTAAAAATTAATTATTTTCATTTTTCCACCTCGCAAAACTAATTTCTTTTAATAAAAAGCGATTTTGTACCTTTTAAAAATAGTTTTATCGGTTGCCAATCTCTAAAAACTAGTTATTTTTAAAAATAACGTTTACCCAAACATTACAAATAGTTTTTGACGCTTCCCTACACTTAAAATTAAATATTTTCATTTTTCCACCTCAGAAATCTTTTTTTTTTCCAATAAAAAAGAATTTTTACCTTTTAAAAATAGTTTTATCGATTGCCAACCTCTAAAAACTTGTTATTTTTAATAAATAACGTTTACCCACACATTACAAATAGTTTTTGACGCTTCCCTAAACTAAAAATTAATTATTTTCATTTTTCCACCTCGCAAAACTAATTTCTTTTAATAAAAAGCGATTTTGTACCTTTTAAAAATAGTTTTATCGGTTGCCAATCTCTAAAAACTAGTTATTTTTAAAAAATAACGTTTACCCAAACATTACAAATAGTTTGTGACGCTTCCCTACACTTAAAATTAAATATTTTCATTTTTCCACCTCATAAAACTAATTTTTTCAATAAAAAACGATTTTGTACCTTTTAAAAATAGTTTTATCGATTGCCAACCTCTAAAAACAAGTTATTTTTAAAAATAACGTTTACCCACACATTACAAATAGTTTTTGACGCTTCCCTAAACTAAAAATTAATTATTTTCATTTTTCCACCTCGCAAAACTAATTTCTTTTAATAAAAAGCGATGTTGTACTTTTAAAAATAGTTTTATCGGTTGCCAATCTCTAAAAACTAGTTATTTTTAAAAAATAACGTTTACCCAAACATTACAAATAGTTTGTGACGCTTCCCTACACTTAAAATTAATTATTTTCATTTTTCCACCTCATAAAACTAATTTTTTCAATAAAAAACGATTTTGTACCTTTTAAAAATAGTTTTATCGATTGCCAACCTCTAAAAACAAGTTATTTTTAAAAAATAACGTTTACCCACACATTACAAATAGTTTTTGACGTTTCCCAACATTTAGAATTAATTATTTTCATTTTTTCACCTCAGAAATCTATTTTTTTTCAATAAAAAAGGTTTTTTACCTTTTAAAAAAAGTTTTATCGCTTGCCAACCTCTAAAAACTAGTTATTTTTAATAAATAACGGTTACCCACACATAACAAATAGTTTTTGACGCTTCCCTGTACTTAAAATTATATATTTTCATTTTTCTACCTCAGAAATCTATTTTTATCAATAAAAAAGGATTGTTACCTTTTAAAAATAGTTTTATTGATTGCCAACCTCTAAAAACTAGTTCTTTTTAATTAATAACGTTTAACCACGCATTGCAAATAGTTTTTGACGCTTCCCTACACTTAAAATTAAATATTTTCATTTTTCCACCTCAGAAATCTTTTTTTTTTTCCAATAAAAAAGAATTTTTACATTTTAAAAATAGTTTTATCGATTGCCAACCTCTAAAAACTTGTTATTTTTAATAAATAACGTTTACCCACACATTACAAATAGTTTTTGACGCTTCCCTAAACTAAAAATTAATTATTTTCATTTTTCCACCTCGCAAAACTAATTTCTTTTAATAAAAAGCGATTTTGTACCTTTTAAAAATAGTTTTATCGGTTGCCAATCTTAAAAACTAGTTATTTTTAAAAAATAACGTTTACCCAAACATTACAAATAGTTTGTGACGCTTCCCTACACTTAAAATTAAATATTTTCATTTTTCCACCTCATAAAACTAATTTTTTCAATAAAAAACGATTTTGTACCTTTTAAAAATAGTTTTATCGATTGCCTACCTCTAAAAACTAGTTATTTTTAAAAATAACGTTTACCCACACATTACAAATAGTTTTTGACGTTTCCAAACATTTAGAATTAATTATTTTCATTTTTTCACCTCAGAAATATATTTTTTTTTTCAATAAAAAAGGATTTTTACCTTTAAAAAATAGTTTTATCGGTTGAAAACCTCTAAAAACTAGTTATTTTTAATAAATAACGTTTACCCACACATTACAAATAGTTTTTGACGCTTCCCTATACTTAAAATTAAATATTTTCATTTTTCCACCTAAGAAATCTTTTTTTTTCCAATAAAAGAGAATTTTTACCTTTTAAAAATAGTTTTATCGATTGCCAACCTCTAAAAACTAGTTATTTTTAATAAATAACGTTTACCCACACATAACAAATAGTTTTTGACGCTTCCCTACACTAAAATTAATTATTTTCATTTTTCCACCTCAGAAATCTATTTTTATCAATAAAAAAGGATTGTTACCTTTTAAAAATAGTTTTATTGATTGCCAACCTCTAAAAACTAGTTCTTTTTAATAAATAACGTTTAACCACACATTGCAAATAGTTTTTGACGCTTCCCTACACTTAAAATTAAATATTTTCATTTTTCCACTTTAGAAATCTTTTTTTTTCCAATAAAAAAGAATTTTTACCTTTTAAAAATAGTTTTATCGATTGCCAACCTCAAAAAACTAGTTATTTTTAATAAATAACGTTTACCCACACATTACAAATAGTTTTTGACGCTTCCCTACACTTAAAATTAAATATTTTCATTTTTCCACCTCATAAAACTATTTTTTTCAATAAAAAACGATTTTGTACCTTTTTAAAATATTTTTATCGATTGCCAACCTCTAAAAACTAGTTATTTTTAAAAAATAAAGTTTACCTACACATTACAAATAGTTTTTGACGTTTCCCAACATTTAGAATTAATTATTTTCATTTTTTCACCTCAGAAATCTATTTTTTTTCAATAAAAAAGAATTTTTACCTTTTAAAAATAGTTTTATCGATTGCCACCTCTAAAAACTAGTTATTTTTAATAAATAACGTTTACCCACACATAACAAATGTTTTTGACGCTTCCCTATACTTAAAATTATATATTTTCATTTTTCCACCTCAGAAATCTATTTTTATCAATAAAAAAGGATTGTTACCTTTTAAAAATAGTTTTATTGATTGCCAACCTCTAAAAACTAGTTCTTTTTAATAAATAACGTTTAACCACACATTGCAAATAGTTTTTGACGCTTTCCTACACTTAAAATTAAATATTTTCATTTTTCCACTTTAGAAATCTTTTTTTCCATTAAAAAAGAATTTTAACCTTTTAAAAATAGTTTTATCGATTGCCAACCTCTAAAAACTTGTTATTTTTAATAAATAACGTTTACCCACACATTACAAATAGTTTTTGACGCTTCCCAACATTTAAAATTAATTATTTTCATTTTTTCACCTCAGTAAATTTCTTTTTTTTTCAATAAAAAAGGTTTTTACCTTTTAAAAATAGTTTTATCGGTTGCCAACCTCTAAAAACTAGTTATTTTTAATAAATAACGTTTACCCACACATAACAAATAGTTTTTGACGCTTCCCTATACTTAAAATTATATATTTTCATTTTTCTACCTCAGAAATCTATTTTTATCAATAAAAAAGGATTGTTACCTTTTAAAAATAGTTTTATTGATTGCCAACCTCTAAAAACTAGTTATTTTTAATTAATAACGTTTAACCACGCATTGCAAATAGTTTTTGACGCTTCCCTACACTTAAAATTAAATATTTTCATTTTTCCACCTCAGAAATCTTTTTTTTTTTCAATAAAAAAGAATTTTTACCTTTTAAAAATAGTTTTATCGATTGCCAACCTCTAAAAACTTGTTATTTTTAATAAATAACGTTTACCCACACATTACAAATAGTTTTTGACGCTTCCCTAAACTAAAAATTAATTATTTTCATTTTTCCACCTCAGAAATCTATTTTTTTTTAATAAAAAAGGATTGTTACCTTTTAAAAATAGTTTTATTGATTGTCAACCTCTAAAAACTAGTTCTTTTTAATAAATAACGTTTAACCACACATTACAAATAGTTTTTGACGCTTTCCTACACTTAAAATTAAATATTTTCATTTTTCCACCTCAGAAATTTTTTTTTTTCCAATAAAAAAGAATTTTAACCTTTTAAAAATAGTTTTATCGATTGCCAACCTCTAAAAACTTGTTATTTTTAATAAATAACGTTTACCCACACATTACAAATAGTTTTTGACGCTTCCCAACATTTAGAATTAATTATTTTCATTTTTTCACCTCAGAAATCTATTTTTTTTCAATAAAAAAGGTTTTTTACCTTTTAAAAATAGTTTTATCGGTTGCCAACCTCTAAAAACTAGTTATTTTTAATAAATAACGTTTACCCACACATAACAAATAGTTTTTGACGCTTCCCTATACTTAAAATTATATATTTTCATTTTTCTACCTCAGAAATCTATTTTTATCAATAAAAAAGGATTGTTACCTTTTAAAAATAGTTTTATTGATTGCCAACCTCTAAAAACTAGTTCTTTTTAATTAATAACGTTTACCACACATTGCAAATAGTTTTTGACGCTTCCCTACACTTAAAATTAAATATTTTCATTTTTCCACCTCAGAAATCTTTTTTTTTTTCAATAAAAAAGAATTTTTACCTTTTAAAAATAGTTTTATCGATTGCCAACCTCTAAAAACTTGTTATTTTTAATAAATAACGTTTACCCACACATTACAAATAGTTTTTGACGCTTCCCTAAACTAAAAATTAATTATTTTCATTTTTCCACCTCAGAAATCTATTTTTTTTTAATAAAAAAGGATTGTTACCTTTTAAAAATAGTTTTATTGATTGCCAACCTCTAAAAACTAGTTCTTTTTAATAAATAACGTTTAACCACGCATTGCAAATAGTTTTTGACGCTTCCCTACACCTAAAATTAAATATATTCATTTTTCCACCTCAGAAATCTTTTTTTTTCCAATAAAAAAGAATTTTTACCTTTTAAAAATAGTTTTATCGATTGCCAACCTCTAAAAACTTGTTATTTTTAATAAATAACGTTTACCCACACATTACAAATAGTTTTTGACGCTTCCCTAAACTAAAAATTAATTATTTTCATTTTTTCACCTCGGAAAACTAATTTCTTTTAATAAAAAGCGATTTTCTACCTTTTAAAAAAAGTTTTTTCGATTGCCAACCTCTAAAAACTAGTTATATTTAATAAATAACGTTTAACCACACATTACAAATATTTTTTGACGCTTCCCTACACCTAAAATTAAATATTTTCATTTTTCCACATCAAATCTATTTTTTTCAATAAAAAACGATTTCGTACCTTTTAAAAATAGTTTTATCGATTGCCAACCTCTAAAAACTAGTTATTTTTAAAAATAACGTTTACCCACACATTACAAATAGTTTTTGACGTTTCCCAACACTTAGAATTAAATATTTTCATTTTTTCACCTCAGAAATCTATTTTTTTTTCAATAAAAAAGGATTTTTACCTTTTAAAAATAGTTTTATCGGTTGCCAACCTCTAAAAACTAGTTATTTTTAATAAATAACGTTTACCCACACATTACAAATAGTTTTTGACGCTTCCCTATACTTAAAATTATATATTTTCATTTTTCCACCTAAGAAATCTTTTTTTTCCAATAAAAGAGAACTTTTACCTTTAAAAAATAGTTTTATCGATTGCCAACCTCTAAAAACTAGTTATTTTTAAAAAATAACGTTTACCCACACATTACAAATAGTTTTTGACGTTTCCAAACATTTAGAATTAATTATTTTCATTTTTTCACCTCAGAAATCTATTTTTTTTTTCAATAAAAAAGGATTTTTACCTTTAAAAAATAGTTTTATCGGTTGAAACCTCTAAAAACTAGTTATTTTTAATAAATAACGTTTACCCACACATTACAAATAGTTTTTGACGCTTCCCTATACTTAAAATTAAATATTTTCATTTTTCCACCTAAGAAATTTTTTTTTTTCCAATAAAAGAGAATTTTTACCTTTAAAAAATAGTTTTATCGATTGCCTACCTCTAAAAACTAGTTATTTTTAATAAATAACGTTTACCCACACATAACAAATAGTTTTTGACGCTTCCCTACACTAAAAATTAATTATTTTCATTTTTCCACCTCAGAAATCTATTTTTATCAATAAAAAAGGATTGTTACTTTTTAAAAATAGTTTTATTGATTGCCAACCTCTAAAAACTAGTTCTTTTTAATAAATAACGTTTAACCACACATTGCAAATAGTTTTTGACGCTTCCCTACACTTAAAATTAAATATTTTCATTTTTCCACACTTTAGAAATCTTTTTTTTTCCAATAAAAAAGAATTTTTACCTTTTAAAAATAGTTTTATGATTGCCAACCTCAAAAACTTGTTATTTTTAATAAATAACGTTTACCCACACATTACAAATAGGTTTTGACGCTTCCCTACACTTAAAATTAAATATTTTCATTTTTCCACCTCATAAAACTATTTTTTTCAATAAAAAACGATTTTGTACCTTTTTAAAATATTTTTATCGATTGCCAACCTCTAAAAACTAGTTATTTTTAAAAATAACGTTAACCTACACATTACAAATAGTTTTTGACGTTTCCCAACATTTAGAATTAATTATTTTCATTTTTTCACCTCAGAAATCTATTTTTTTTCAATAAAAAAGAATTTTTACCTTTTAAAAATAGTTTTATCGATTGCCAACCTCAAAAAACTAGTTATTTTTAATAAATAACGTTTACCCACACATAACAAATAGTTTTTGACGCTTCCCTATACTTAAAATTATATATTTTCATTTTTCCACCTCAGAAATCTATTTTTATCAATAAAAAAGGATTGTTACCTTTTAAAAATAGTTTTATTGATTGCCAACCTCTAAAAACTAGTTCTTTTTAATAAATAACGTTTAACCACACATTGCAAATAGTTTTTGACGCTTTCCTACACTTAAAATTAAATATTTTCATTTTTCACTTTAGAAATCTTTTTTTTTTCCATTAAAAAAGAATTTTAACCTTTTAAAAATAGTTTTATCGATTGCCAACCTCTAAAAACTTGTTATTTTTAATAAATAACGTTTACCCACACATTACAAAAAGTTTTAGACGCTTCCCTACACTAAAAATTATGTATTTTCATTTTTCCACCTCGCAAAACTAATTTCTTTCAATAAAAAGCGATTTTGTACCTTTTAAAAATAGTTTTTTCGATTGCCAACCTCTAAAAACTAGTTATATTTTAATAAATAACGTTTACCACACATTACAAATAGTTTTTGACGCTTCCCTACACCTAAAATTAAATATTTTCATTTTTCCACATCATTTTTTTCAATAAAAAACGATTTTGTACCTTTTAAAAATAGTTTTATCAATTGCCAACCTCTAAAAACTAGTTATTTTTAATAAATAACGTTTAACCACACATTACAAATAGTTTTTGACGCTTCCCTACACTTAAAATTAAATATTTTTATTTTTCCACCTCATAAACTATTTTTTTCAATAAAAAGCGATTTTTTACCTTTTAAAAATAGTTTTATCGGGTGCCAACCTCTAAAAACTAGTTATTTTTAATAAATAACGTTTACCCACACATTACAAATAGTTTTTGACGTTTCCCAACTCTTAGAATTAAATATTTTCATTTTTCCACCTCAGAAATCTATTTTTTTTCAATAAAAAATAATTTTTACCTTTTAAAAATAGTTTTATCGATTGCCAACCTCTAAAAACTAGTTATTTTTAATAAATAACGTTAACCCACACATTACAAATAGTTTTTGACGCTTCCCTACACTTAAATTAAATATTTTCATTTTTCCACCTCATAAAACTATTTTTTTCAATAAAAAACGATTTTGTACCTTTTAAAAATAGTTTTATCGATTGCCAACCTCTAAAAACTAGTTATTTTTAAAAAATAACGTTTACCCACACATTACAAATAGTTTTTGACGTTTCCCAACATTTAGAATTAATTATTTTCATTTTTTCACCTCAGAAATCTATTTTTTTTTCAATAAAAAAGGATTTTTACCTTTTAAAAATAGTTTTATCGGTTGCCAACCTCTTAAAACTATTTTTTTTTAATAAATAACGTTTACCCATACATAACAAATATTTTTTGACGCTTCCCTACACTTAAAATTAAATATTTTCATTTTTCCACCTCAGAAATCTATTTTTTCAATAAAAAAGAATTTGTACCTTTTAAAAATAGTTTTATCGATTGCCAACCTCTAAAAACTAGTTATTTTTAATAAATAACGTTTACCCACACATTACAAATAGTTTTTGACGCTTCCCTACACTTAAAATTAAATATTTTTATTTTTCCACCTCAGAAATCTATTTTTTTCAATAAAAAAGGATTTTTACCTTTTAAAAATAGTTTTATCGATTGCCAACCTCTAAAAACTTGTTATTTTTAATAAATAACGTTTACCCACACATTACAAATAGTTTTTGACGCTTCCCTACACTAAAAATTAATTATTTTCATTTTTCCACCTCGCAAAACTAATTTCTTTCAATAAAAAGCGATTTTGTACCTTTTAAAAATAGTTTTTTCGATTGCCAACCTCTAAAAACTAGTTATATTTAATAAATAACGTTTAACCACACATTACAAATAGTTTTTGACGCTTCCCTACACTAAAAATTAATTATTTTCATTTTTCCACCTCGCAAAACTAATTTCTTTCAATTAAAAGGTATTTTGTACCTTTTAAAATAAGTTTTTTCGATTGCCAACCTCTAAAATCTAGTTATTTTTAATAAATAACGTTTACCCACACATTACAAATAGTTTTTGACGCTTCCCTACACTAAAAATTAATTATTTTCATTTTTCCACCTCGCAAAACTAATTTCTTTCAATAAAAAGCGATTTTGTACCTTTTAAAATAGTTTTTTCGATTGCCAACCTCTAAAAACTAGTTATATTTAATAAATAACGTTTAGCCACACATTACAAATAGTTTTTGACGCTTCCCTACACCTAAAATTAAATATTTTCATTTTTCCACATCACAAAACAATTTTTATCAATAAAAAACGATTTTGTACCTTTTAAAAATAGTTTTATCGATTGCCAACCTCTAAAAACTTGTTATTTTTAATAAATAACGTTAACCCACACATTACAAATAGTTTTTGACGCTTCCCTACACTAAAAATTAATTATTTTCATTTTTCCACCTCGCAAAACTAATTTCTTTCAATAAAAAGCGATTTTGTACCTTTTAAAAATAGTTTTATCGATTGCCAACTTCTAAAAACTTGTTATTTTTAATAAATAACGTTTACCCACACATTACAAATAGTTTTTGACGCTTCCCTACACTAAAAATTAATTATTTTCATTTGTCCACCTCGCAAAACTAATTTCTTTCAATAAAAAGCGATTTTGTATCTTTTAAAAATAGTTTTTTCGATTGCCAACCTCTAAAAACTAGTTATATTTAATAAATAACGTTTAACCACACATTACAAATAGTTTTTGACGCTTCCCTACACTTAAAATTAAATATTTTCATTTTTCCACCTCATAAAACTATTTTTTTTCAATAAAAAGCGATTTTTTACCTTTTAAAAATAGTTTTATCGGGTGCCAACCTCTTAAAACTAGTTATTTTTAATAAATAACGTTTACCCACACGTTACAAATAGTTTTTGGCGTTTCCCAACTCTTAGAATTAAATATTTTCATTTGTCCACCTCAGAAATCTATTTTTTTTCCAATAAAAGATAATTTTTACCTTTTAAAAATAGTTTTATCGATTGCCAAGCTCTAAAAACTAGTTATTTTTAATAAATAACGTTAACCCACACATTACAAATAGTTTTTGACGTTTCCCAACATTTAGAATTAATTATTTTCATTTTTTCACCTCAGATATCTATTTTTTTTCAATAAAAAAAACCTCTAAAATCTAGTTATTTTTAATAAATAACGTTTACCCACACATAACAAATAGTTTTTGACGCTTCCCTATACTTAAAATTATATATTTTCATTTTTCCACCTCAGAAATCTATTTTTATCAATAAAAAAGGATTGTTACCTTTTAAAAATAGTTTTATTGATTGCCAACCTCTAAAAACTAGTTCTTTTTAATAAATAACGTTTAACCACGCATTGCAAATAGTTGTTGACGCTTCCCTACACTTAAAATTAAATATTTTCATTTTTCCACCTCAGAAATCTTTTTTTTTTCCAATAAAAAAGAATTTTTACATTTTAAAAATAGTTTTATCGATTGCCAACCTCTAAAAACTTGTTATTTTTAGTAAATAACGTTTACCCACACATTACAAATAGTTTTTGACGCTTCCCTACACTAAAAACTAATTATTTTCATTTTTCCACCTCGCAAAACTAATTTCTTTTAATAAAAAGCGATTTTGTACCGTTTAAAAATAGTTTTTTCGATTGCCAACCTCTAAAAACTAGTTATATTTAATAAATATCGTTTAACCAGACATTACAAATAGTTTTTGACGCTTCCCTACACTTAAAATTAAATATTTTCATTTTTCCACCTCATAAAACTATTTTTTTCAATAAAAAGCGATTTTGTACCTTTTAAAAATAGTTTTATCGGGTGCCAACCTCTAAAAACTAGTTATTTTTAATAAATAACGTTTACCCACACATTACAAATAGTTTTTGGCGTTTCCCAACTCTTAGAATTAAATATTTTCATTTGTCCACCTCAGAAATCTATTTTCTTTCCAATAAAAAATAATTTTTAACTTTTAAAAATAGTTTTATCGATTGCCAACCTCTAAAAACTAGTTATTTTTAATAAATAACGTTTACCTACACATTACAAATAGTTTTTGACGTTTCCCAACATTAAGAATTAATTATTTTCATTTTTTCACCTCAGAAATCTATTTTTTTCAATAAAATAGGATTTTTACCTTTTAAAAATAGTTTTATCGGTTGCCAACCTCTTAAAACTATTTATTTTTAATAAATAACGTTTACCCACACATAACAAAAAGTTTTTGACACTTCCCTACGCTTAAAATTAAATATTTTCATTTTTGCACCTCAGAAATCTATTTTTATCAATAAAAAAGAATTTGTACCTTTTAAAAATAGTTTTATCGATTGCCAACCTCTAAAAACTAGTTATTTTTAATAAATAACGTTTACCCACACATTAAAAATAGTTTTTGACGCTTCCCTACCCTTAAAATTAAATATTTTCATTTTTCCACCTCAGAAATCTTTTTTTTTTCCAATAAAAAAGAATTTTTACCTTTTAAAAATAGTTTTATCGATTGCCAACCTCTAAAAACTTGTTATTTTTATTAAATAACGTTTACCCACACATTACAAATAGTTTTTGACGCTTCCCTATACTTAAAATTATATATTTTCATTTTTCCACCTCAGAAATCTATTTTTATCAATAAAAAAGGATTGTTACCTTTTAAAAATAGTTTTATTGATTGCCAACCTCTAAAAACTAGTTCTTTTTAATAAATAACGTTTAACCACACATTGCAAATAGTTTTTGACGCTTCCCTACACTAAAAATTAATTATTTTTATTTTTCCACCTCGCAAAACTAATTTCTTTCAATAAAAAGCGATTTTGTACCTTTTAAAAATAGTTTTTTCGATTGCACACCTCTAAAAACTAGTTATTTTTAATAAATAACGTTTGCCCACACATAACAAATAGTTTTTGACGCTTCCCTATACTTAAAATTATATACTTTCATTTTTCCACCTCAGAAATCTATTTTTATCAATAAAAAAGGATTGTTACCTTTTAAAAATAGTTTTATTGATTGCCAACCTCTAAAAACTAGTTCTTTTTAATAAATAACGTTTAACCACGCATTGCAAATAGTTGTTGACGCTTCCCTACACTTAAAATTAAATATTTTCATTTTTCCACCTCAGAAATCTTTTTTTTTTCCAATAAAAAAGAATTTTTACATTTTAAAAATAGTTTTATCGATTGCCAACCTCTAAAAACTTGTTATTTTTAGTAAATAACGTTTACCCACACATTACAAATAGTTTTTGACGCTTCCCTACACTAAAAATTAATTATTTTCATTTTTCCACCTCGCAAAACTAATTTCTTTCAATAAAAAGCGATTTTGTACCGTTTAAAAATAGTTTTTTCGATTGCCAACCTTTAAAAACTAGTTATATTTAATAAATATCGTTTAACCAGACATTACAAATAGTTTTTGACGCTTCCCTACACTTAAAATTAATTATTTTTATTTTTCCACCTCGCAAAACTAATTTCTTTCAATAAAAAGCGATTTTGTACCTTTTAAAAATAGTTTTATCGGGTGCCAACCTCTAAAAACTAGTTATTTTTAATAAATAACGTTTACCCACACATTACAAATAGTTTTTGGCGTTTCCCAACTCTTAGAATTAAATATTTTCATTTGTCCACCTCAGAAATCTATTTTCTTTCCAATAAAAAATAATTTTTAACTTTTAAAAATAGTTTTATCGATTGCCAACCTCTAAAAACTAGTTATTTTTAATAAATAACGTTTACCTACACATTACAAATAGTTTTTGACGTTTCCCAACATTAAGAATTAATTATTTTCATTTTTTCACCTCAGAAATCTATTTTTTTTCAATAAAATAGGATTTTTACCTTTTAAAAATAGTTTTATCGGTTGCCAACCTCTTAAAACTATTTATTTTTAATAAATAACGTTTACCCACACATAACAAAAAGTTTTTGACACTTCCCTACGCTTAAAATTAAATATTTTCATTTTTGCACCTCAGAAATCTATTTTTATCAATAAAAAAGAATTTGTACCTTTTAAAAATAGTTTTATCGATTGCCAACCTCTAAAAACTAGTTATTTTTAATAAATAACGTTAACCCACACATTACAAATAGTTTTTGACGCTTCCCTACCCTTAAAATTAAATATTTTCATTTTTCCACCTCAGAAATCTTTTTTTTTTCCAATAAAAAAGAATTTTTACCTTTTAAAAATAGTTTTATCGATTGCCAACCTCTAAAAACTTGTTATTTTTATTAAATAACGTTTACCCACACATTACAAATAGTTTTTGACGCTTCCCTATACTTAAAATTATATATTTTCATTTTTCCACCTCAGAAATCTATTTTTATCAATAAAAAAGGATTGTTACCTTTTAAAAATAGTTTTATTGATTGCCAACCTCTAAAAACTAGTTCTTTTTAATAAATAACGTTTACCCACACATAACAAAAAGTTTTTGACACTTCCCTACGCTTAAAATTAAATATTTTCATTTTTGCACCTCAGAAATCTATTTTTATCAATAAAAAAGAATTTGTACCTTTTAAAAATAGTTTTATCGATTGCCAACCTCTTAAAACTAGTTATTTTTAATAAATAACGTTTACCCACACGTTACAAATAGTTTTTGGCGTTTCCCAACTCTTAGAATTAAATATTTTCATTTGTCCACCTCAGAAATCTATTTTTTTTCCAATAAAAGATAATTTTTACCTTTTAAAAATAGTTTTATCGATTGCCAACCTCTAAAAACTAGTTATTTTTAATAAATAACGTTAACCCACACATTACAAATAGTTTTTGACGTTTCCCAACATTTAGAATTAATTATTTTCATTTTTTCACCTCAGATATCTATTTTTTTTCAATAAAAAAAACCTCTAAAATCTAGTTATTTTTAATAAATAACGTTTACCCACACATAACAAATAGTTTTTGACGCTTCCCTATACTTAAAATTATATATTTTCATTTTTCCACCTCAGAAATCTATTTTTATCAATAAAAAAGGATTGTTACCTTTTAAAAATAGTTTTATTGATTGCCAACCTCTAAAAACTAGTTCTTTTTAATAAATAACGTTTAACCACGCATTGCAAATAGTTGTTGACGCTTCCCTACACTTAAAATTAAATATTTTCATTTTTCCACCTCAGAAATCTTTTTTTTTTCCAATAAAAAAGAATTTTTACATTTTAAAAATAGTTTTATCGATTGCCAACCTCTAAAAACTTGTTATTTTTAGTAAATAACGTTTACCCACACATTACAAATAGTTTTTGACGCTTCCCTACACTAAAAATTAATTATTTTCATTTTTCCACCTCGCAAAACTAATTTCTTTCAATAAAAAGCGATTTTGTACCGTTTAAAAATAGTTTTTTCGATTGCCAACCTCTAAAAACTAGTTATATTTAATAAATATCGTTTAACCAGACATTACAAATAGTTTTTGACGCTTCCCTACACTTAAAATTAAATATTTTAATTTTTCCACCTCATAAAACTATTTTTTTCAATAAAAAGCGATTTTTTACCTTTTAAAAATAGTTTTATCGGGTGCCAACCTCTAAAAACTAGTTATTTTTAATAAATAACGTTTACCCACACATTACAAATAGTTTTTGGCGTTTCCCAACTCTTAGAATTAAATATTTTCATTTGTCCACCTCAGAAATCTATTTTCTTTCCAATAAAAAATAATTTTTAACTTTTTAAAATAGTTTTATCGATTGCCAACCTCTAAAAACTAGTTATTTTTAATAAATAACGTTTACCTACACATTACAAATAGTTTTTGACGTTTCCCAACATTAAGAATTAATTATTTTCATTTTTTCACCTCAGAAATCTATTTTTTTTCAATAAAATAGGATTTTTACCTTTTAAAAATAGTTTTATCGGTTGCCAACCTCTTAAAACTATTTATTTTTAATAAATAACGTTTACCCACACATAACAAAAAGTTTTTGACACTTCCCTACGCTTAAAATTAAATATTTTCATTTTTGCACCTCAGAAATCTATTTTTATCAATAAAAAAGAATTTGTACCTTTTAAAAATAGTTTTATCGATTGCCAACCTCTAAAAACTAGTTATTTTTAATAAATAACGTTTACCCACACATTACAAATAGTTTTTGACGCTTCCCTACCCTTAAAATTAAATATTTTCATTTTTCCACCTCAGAAATCTTTTTTTTTTCCAATAAAAAAGAATTTTTACCTTTTAAAAATAGTTTTATCGATTGCCAACCTCTAAAAACTTGTTATTTTTATTAAATAACGTTTACCCACACATTACAAATAGTTTTTGACGCTTCCCTATACTTAAAATTATATATTTTCATTTTTCCACCTCAGAAATCTATTTTTATCAATAAAAAAGGATTGTTTTTTATTGATTGCCAACCTCTAAAAACTAGTTCTTTTTAATAAATAACGTTTAACCACACATTGCAAATAGTTTTTGACGCTTCCCTACACTAAAAATTAATTATTTTTATTTTTCCACCTCGCAAAACTAATTTCCTTCAATAAAAAGCGATTTTGTACCTTTTAAAAATAGTTTTTTCGATTGCACACCTCTAAAAACTAGTTATTTTTAATAAATAACGTTTGCCCACACATAACAAATAGTTTTTGACGCTTCCCTATACTTAAAATTATATACTTTCATTTTTCCACCTCAGAAATCTATTTTTATCAATAAAAAAGGATTGTTACCTTTTAAAAATAGTTTTATTGATTGCCAACCTCTAAAAACTAGTTCTTTTTAATAAATAACGTTTAACCACGCATTGCAAATAGTTGTTGACGCTTCCCTACACTTAAAATTAAATATTTTCATTTTTCCACCTCAGAAATCTTTTTTTTTTCCAATAAAAAAGAATTTTTACATTTTAAAAATAGTTTTATCGATTGCCAACCTCTAAAAACTTGTTATTTTTAGTAAATAACGTTTACCCACACATTACAAATAGTTTTTGAGGCTTCCCTACACTAAAAATTAATTATTTTCATTTTTCCACCTCGCAAAACTAATTTCTTTCAATAAAAAGCGATTTTGTACCGTTTAAAAATAGTTTTTTCGATTGCCAACCTCTAAAAACTAGTTATATTTAATAAATATCGTTTAACCAGACATTACAAATAGTTTTTGACGCTTCCCTACACTTAAAATTAATTATTTTCATTTTTCCACCTCGCAAAACTAATTTCTTTCAATAAAAAGCGATTTTGTACCTTTTAAAAATAGTTTTATCGGGTGCCAACCTCTAAAAACTAGTTATTTTTAATAAATAACGTTTACCCACACATTACAAATAGTTTTTGGCGTTTCCCAACTCTTAGAATTAAATATTTTCATTTGTCCACCTCAGAAATCTATTTTCTTTCCAATAAAAAATAATTTTTAACTTTTAAAAATAGTTTTATCGATTGCCAACCTCTAAAAACTAGTAATTTTTAATAAATAACGTTTACCTACACATTACAAATAGTTTTTGACGTTTCCCAACATTAAGAATTAATTATTTTCATTTTTTCACCTCAGAAATCTATTTTTTTTCAATAAAATAGGATTTTTACCTTTTAAAAATAGTTTTATCGGTTGCCAACCTCTTAAAACTATTTATTTTTAATAAATAACGTTTACCCACACATAACAAAAAGTTTTTGACACTTCCCTACGCTTAAAATTAAATATTTTCATTTTTGCACCTCAGAAATCTATTTTTATCAATAAAAAAGAATTTGTACCTTTTAAAAATAGTTTTATCGATTGCCAACCTCTAAAAACTAGTTATTTTTAATAAATAACGTTAACCCACACATTACAAATAGTTTTTGACGCTTCCCTACCCTTAAAATTAAATATTTTCATTTTTCCACCTCAGAAATCTTTTTTTTTTCCAATAAAAAAGAATTTTTACCTTTTAAAAATAGTTTTATCGATTGCCAACCTCTAAAAACTTGTTATTTTTATTAAATAACGTTTACCCACACATTACAAATAGTTTTTGACGCTTCCCTATACTTAAAATTATATATTTTCATTTTTCCACCTCAGAAATCTATTTTTATCAATAAAAAAGGATTGTTACCTTTTAAAAATAGTTTTATTGATTGCCAACCTCTAAAAACTAGTTCTTTTTAATAAATAACGTTTAACCACACATTGCAAATAGTTTTTGACGCTTCCCTACACTAAAAATTAATTATTTTTATTTTTCCACCTCGCAAAACTAATTTCTTTCAATAAAAAGCGATTTTGTACCTTTTAAAAATAGTTTTATTGATTGCCAACCTCTAAAAACTAGTTCTTTTTAATAAATAACGTTTAACCACACATTGCAAATAGTTTTTGACGCTTCCCTACATTTAAAATTAAATATTTTCATTTTTCCACCTCAGAAATCTTTTTTTTTTCCAATAAAAAAGAATTTTTACCTTTAAAAACAGTTTTCTCGTTTGCCAACCTCTAAAAACTTGTTATTTTTAATAAATAACGTTTACCCACACATTACAAATAGTTTTTGACGCTTCCCTACACTAAAAATTAATTATTTTCATTTTTCCACCTCGCAAATTAATTTCTTTCAATAAAAAGCGATTTTGTACCTTTTAAAAATAGTTTTTTCGATTGTCAACCTCTAAAAACTAGTTATATTTAATAAATAACGTTTAACCACACATTACAAATAGTTTTTGACGCTTCCCTACACCTAAAATTAAATATTTGCATTTTTCCACATCACAAAACTATTTTTTTTCAATAAAAAACGATTTTGTACCTTTTAAAAATAGTTTTATCAATTGCCAACCTCTAAAAACTAGTTATTTTTAATAAATATGGTTTACCCACACATTACAAATAGTTTTTGACGTTTCCCTACACTTAAAATTAAATATTTTCATTTTTCCACCTCATAAAACTATTTTTTTCAATAAAAAGCGATTTTTTACCTTTTAAAAATAGTTTTATCGGGTGCCAACCTCTAAAAACTAGTTATTTTTAATAAATAACGTTTACCCACACATTACAAATAGTTTTTGGCGTTTCCCAACTCTTAGAATTAAATATTATCATTTGTCCACCTCAGAAATCTATTTTTTTTCCAATAAAAAATAATTTTTACCTTTTAAAAATAGTTTTATCGGTTGCCAACCTCTAAAAACTATTTATTTTTAATAAATAACGTTTACCCACACATAACAAATAGTTTAAGACGCTTTTAGTTTAGACGCTTCCCTACACTTAAAACTAATATTTTCATTTTTCCACCTCAGAAATCTATTTTTATCAATAAAAAAGGATTTTTACCTTTTAAAAATAGTTTTATTGATTGCCAACCTCTAAAAACTAGTTATTTTTAATAAATAACGTTTAACCACACATTGCAAATAGTTTTTGACGCTTCCCTACACTTAAAATTAAATATTTTCATTTTTCCGCTTCAGAAATCTTTTTTTTTTCCAATAAAAAAGAATTTTTACCTTTTAAAAATAGTTTTATCGATTGCCAACCTCTAAAAACTTGTTATTTTTAATAAATAACGTTTACCCACACATTACAAATAGTTTTTGACGCTTCTCTACACTTAAATTAAATATTTTCATCTTTCCACCTCATGAAACAATTTTTTTCAATAAAAAACGATTTTGTACCTTTTAAAAATAGTTTTATCGATTGCCCAACCTGTAAAAACTAGTTAATTTTAAAAAATAACTTTTACCTACACATTACAACTAGATTTGACGTTTCCCAAAATTTAGAATTTATTATTTTCATTTTTTCACATCAGAAATCTATTTTTTTTTCAATAAAAAATGATTTTTACCTTTTAAAAATAGTTTTATCGGTTGCCAACCTCTAAAAACTATTTATTTTTAATAAATAACGTTTAACCACACATTACAATTAGTTTTTGACTTTTCCCTACACCTAAAATTAAATATTTGCATTTTTCCACATCACAAAACTATTTTTTTTCAATAAAAAACGATTTTGTACCTTTTAAAAATAGTTTTATCGGGTGCCAACCTCTAAAAACTAGTTATTTTTAATAAATAACGTTTACCCACACATTACAAATAGTTTTTGGCGTTTCCTAACTCTTAGAATTAAATATTTTCATTTGTCCACCTCAGAAATCTATTTTTTTTCCAATAAAAAATAATTTTTACCTTTTAAAAATAGTTTTATCGATTGCCAACCTCTAAAAACTAGTTATTTTTAATAAATAACGTTTACCCACACATTAAAAAAAAATTTTTTGACGCTTCCCTACACTTAAAATTAAATATTTTCATTTTGCCACCTCATAAAACTATTTTTTTCAATAAAAAACGATTTTGTACCTTTAAAAAATAGTTTTATTGATTGCCAACCTCTAAAAACTAGTTATTTTTTAAAAATAATGTTTACCTACACATTACAAATAGTTTTTGACGTTTCCCAACATTTAGAATTAATTATTTTCATTTTTTCACCTCAGAAATCTATTTTTTTTGCAATAAAAAAGGATTTTTACCTTTTAAAAATAGTTTTATCGGTTGCCAACCTCTTAAAACTATTTATTTTTAATAAATAACGTTTAACCACACATTGCAAATAGTTTTTGACGCTTCCCTACACTTAAAATTAAATATTTTCATTTTTCCGCTTCAGAAATCTTTTTTTTTCCAATAAAAAAGAATTTTTACCTTTTAAAAATAGTTTTATCGATTGCCAACCTTTAAAAACTTGTTATTTTTAATAAATAACGTTTACCCACACATTACAAATAGTTGTTGACGCTTCTCTACACTTAAATTAAATATTTTCATCTTTCCACCTCATGAAACAATTTTTTTCAATAAAAAACGATTTTGTACCTTTTAAAAATAGTTTTATCGATTGCCCAACCTGTAAAAACTAGTTAATTTTAAAAAATAACTTTTACCTACACATAACAACTAGTTTTTGACGTTTCCCAACATTTAGAATTTATTATTTTCATTTTTCACATCAGAAATCTATTTTTTTTCAATAAAAAATGATTTTTACCTTTTAAAAATAGTTTTATCGGTTGCCAACCTCTAAAAACTATTTATTTTTAATAAATAACGTTTAACCACACATTACAATTAGTTTTTGACGCTTCCCTACACCTAAAATTAAATATTTGCATTTTTCCACATCACAAAACTATTTTTTTTCAATAAAAAACGATTTTGTACCTTTTAAAAATAGTTTTATCGGCTGCCAACCTCTAAAAACTAGTTATTTTTAATAAATAACGTTTACCCACACATTACAAATAGTTTTTGGCGTTTCCCAACTCTTAGAATTAAATATTTTCATTTTTCCGCTTCAGAAATCTTTTTTTTTCCAATAAAAAAGAATTTTTACCTTTTAAAAATAGTTTTATCGATTGCCAACCTTTAAAAACTTGTTATTTTTAATAAATAACGTTTACCCACACATTACAAATAGTTGTTGACGCTTCTCTACACTTAAATTAAATATTTTCATCTTTCCACCTCATGAAACAATTTTTTTCAATAAAAAACGATTTTGTACCTTTTAAAAATAGTTTTATCGATTGCCCAACCTGTAAAAACTAGTTAATTTTAAAAAATAACTTTTACCTACACATAACAACTAGTTTTAGACGTTTCCCAACATTTAGAATTTATTATTTTCATTTTTTCACATCAGAAATCTATTTTTTTTCAATAAAAAATGATTTTTACCTTTTAAAAATAGTTTTATCGGTTGCCAACCTCTAAAAACTATTTATTTTTAATAAATAACGTTTAACCACACATTACAATTAGTTTTTGACGCTTCCCTACACCTAAAATTAAATATTTGCATTTTTCCACATCACAAAACTATTTTTTTTCAATAAAAAACGATTTTGTACCTTTTAAAAATAGTTTTATCGGCTGCCAACCTCTAAAAACTAGTTATTTTTAATAAATAACGTTTACCCACACATTACAAATAGTTTTTGGCGTTTCCCAACTCTTAGAATTAAATATTTTCATTTTTCCGCTTCAGAAATCTTTTTTTTTCCAATAAAAAAGAATTTTTACCTTTTAAAAATAGTTTTATCGATTGCCAACCTTTAAAAACTTGTTATTTTTAATAAATAACGTTTACCCACACATTACAAATAGTTGTTGACGCTTCTCTACACTTAAATTAAATATTTTCATCTTTCCACCTCATGAAACAATTTTTTTCAATAAAAAACGATTTTGTACCTTTTAAAAATAGTTTTATCGATTGCCCAACCTGTAAAAACTAGTTAATTTTAAAAAATAACTTTTACCTACACATTGCAACTAGTTTTTGACGTTTCCCAACATTTAGAATTTATTATTTTCATTTTTTCACATCAGAAATCTATTTTTTTTCAATAAAAAATGATTTTTACCTTTTAAAAATAGTTTTATCGGTTGCCAACCTCTAAAAACTATTTATTTTTAATAAATAACGTTTAACCACACATTACAATTAGTTTTTGACGCTTCCCTACACCTAAAATTAAATATTTGCATTTTTCCACATCACAAAACTATTTTTTTTTCAATAAAAAACGATTTTGTACCTTTTAAAAATAGTTTTATCGGCTGCCAACCTCTAAAAACTAGTTATTTTTAATAAATAACGTTTACCCACACATTACAAATAGTTTTTGGCGTTTCCCAACTCTTAGAATTAAATATTTTCATTTGTCCACCTCAGAAATCTATTTTTTTTCCAATAAAAAATAATTTTTACCTTTTAAAAATAGTTTTATCGGTTGCCAACCTCTAAAAACTATTTATTTTTAATAAATAACGTTTAACCACACATTACAATTAGTTTTTGACGCTTCCCTACACCTAAAATTAAATATTTGCATTTTTCCACATCACAAAACTATTTTTTTTTCAATAAAAAACGATTTTGTACCTTTTAAAAATAGTTTTATCGGCTGCCAACCTCTAAAAACTAGTTATTTTTAATAAATAACGTTTACCCACACATTACAAATAGTTTTTGGCGTTTCCCAACTCTTAGAATTAAATATTTACATTTTTCCGCTTCAGAAATCTTTTTTTTTCCAATAAAAAAGAATTTTTACCTTTTAAAAATAGTTTTATCGATTGCCAACCTTTAAAAACTTGTTATTTTTAATAAATAACGTTTACCCACACATTACAAATAGTTGTTGACGCTTCTCTACACTTAAATTAAATATTTTCATCTTTCCACCTCATGAAACAATTTTTTTCAATAAAAAACGATTTTGTACCTTTTAAAAATAGTTTTATCGATTGCCCAACCTGTAAAAACTAGTTAATTTTAAAAAATAACTTTTACCTACACATAACAACTAGTTTTTGACGTTTCCCAACATTTAGAATTTATTATTTTCATTTTTTCACATCAGAAATCTATTTTTTTTTCAATAAAAAATGATTTTTACCTTTTAAAAATAGTTTTATCGGTTGCCAACCTCTAAAAACTATTTATTTTTAATAAATAACGTTTAACCACACATTACAATTAGTTTTTGACGCTTCCCTACACCTAAAATTAAATATTTGCATTTTTCCACATCACAAAACTATTTTTTTTCAATAAAAAACGATTTTGTACCTTTTAAAAATAGTTTTATCGGCTGCCAACCTCTAAAAACTAGTTATTTTTAATAAATAACGTTTACCCACACATTACAAATAGTTTTTGGCGTTTCCCAACTCTTAGAATTAAATATTTTCATTTGTCCACCTCAGAAATCTATTTTTTTTCCAATAAAAAATAATTTTTACCTTTTAAAAATAGTTTTATCGATTGCCAACCTCTAAAAACTAGTTATTTTTAATAAATAACGTTTACCCACACATTAAAAAAAAATTTTTTGACGCTTCCCTACACTTAAAATTAAATATTTTCATTTTTCCACCTCATAAAACTATTTTTTTCAATAAAAAACGATTTTGTACCTTTAAAAAATAGTTTTATTGATTGCCAACCTCTAAAAACTAGTTATTTTTTAAAAACAATGTTTACCTACACATTACAAATAGTTTTTGACGTTTCCCAACATTTAGAATTAATTATTTTCATTTTTTCACCTCAGAAATCTATTTTTTTTGCAATAAAAAAGGATTTTTACCTTTTAAAAATAGTTTTATCGGTTGCCAACCTCTTAAAACTATTTATTTTTAATAAATAACGTTTACGTTTACATAACAAATAGTTTTTGACGCTTCCCTACACTTAAAATAAAATATTTTCATTTTTCCACCTCAGAAATCTATTTTTATCAAGAAAAAAGAATATGTACCTTTTAAAAATAGTTTTATCGATTGCCAACCTCTAAAAACTAGTTATTTTTAATAAACAACGTTTACCCACACATTACAAATAGTTTTTGACGCTTCTCTACACTTAAAATTAAATATTTTCATTTTTCCACCTCATGAAACTATTTTTTTCAATAAAAAAGGATTTTTACCTTTTAAAAATAGTTTTATCGGTTGCCAACCTCTAAAAACTATTTATTTTTAATAAATAACGTTTACCCACACATAACAAATAGTTTTAGACGCTATTAGTTTAGACGCTTCCCTACATTAAAAATTAAATATTTTCATTTTTCCACCTCAGAAATCTGTTTTTATCAATAAAAAAGGATTTTTACCTTTTAAAAATAGTTTTATTGATTGCCAACCTCTAAAAACTAGTTATTTTTAATAAATAACGTTTAACCACACATTGCAAACAGTTTTTGAC
This sequence comes from Drosophila orena, assembly GCA_005876975.1. NCBI lineage: Eukaryota > Metazoa > Arthropoda > Insecta > Diptera > Drosophilidae > Drosophila > Drosophila orena. The sequence goes on from VCKV01000137.1 coordinate 510,469, forward strand.
GCTTCCCTACACTTAAAATTAAATATTTTTTTTTTTCCACCTCAGAAATCTTTTTTTTTCCAATAAAAAGAATTTTTACCTTTTAAAAATAGTTTTATCGATTGCCAACCTCTGAAAACTTGTTATTTTTAATAAATACCGTTTACCCACACATAACAAATAGTTTTTGACGCTTCTCTACACTTAAATTAAATATTTTCATTTTTCCACCTCATGAAACAATTTTTTTCAATAAAAAACGATTTTGTACCTTTTAAAAATAGTTTTATCGATTGCCCAACCTGTAAAAACTAGTTAATTTTAAAAAATAACTTTTACCTACACATTACAACTAGTTTTTGACGTTTCCCAACATTTAGAATTTATTATTTTCATTTTTTCACATCAGAAATCTATTTTTTTTTCAATAAAAAATGATTTTTACCTTTTAAAAATAGTTTTATCGGTTGCCAACCTCTAAAAACTAGTTATTTTTAATAAATAACGTTCACCCACACATAACAAATAGTTTTTGACGCTTCCCTACACTTAAAATTAAATATTTTCATTTTTCCACCTCAGAAATCTATTTTTATCAATAAAAAAGGTCTTTTACCTTTTAAAAATAGTTTTATTGATTGCCAACCTCTAAGAACTAGTTATTTTTAATAAATAACATTTAACCACACATTGCAAATAGTTTTTGACGCTTCTCTACACTTAAAATTAAATATTTTTATTTTTTCCACCTCAGAAATCTTTTTTTTCCAATAAAAAAATTTTTACCTTTTAAAAATAGTTTTATCGATTGCCAACCTCTAAAAACTTGTTTTTTTTAATAAATAACGTTTACCCACACATTACAAATAGTTTTTTACGCTTCCCTGCACTTAAAATAAAATATTTTCATTTTTCCACCTCAGAAATCTATTTTTATCAATAAAAAAGAATATTGTACCTTTTAAAAATAGTTTTATCGATTGCCAACCTCTAAAAACTAGTTATTTTTAATAAATAATGTTTACCTACACATTACAAATAGTTTTTGACGTTTCCCAACATTTAGAATTAATTATTTTCATTTTTTCACCTCAGAAATCTATTTTTTTGCAATAAAAAAGGATTTTTACCTTTTAAAAATAGTTTTATCGGTTGCCAACCTCTTAAAACTATTTATTTTTAATAAATAAGGCTTACGTACACATAACAAATAGTTTTTGACGCTTCCCTACACTTAAAATAAAATCTTTTCATTTTTCCACCTCAGAAATCTATTTTTATCAATAAAAAGAATATGTACCTTTTAAAAATAGTTTTATCGATTGCCAACCTCTAAAAACTAGTTATTTTTAATAAATAACGTTTACCCACACATTACAAATAGTTTTTGACGCTTCTCTACACTTAAAATTAAATATTTTCATTTTTCCACCTCATGAAACTATTTTTTTTCAATAAAAAAAGGATTTTTACCTTTTAAAAATAGTTTTATCGGTTGCCAACCTCTAAAAACTATTTATTTTTAATAAATAACGTTTACCCACACATAACAAATAGTTTTAGACGCTTTTAGTTTAGACGCTTCCCCACATTAAAATTAAATATTTTCATTTTTCCACCTCAGATATCTGTTTTTATCAATAAAAAAGGATTTTTACCTTTTAAAAATAGTTTTATTGATTGCCAACCTCTAAAAACTAGTTATTTTTAAAATAACGTTTAACCACACATTGCAAATAGTTTTTGACGCTTCCCTACACTTAAAATTAAATATTTTTATTTTTCCACCTCAGAAATTTTTTTTTTTCCAATAAAAAAGAATTTTTACCTTTTAAAAATAGTTTTATCGATTGCCAACCTCTAAAAACTTGTTATTTTTAATAAATAACGTTTACCCACACATTACAAATAGTTTTTAACGCTTCTCTACACTTAAATTAAATATTTTCATTTTTCCACCTCATGAAACAATTTTTATCATCAATAAAAAACGATTTTGTACCTTTTAAAAATAGTTTTATCGATTGCCCAACCTGTAAAAACTAGTTAATTTTAAAAAATAACTTTTACCTACACATTACAACTAGTTTTTGACGTTTCCCAACATTTAGAATTTATTATTTTCATTTTTTCACATCAGAAATCTATTTTTTTTCAATAAAAAATGATTTTTACCTTTTAAAAATAGTTTTATCGGTTGCCAACCTCTAAAAACTAGTTATTTTTAATAAATAACGTTCACCCACACATAACAAATAGTTTTTGACGCTTCCCTACACTTAAAATTAAATATTTTCATTTTTCCACCTCAGAAATCTATTTTTATCAATAAAAAAGGTCTTTTTACCTTTTAAAAATAGTTTTATTGATTGCCAACCTCTAAAAACTAGTTATTTTGAATAAATAACATTTAACCACACATTGCAAATAGTTTTTGACGCTTCCCTACACTTAAAATTAAATATTTTTATTTTCCACCTCAGAAATCTTTTTTTTCCAATAAAAAAGGATTTTTACCTTTTAAAAATAGTTTTATCGATTGCCAACCTCTAAAAACTTGTTATTTTTAATAAATAACGTTTACCCACACATTACAAATAGTTTTTGACGCTTCCCTACACTAAAAATTAAATATTTTCATTTTTCCACCTCGCAAAACTATTTTCTTTCAATAAAAAGCGATTTTATACCTTTAAAAAATAGTTTTATCGATTGCCAACCTCTAAAAACTAGTTATATTTAATAAATAATGTTTAACCACACATTACAAATAGTTTTTGACGCTTCCCTACACCTAAATTAATTATTTTAATTTTTCCACCTCAGAAATCTCTTTTTTTCAAAAAAAAAGAATTTTTACCTTTTAAAAGTAGTTTTATCGATTGCCAACCTCTTAAAAACTAGTTATTTTTAATAAATAACGTTTACCCACACTATACAAATAGTTTTTGATGCTTCCGTACACTTTATATTAAATATTTTCATTTTTCCACCGCATAAAACTATTTTTTTTCAATAAAAAACGATTTTGTACCTTTTAAAAATAGTTTTATCGATTGCCAACCTCTAAAAACTAGTTATATTTAATAAATAATGTTTAACCACACATTACAAATAGTTTTTGACGCTTCCCTACACCTAAAATTAATTATTTTAATTTTTCCACCTCAGAAATCTCTTTTTTTTTTCAATAAAAAATAATTTTTACCTTTTAAAAGTAGTTTTATCGATTGCCAACCTCTTAAAACTAGTTATTTTTAATATATAACGTTTACCCACACTATACAAATAGTTTTTGATGCTTCCGTACACTTTATATTAAATATTTTCATTTTTCCACCGCATAAAACTATTTTTTTCCAATAAAAAGAATTTTTACCTTTTAAAAATAGTTTTATAGATTGCCAACCTCTAAAAACTTGTTATTTTTAATAAATAACGTTTACCCCACACATTACAAATAGTTTTTGACGCTTCCCTACACTAAAATTTAAATATTTTCATTTTCCACCTCGCAAAACTATTTTCTTTCAATAAAAAGCGATTTTATACCTTTAAAAAATAGTTTTATCGATTGCCAACCTCTAAAAACTAGTTATATTTAATAAATAATGTTTAACCACACATTACAAATAGTTTTTGACGCTTCCCTACACCTAAAATTAATTATTTTAATTTTTCCACCTCAGAAATCTCTTTTTTTTCAAATAAAAAAGAATTTTTACCTTTTAAAATAGTTTTATATCGATTGCCAACCTCTTAAAACTAGTTATTTTTAATAAATAACGTTTACCCACACTATACAAATAGTTTTTGATGCTTCCGTACACTTTATATTAAATATTTTCATTTTTCCACCGCATAAAACTATTTTTTTTCAATAAAAAACGATTTTGTACCTTTTAAAAATAGTTTTATCGATTGCCAACCTCTAAAAACTAGTTATATTTAATAAATAATGTTAACCACACATTACAAATAGTTTTTGACGCTTCCCTACACCTAAAATTAATTATTTTAATTTTTCCACCTCAGAAATCTCTTTTTTTCAATAAAAAATAATTTGTACCTTTTAAAAGTAGTTTTATCGATTGCCAACCTCTTAAAACTAGTTATTTTTAATAAATAACGTTTACCCACACTATAACAAATAGTTTTTGATGCTTCCGTACACTTTATATTAAATATTTTCATTTTTCCACCTTATTAAACTATTTTTTTTCAATAAAAAACGATTTTGTACCTTTTAAAAATAGTTTTATCGATTGCCAACCTCTAAAAACTAGTTATTTTTAATAAATAACGTTTACCCACACATAACAAATAAATTTTGATGTTTCCCAACACTTAGAATTATATATTTTCATTTTACTACCTCAGAAATCTATTTTTTTTTGTATAAAAAGGATTTTTTACTTTTAAAAATAGTTTATCGATTGCCAACCTCTAAAAACTAGTTATTTTTAATAAATAACGTTTATCCACACAATACAAATAAATTTTGATGTTTCCCAACACTTAGAATTATATATTTTCATTTTACTGCCTCAGAAATCTATTTTTTTTATATAAAAGGGATTTTTACCTTTTAAAATAGTTTTATCGATTGCCAACCTCTAAAAACTAGTTATTTTTAATAAATAACGTTTATCCACACAATACAAATAGTTTTTTGACGTTTCCCAACGCTTAGAATTAAATTTTTCATTTTTCCACCTCATAAAACTATTTTTTTTCAATAAAAAGCGATTTGTACCTTATAAAAATAGTTTTATCGATTGCCAACCTCTAATAACTAGTTTTTTTTTTAAAATTAACGTTTACCCACACATTACAAATAGTTTTTGACGTTCCCAACATTAAGAATTAATTATTTTAATTTTTCACCTCAGAAATATTTTTTTTTTCAAAAAAAAGGTTTTTACATTTTAAAAATAGTTTTATCGGTTGCCAACCTCTAAAAACTAGTTATTTTTAATAAATAACGTTTACCCACACATAACAAATAGTTTTTGACGCTTCCCTACACTTAAAATTTTATATTCATTTTTTCCACCTCAGAAATCTACTTTTATCAATAAAAGAGGATTTTTACCTTTTAAAAATAGTTTTATTGATTGCCAACCTCTAAAACTAGTTATTTTTAATAAATAACGTTTAACCACACATTGCAAATAGTTTTTGACGATTCCCTACACTTAAAATTAATATTTTTCATTTTTCCACCTCAGAAATCTTTTTTTTTCCAATAAAAAAAGATTTTTTACCTTTTAAAAATAGTTTTATCGATTGCCAACCTCTAAACACTTGTTATTTTTAATAAATAACGATTACCCACACATTACAAATAGTTTTTTGACGCTTCCCTACACTAAAAATTAAATATTTTCATTTTCCACCTCGCAAAACTATTTTCTTTCAAAAAAAAGCGATTTTGTACCTTTTAAAAATAGTTTTATCGATTGCCAACCTCTAAAAACTAGTTATATTTAAATAAATAACGTTTAACCCACACATTACAAATAGTTTTGAAGCTTCCCTACACCTAAATTAAATATTTTCATTTTTCCACATCACAAAACTATTTTTTTTCAATAAGAAACCATTTTGTACCTTTAAAAATAGTTTTAATCAATTGCCAACCTCTAAAAACTAGTTATTTTTAATAAATATCGTTTAACCAGACATTACAAATAGTTTTTGACGCTTCCCTACACTTAAAATTAAATATTTTCATTTTTCCACCTCATAAAACTATTTTTTTCAATAGAAAGCGATTTTTTACCTTCTAAAAAATAGTTTTATCGGGTGCCAACCTCTAAAAACTAGTTATTTTTAATAAATAACGTTTAACCCGCACATTACAAATAGTTTTTGACGTTTCCCACACTTAGAATTAAATATTTTCATTTTTCCACCTCAGAAATCTATATTGCCAACCTCTACAACTAGTTATTTTTAATAAATAACGTTTACCCCACACATTACAAATGATTTTTGACGTTTCCCAACACTTAGAATTATATATTTTCATTTTTCTACCTCAGAAATCTATTTTTTTCAATAAAAAAGGATTTTTTAACCTTTAAAAATAGTTTTATATCGATTGCCAACCTCTAAAAACTAGTTATTTTTAATAAATAACGTTTACCCACACATTACAAATAGTTTTTGATGCTTCCGTACACTTTAGTTAAATATTTTCATTTTTCCACTGCATAAAACTATTTTTTTTTCAATAAAAAACTATTTTGATCCTAATAAACTAGTTTTATCGATTGCCAACCTCTAAAAACTAGTTATTTTTAATAAATAACGTTTACGCACACATTACAAATAAATTTTTGATGTTCCCACCACTTAGAATTATATATTTTCATTTTACTACCTCAGAAATATATTTTTTCAATAAAAAAGGATTTTTACCTTTTAAAAATAGTTTATCGATTGCCAACCTCTAAAAACAAGTTATTATTAATAAATAACGTATACCCACACAATACAAATAGTTTTTGACGTTTCCCAACTCTTAAAATTAAATATTTTAATTTTTCCACCTCATAAAACTATTTTTTTTTCAAAAAAAAAGTGATTTTTACCTTATAAAAATAGTTTTATCGATTGCCAACCTCTAAAAACTAGTTATTTTTAATAAATAACGTTTACCCACACATTACAAATAGTTTTTGACGTTTCCCATTCTTAGAATTAAATATTTTCATTCTTCCACCTCAGAAATCTATTTTTTTTCAATAAAAAAGAATTTTTTACCTTTTAAAAATAGTTTTATTATCGATTGCAAACCTCTAAAAACAAGTTATTTTTAAAAATTAACGTTTACCCACACATTACAAATAGTTTTTGACGTTTCCCAACTTTAGAATTAATTATTTTCATTTTTCCACCTCAGAAATATATTTTTTTCAATAAAAAGGATTTTTACCTTTTAAAAATAGTTTTATCGATTGCCAACCTCTAAAAACTAGTTATTTTTAATAAATAACGTTTACCCACACATAACAAATAGTTTTTGACGCTTCCCTACACTTAAAATTATATATTTTTCATTTTTCCACCTCAGAAATCTATTTTTATCAATAAAAAAGGATTTTTACCTTTTAAAAATAGTTTTATTGATTGCCAACCTCTAAAAACTAGTTATTTTTAATAAATAACGTTTAACCACAACTTGCAAATAGTTTTTACGGTTCCCTACACTTAAAATTTAATATTTTCATTTTTCCACCTCAGAAATCTTTTTTTTCCCAATAAAAAAGAATATTTACCTTTTAAAAATAGTTTTATCGATTGCCAACCTCTAAAAACTTGTTATTTTTAATAAATAACGTTTACCCACACATTACAAATAGTTTTTGAGGCTTCCGTACACTAAAATTAAATATTTTCATTTTTTCCACCTCGCAAAACTATTTTCTTTCAATAAAAAGCGATTTTGTACCTTTTAAAAATAGTTTTATCGATTGCCAACCTCTAAAAACTAGTTATGTTTAATAAATAACGTTTACCCACACATTACAAATAGTTTTTGGCGCTTCCTTACACCTAAAATTAAATATTTTCATTTTCCCACATCACAAAACTATTTTTTTTTCAATAAAAACCATTTTGTACCTTTTAAATAGTTTTTATCAATTGCCAACCTCTAAAAACTATTTATTTTTAATAAATATCGTTTAACCAGACATTACAAATAGTTTTTTGACGCTTCCCTACACTTAAAATTAAATATTTTCATTTTTCCACCTCATAAAACTATTTTTTTCAATAAAAAACGATTTTTTACCTTTTAAGAATAGTTTTATCGGGTGCCAACCTCTTAAAACTAGTTATTTTTAATAAATAACGTTTAACCACACATTACATATAGTTTTTTACGTTTCCCCCAACACTTAGAATTAAATATTTTCATTTTTCCACCTCAGGAATCTATATTGCCAACCTCTAAAACTAGTTATTTTTAATCAATAACGTTTACCCACTCATTACAAATAATTTTTTACGTTTCCCACACTTAGAATTAATCTTTTCATTTTTTCCACCTCAGAAATCTATTTTTTTTCAATAAAAAAGGATTTTTACCTTTTAAAAATAGTTTTATATCGATTGCCAACCTCTAAAAACTAGTTATTTTTAATAAATAACGTTTACCCACACATTACAAATAGTTTTTGACGTTTCCCAACACTTAGAATTAAATATTTTCATTTTTCCACCTCAGAAATCTATTTTTTTTCCATAAAAAGAATTTTTTCCTTTTAAAATAGTTTTATCGATTGCCAACCTCTAAAACAAGTAGTTTTTAATAAATAACGTTTACCCACACAATACAAATAGTTTTTTGACGTTTCCCAACACTTAAAATTAAATATTTTAATTTTTCCACCTCATAAAACTATTTTTTTTCAATAAAAAGCGATTTTGTACCTTATAAAAATAGTTTTATCGATTGCCAACCTCTAAAAACTAGTTATTTTAATAAATAACGTTTACCCACACATTACAAATAGTTTTTGACGTTTCCCAACTCTTAGAATTTAATATTTTTCATTCTTCCCACCTCAGAAATCAATTTTTTTTCAATAAAAAAAAATTTTTTACCTTTTAAAAAAAGTTTTATCGGTTGCCAACCTCTAAAAACTAGTTATTTTTGATAAATAACGTTTAACCAGACATTACAAATAGTTTTTGACGCTTCCCTACACTTAAAATTAAATATTTTCATTTTTCCACCTCATAAAACTATTTTTTTTTCAATAAAAAGCGATTTTTTACCTTTAAGGAATAGTTTTATCGGGTGCCAACCTCTAAAAACTAGTTATTTTTAATAAATAACGTTTACCCACACATAACAAATAGTTTTTGACGTTTCCCAACTCTTAGAATTAAATATTTTCATTCTTTCCTCTCAGAAATCTATTTTTTTCAATAAAAAAAAAATTTTTACCTTTTAAAAATAGTTTTATCGGTTGCCAACCTCTAAAAACTAGTTATTTTTAATAAATAACGTTTACCAGACATTACAAATAGTTTGTGACGCTTCCCTAGCCTAAAATTAAATTATTTTCATCATTTTTCCATCTCATAAAACTTTTTTTTTACCTTTTTAAAAATAGTTTTATCGATTCTATAATCCAAACCTCAAAAAAACAAGTTATTTTTAAAAAATTAACGTTACACCCACACATAACAAATAGTTTTTTGACGTTTCCCAACATTTAGAATTAATTATTTTCATTTTTCACCTCAGAAATATATTTTTTTTCAATAAAAGAGGATTTTTACCTTTTAAAAAATAGTTTTATTATTCTGTTGCCAACCTCTAAAAACTAGTTATTTTTAATAAATAACGTTTACCCACACATAACAAATAGTTTTTGACGCTTCCCTACACTTAAAATTATATATTTTCATTTTTCCACCTCGCAAAACTATTTTCTATCAATAAAAAGCGATTTTGTACCTTTTAAAAATAGTTTTTTATCGATTACCAACCTTTGAAAACTAGTTATATTTAATAAATAACGTTTAACCACACATTACAAATAGTTTTTGACACTTCCCTACACCTAAAATTAAATATTTTCATTTTTCCACATCACAAAACTATTTTTTTTTCAATAAAAACCCATTTTGTACCTTTTAAAAATAGTTTTATAATCAATTGCAACCTCTAAAAACTAGTTATTTTTAATAAATATCGTTTACAACCACACATTACAAATAGTTTTTGCCGTTTCCCAACACTTAGAATTAAATATTTTCATTTTTCCACCTCAGAAATCTATATTGCCAGCCTCTAAAAACTAGTTATTTTTAATAAATAACGTTTACCCACACATTACAAATAATTTTTGACGTTGCCAACACTTGGAATTATATATTTTCATTTTTCTCTACCTCAGAAATCTATTTTTTTCAATAAAAAAGGATTTTTACCTTTTTAAAAATAGTTTTATCGATTGCCAACCTCTAAAAACTAGTTATTTTTAAATAACAACGTTTACCCACACATTACAAATAGTTTTTGATGCTTCCGTACACTTTAAGTTAATATTTTAATTTTTCTACCTCATAAAACTATTTTTTTTCAATAAAAAACGATTTTTACCTTTAAAAATAGTTTTATCGGTTGCCAACCTCTAATAACTAGTTATTTTAATAAATAACGTTTACCCACACATTACAAATAGTTTGTGACGCTTCCCTACCCTAAAATTAAATATTTTCATTTTTCCACCTCATAAAACTATTTTTTTCAATAAAACAATTTTGTACCTTTTAAAAATAGTTTTATCGGTTGCCAACCTCTAAAAACTAGTTATTTTTTATAAATAACGTTTACCCACACATAACAAATAGTTTTTGACGCCTCCCTACACTTAAAATTATATATTTTCATTTTTCCACCTCAGAAATCTATTTTTATCATAAAAAAGGATTTTTACCTTTAAAAATAGTTTTATTGATTGCCAACCTCTAAAAACTAGTTATTTTTAATAAATAACGTTAAACCACACAGTGCAAAATAGTTTTTGACGGTTCCCTACACTTAAAATTAAATATTTTCATTTTTTTTTCACTCAGAATTTTTTTTTTCCCAATAAAAAAAGAATATTTACCTTTTAAAAATAGTTTTATCGATTGCTAACCTCTAAAAACTTGTTATTTTTAATAAATAACGTTTACCCACACATACAAATAGTTTTTGACGCCTCCCTACACTTAAATTATATTTTCATTTTTCCACCTCAGAAATCTATTTTTATCAATAAAAAGGGATTTTTACCTTTTAAAAATAGTTTTATTGTTGCCAACCTCTAAAAACTAGTTATTTTTAATAAATAACGTTAAA